>CM069861.1:65566720-65569220 GCA_036172795.1 Pelodytes ibericus
TATAGGAGCCGTGAGATGAAAGCCCGGCCTTGAGGTATAATGCGCATGGCAAAATTCAGTGACCCAAGTAGGGACTGCAATTCTTTGCGGTTGCAAGTACCGAGATGAATGTAGAGGTTAATGTTGGTAAGTATGTTCTCTATCTTGGTGCGTGGCAGGCTGGCTTGCATAGTGGCTGAGTCTAGCATGATTCCCAGAAAGGTGATGATTGTATCTGGTCCTTCAGTTTTGGTGGGGGAAACTGGAACGCCTACTTGTTTAAAAAGACTGATGGTGTCTATGAGGCTACTGGGAGGGGAGTTATTCTTTTCGATCAGTAAGAAATCATCCAGGTAGTGTATGACTGTAGGGCATCTGGCTACATTTAATAGTAACAAGCATAGTGTTTCTGCGAATAAATCAAAAATGGCCGGACTACTTTTTGAACCAAACGTTAAGCGTGAGAAAAAGTAGTAGTGCCCGGCCCATTTAATGCCATGCAGGTGCCATAGTGTAGGGTGGATAGGCAATAATTTGAAGGCATTGGTTATGTCGGTCTTGCTGAGCCATGCACCGACCCCTGCCTGCATGATAGCCGTAATGGCGTGATCTATGGTGGAGTATTGGAGTGAAAATTCCTCAGAGGGGATAAGGGAGTTCAGACTAGGTGTGGCAGAGGTGTGAGGTGCCGACAGATCGATGATGAGTCTTTGTTTGAGGGAAGATTTCCCCGTGACAATACCGATGGGATTTGTCCGCCATGTGGAAAAAGGAGGGGACTGAAAGGGACCCAATAGGAAGCCCTCTGCCACTTCTTTGGCTATGAGTGTACTAATCGCTGTAGGGTTTTGTTGTGCAGATTGTAAATTGGGGCATTCAAGGATCCCTGAAGGCATGTGTATGAGACCAGTATGGAATCCTTGTGATAGACCAGTGATGATGAAGTCTACCAAATGTCTAGATGGATGTTGTGATAGTAATGCTGTGAGTACAGAAATATTTATCTCCGTTAAGTATTGTTTAGGGTACATTTTATTCGGACACATAGTTTTCGCATGTGCCCTAAAACATTTTGAACATATATGCAATAACCGACATCCCCTGTAATTACATGCACCGACATTGAAATTATTACATATTTGGGATTTCCCCAAAAACTTGATAGGTCGACCCAATTTGTCTTTGGGTGTTCTCTCTGTTGAAACAGTGGAACTAGCGCCCTGCGAGGTACTAGGTTCGTTCGCAGTGGTAGGACAAAAATTTGCAGTATGAGCCATGGAGGAGCAGTATGCACAGGCCGGTGCTCTTAGACCTGCAAAGTGCCTGCAGAAAATTATGGTATCTATCTTGCTCCAGTTGGACCTTGTCCCGTACTGTGAGAAGGCGCCAGACACTTTGGCAGAAAAAGATCTATGGTAGTCATAGAAAGCTGACCCACCGTATTTGTTGCCCAGGTCCACCAGCCTGTGCATATACAAATCAAACTCCTCACGTCTGTGAGGATATACCGTACAGATCACATCACGATAAATGCCAAAAGCTAATACAAATTCTGGAATAGTTAGCTTCCTATTCAATCGTGCATCCCTAGATTTGACCACCACAGAAATATCGTCGTAAGCGTACGTCTTATGTTCCACTATGTCCTTTAGAGGCAATTAGAAGTGAGGCCAGATTGACATCTTTACCTTCCAGGATATCTTTTTTGAGGTGCTCAGGTATCATGTGGGCAGGGTAAACCTCTTGGTCATCCGGGGTGATGGCTGGAGAAACTGATTGCAATTCCACCACTGCTGGAGGGATTGCCGTGGCCGGCCCAGCCAAAGTGAGGGCTGTAGTGACCGATTCGAGTTTCTCCAGCCTAGAATTGACCTTGCTCATGGATGCCATGAGGGACGTGAGCATGCCATGTATGTCTCCTGGGTTAGACTGGCTAGACCCTTCCCCAGCGTCCCTGTTATCGGTTGAGGTGTGCAGTAACTTGTAAAGTTCCGCTTTCCTTGCTGTAGCAGGGAATGGGATTTGACGTCTCCTGAGTTCGCTAGTGATGCGAGGGATAGTCCATGACCTGAAAGATGCTGGACTGGCCGTATCTTCCACCTGTGATGGGGTGTTTGCTCTAGCCGGAGTACTTGGGAGGGAAAAATCCTCTACCCCGTCTTGAGACATACTAGATGACAAAATATATGGTTAGCGTGAAAAACCCCAGGGGATGTACTGGCAGGCTGATTATGCCGGATGAGGCGAAGAATTAATCTTGTTCTTTGGTGACAGGTGAGGCCCTACTAGTTGCCAAGTGGCTATGAGAGGCTCTATCTATGCGTTGGCGCGAGGGGTTATTGAGGCCACCCGACGTAGTGGCAGGAGTTCGTTGGCCTCTCGGTGACAATAAAAGAAAACAGGGGAAGGGAGTGACAGGTGAGGCCCTCTCTATAATTTGCGAGGCGACTAACTCACGTGTGGCCCGGGGGGCATTACCTCCGAAACGTTGAGGCGGGGTGTTGGCCTCGCGGACCACTAA
>CM069861.1:65589220-65671720 GCA_036172795.1 Pelodytes ibericus
GTTGTGTGGGGGAACAGGATGAAGCGGGGGAGACATGAATTCTATGCGGTAACCCGAGATCATGTGAAGTTTCCAAGGGTCCGGTGTTTTGGAGGCCCAGGCACTCTAGAAGCCTGCCACCTCCCTAGATGGGAAAAATTGTGTGTTAGTTGAACACTCACCATAAGGACGTCTTCCCTGATAGGAGCCAAGTGCCCCACAATTCTGCCATGGTTTGCTTCTCTGCAGTAAGAACTTTTGATGTTGGTTTGTAGTACTGGAAGTAGGATCTGGATACCTTGAAGCCTCTGTGGCCTAGATGGGGACCCCTAAAGCCAGACGGCTTTTATATCTTCCAGCCCAACAAAAAACCTTGGCGTTGAACACAGTCAAGGTTAGATTGCGGCTTGTCCAGAGCTGTGAAGGTCGAAACGTAGGACCCCAGAACCTTCACAAAGTTTTCCCTGAACAATAGGCCCTTTGCCTGGGGACCAGGTTCAGCGACTGCCATACTTTTCAGCTTAGGTTCAATCTTTATCAAGATTGCCTTACGGCGTTCTGTTGCTAGTCTCGTATTGGCATTCCCAATGAGGCAAACAATCCTCTGGACCCAACCCTTCATGGAGTGAAGGTCCACGAAAGTGTAACTGACCAGTGCTGATTCCACCATTTCAAACAATTTGGTGGTCGGGCCAAAAATATAAAGGACTTTTTCCTGGCATGGGCGAGGATGGGATGTACAGAGGGCCCTACCCAGCCTGCACTACAACGATCACTATTCTCAGCCATCCACAGAGCAGTCAGCAGCCAGGACATGGCACTGATGGGCAAATTTTGTGAGTTTGATGGGGAGCAGAGTAACTGAACTGAACGATTAGAGCAGTATTTCAGTGCAAACACCATACCAGAATTTGTGAATATTGATCTGACCAATTTAGATCTGCCTCCCTCTCCTCACTTACATTTTTGTGAGTGAAAGAGACAGGTGAGTATTAGTTTTAAACTAAAATGTTATACAATTGTGAGACTTAAGGGCTTTAATAAAAGCCATTCTCTGTGAAATAACCCCTTCCCTGCCATAGATCACTGTATAAGCAGTGATCTTGCACAGCAACACATTTTTTTCTGTCTGCAATTTTTTTAGGGAGTAATTTCTTTGTATTGTAATTTATTACAGTACTACAAAGGTTCTTCTTTGAGCTATTAATGCCTTCTTTTTCATGCTTAGACATGAATTCTGAGGCCGCCTACTCGTGATCCAATTTCGACCCTGGTCAAAATTCTGATACATCATCTAGTGATGTATCAGTGGCTGCTGAGTCTTTGCCCAGGTGTCTGTGTGTGTGTGTATGTGTATAATGGTGTCTTTGTGTGTGTGTGTGTGTATGTGTGTATGTATGTGTATAATGGTATGTGTGTATGTATGTGTATAATGGTATGTGTGTATGTATGTGTATAATGGTATGTGTGTATGTATGTGTATAATGGTGTGTGTGTGTGTATGTGTATAATGGTGTGTGTGTGTATGTGTATAATGGTGTGTGTGTGTGTATGTGTATAATGGTGTGTGTGTGTGTATGTGTATAATGGTGTGTGTGTGTGTATGTGTATAATGGTGTGTGTGTGTGTGTGTGTATGTGTATAATGGTGTGTGTGTGTGTGTGTATGTGAATAATGGTGTGTGTGTGTGTATGTGTATAATGGTGTGTGTGTGTGTGTATGTGTGTGTAGCGGAGATGCAATATTACCCAGGTTATCTCCGCTTATAATCCAAGTGAGACTCAGGAACAAGTAAATAGTAAATCCAAAGGCAGGGTTTCCAGCAGGTCAAATACAGCAATATCCCAACAGCAATCCCAATAACTGGACGACACACAGTTTCAGGAGCATAACTGACAAGAACTGTTTAATGATACAGAAACACAGAATATATACAGTTGAACATCTTGACAAACCAGATTAGACAAAGGAACTATAACAGGATTATAATTTAACCTAAGGAGATACAAAGGGAAATCCTGCCTCACACCTTTCAGGATACAAAGGTGCCCAGCTCAGATACACACAGGAAACTAAATGACTTACATAAGACAATGGGAGAGGTGACAAAAACAGGGATTAAAGATAGGATCCAATCTTAACTTGGGGAAAACACAGTGAATAGGACAAAGACTTGGATCCTAGTAATTACAGTACATTCCTCTGCTTGGGAGATAATTGAGTTAACCTTTGTATCAGCTCAATTATCTCCCAGCTAAAATATACAGGTTCTATACAATATTAATAACTTTCAAAATATGCATCACATTCACATAAAACATACATTTTCAGAATCAGCATACTTTAAATATGAAAATAACTAAAAATCAAACAATTCCACCCAGAAGTTCCAAAGTTACCTTTTTGGGCATTTTTAAAGGGCCACACACCCCAGGGCCATAGTCACAGGGGAGGAGGCTGGCAAACAGGCCTCTCCAAGACCAAGTGTCGAAGGGCACTTCGTCACAGTGTGTGTATAATGGTGTATGTGTGTGTATAATGGTGTGTATGTGTGTGTATAATGGTGTGTATAATGGTGTGTGTGTCTGTGTGTGTGTATAATGGTGTGTGTGTGTATGTGTGTATGTGTGTGTGTATAATGGTGTGTGTGTGTATGTGTGTGTATAATGGTGTGTGTGTGTATGTGTGTGTATAATGGTGTGTGTGTGTATGTGTGTGTATAATGGTGTGTGTGTGTATAATGGTGTGTGTGTATGTGTGTGTATAATGGTGTGTGTGTATGTGTGTGTATAATGGTGTGTGTGTGTATGTGTGTGTATAATGGTGTGTGTGTGTGTGTATGTGTGTGTATAATGGTGTGTGTGTGTGTGTATGTGTGTGTATAATGGTGTGTGTGTGTGTGTGTGTATGTGTGTGTATAATGGTGTGTGTGTGTGTGTATAATGGTGTATGTGTGTGTATAATGGTGTGTGTGTGTGTGTATAATGGTGTGTGTGTGTATAATGGTGTGTGTGTGTATAATGGTGTGTGTGTGTATAATGGTGTGTGTGTGTGTGTGTTTGTGTATAATGGTGTGTGTGTGTGTATAATGGTGTGTGTGTATGTGTGTGTATAATGGTGTGTGTGTATGTGTGTGTATAATGGTGTCTGTGTGAGTGACTATGTGTAAGTGTATGTCTGTGAGCACTGTGTATCGGTGAGTGGCTGTGTATCTGTGTGTGTGTGTCTGTGAGTGAGTCAGTATGCATACACTCACATAACATGCACTAATACACACTCACTAATACACATACACATAACGCTCACTAGAACACCTATATAACACTAATACACACTCACATAACACTTGTGAATACTCGCATAACATGCACTACATATACTCACACTAATAGATGCACACTAATACACACATACACACACTCACATAACGTTCACTAAAACACTCACTAATACACGTTCATATATATTGGCGTTTTTATTATGGTCGCAGGGGTGCTACTGGTGTTTGGATGTATAGCATGTGGTAGTTTTACGTTTCTCCTGTGTAAACCTGCGCACCTGGGCCAAGTCATTTCTATTTACGCCTCTGTGTATTTGTGTATATTTAAGTATGTGATATATATGTATATATAACGTGTGTGTACCCCTGGATTGTGAAAGGGACCAATTCGTCTTAGGTCTCTATCAGCAGTCTCTGGTATACGGCAATGTATCACTCTGATTTGGATTCACGTGGTGGGAGTTGGAAACACATCAGCGAACGCTTTCGGAGAGTAACTCAAGTCTGACACAGAGGTCGTTCGTTAAGTAACTCTAAAGTTTATTGTAAAGACAAGCACTTATATAGAACCAACAAGGTGTTGGCTGACGTAACATAATTGGGGGACAAAGAAAAGGGGAGTGTACATAGAATACATACATGTTACAAATAGTTATATAATTAACTAACCGTAATCTATCTATGGTTCTACTAAGGCAGGGCTTGACAAATTTATCTGAGTTTTAGGAGCCAGCTAAAAAATCTAGGAGCCAGACAACGGCACATAAACACAAACACACGCAGTCACATAGTCTGTCACATATACATACAGAATAAAGGATCCTTTATTCTGATTTGGAGGACTAGGGCAAAAGTCCAGTCAGACACATACATACATACACACACACACATCCAGTCAGACACATATATATATACACACACACACACACACACACACACACACACACACACATCCAGTCAGACACATATATACATACACACAAACACATCCAGTCAGACACATATATACACACAAACACATCCAGTCAGACACATATATACACACACAAACACATCCAGTCAGACACATATATACACACAAACACATCCAGTCAGATACATATATACACACACAAACACATCCAGTCAGACACATATATACACACACAAACACATCCAGTCAGACACATATATACACACAAACACATCCAGTCACACACATATATACACACAAACACATCCAGTCACACACATATATACACACAAACACATCCAGTCACACACATATATACACACAAACACATCCAGTCAGACACATATATACACACACACATCCAGGCACACACATATATACACACACACATCCAGGCACACACATATACAAACACATCCAGGCACACACATATATACACACAAACACATCCAGTCACACACAAACATCCAGGCAAACACATCCAGTCACACACACATATACACACACACACATCCAGTCACACACACATATACACAAACACATCCAGGCACACACACATATACACAAACACATCCAGGCACACACACATATACACAAACACATCCAGGCACACACACATATACACAAACACATCCAGGCACACACACATATACACAAACACATCCAGGCACACACACACATATACACAAACACATCCAGGCACACACACACATATACACAAACACATCCAGGCACACACACATATACACACAAACACATCCAGGCACACACACATATACACACAAACACATCCAGGCACACACACATATACACACAAACACATCCAGGCACACACACATATACACACAAACACATCCAGGCACACACACATATACACACAAACACATCCAGGCACACACACATATACACACAAACACATCCAGGCACACACACATATACTCACAAACACATCCAGGCACACACATATATACACACAAACACATCCAGGCACACACATATATACACACAAACACATCCAGGCACACACATATATACACACAAACACATCCAGGCACACACATATATACACACAAACACATCCAGGCACACACATATATACACAAACACATCCAGGCACAAACACATCCAGGCACACACATATATACACAAACACATCCAGGCACACACATATATACACACAAACACATCCAGGCACAAACACATCCAGGCACACACATATATACACAAACACATCCAGGCACACACATATATACACACAAACACATCCAGGCACACACATATATACACAAACACATCCACGCAGACATACACAAGACAGCAGGGTTTTTTTTTTTTTGGGTTGTCGTTTTTTCTTTAAGAGAAAAAAAAAAAGTTAACCTATCAGCGTCCCCCCTCCCTGCGATTACACCTCGATGCAGAGAGGGGTGGGGGCGCGGTTTCCATTGCAGCCCGGTGGCTCAGAGCAGCTTCCATGCTATGCTCCCCAGTACTGGATCAGCGCTAGAACGCGGTGCGCGAGGGGGCGGAGCAGGAAGTCTGTGCAGCCGGTGCACTCACTCTGCTCCCTCGCGCACCGCTGCTGAAATAGAAAAAAAAAAAAAAACCCGATCCCACTGCCGAGGGCACCACGTGGGGCTCACGATACCTGGGCGCCAGGTCTGATTTCCTGGGCGCCCTGGCGACCTGGCGCCCGGGGTTTGTCGAGCCCTGTACTAAGGGATACAAAACTCCAGAGATGCAGACACAGGATATGACCCCTAGGTCATTTCTCCTATACATCTTTTCCTCTAACCTAGGCTTGACACATATAATGTCTGGCATCATTAGGTTTATTACATAGAAAGGAGACTGACTGTCTATGTGTGTAGATTATGTGATAGACACAGACAAAGAATGTGCTCCCTCCAATAGGGGAGGGGGGTTTAACCCTTCCCTGAAGTTAACTCTTCCAATGCTGAATTAACTCATGTTATGTGTTAACACAATAGATATAAATTTACTCTAACAGATTGCTAGCTAGATATAACCAGTGTCAGAAGACTTAACCCCTTGCTTTGCTATTTAGACAGGCAGTGTTAGATGCACACACACACACACACAGTCTGTCACTCACACACACACACACACACACACACACACACACACAGTCTGTCACTCACACACACACACACACAGTCTGTCACTCACACACACACACACACACACACAGTCTGTCACTCACACACACACAGTCTGACACACACACACACACACACACACACAGTCTGACACACACACACACACACACACAGTCTGTCACACACACACACACACACACACAGTCTGTCACACACACACAGTCTGTCACACACACACACACACACACAGTCTGACACACACACACACACACACACAGTCTGTCACTCTCACACACACACACACACACACAGTCTGTCACTCTCACACACACACACACACACACACAGTCTGTCACTCTCACACACACACACATAGTCTGTCACTCTCACACACACACACACACACATAGTCTGTCACTCTCACACACACACACACACACATAGTCTGTCACTCACACACACACACACACACACACACACACACACACACACACACACATAGTCTGTCACTCACACACACACACACACACACACACACACACACACATAGTCTGTCACTCTCACACACACACACACACACACACACACACACACACACATAGTCTGTCACTCTCACACACACACACACACACACATAGTCTGTCACTCTCACACACACACACACACACACATAGTCTGTCACTCACACACACACACACACAGTCACTCACACACACACAGTCTGTCACACACACACACACACACACACAGTCTGTCACACACACACACACACACAGTCTGTCACACACACACACACACACACACACACACACACACACACACAGTCTGTCACTCTCACACACACACACACACACACAGTCTGTCACTCTCACACACACACACACAGTCTGTCACTCTCTCACACACACACACACACACAGTCTGTCACTCTCACACACACACACACACACAGTCTGTCACTCACACACACACACACACACACACACACACACACACACACACACATAGTCTGTCACTCACAAATAGACACATCAGAGTTATTGCCTTACGTATCCAGTGGTGGCAGGATGCTGCAACTTTGAGCTCCATGTGAAGGAGGAACTGAGTCAATCAGGACAGACCTCTGAACTCTCAGCCAATCCGGAGTTAAGAGGTTTCTATCAGCGCTCTCAATCAGGACTTTGCATTGCCCCCGATGGAGGCTTCCTGGGACATAACGTCCCATTTCGGGAATGTCCCGGGCATTCTGGGACACGTGGTCACCCTACCTCTTGCCCCCCACCCCTAATAAATTGCTGGAGATACCACTGTCCAGTTGAGACAAACTACAAAAAACAGCAATCTCAGTCAGACACTGATTGAGCCAACAAGACACAGGTAAATTAATGTTATTATATTTAAACTATGTTTGTCATGCGGTGCCTTCTCCATCCATTTAATTAATAAGACATAATACCGTTTACTGAGCAAAGTTTCTTAGGAGTTTAACTAGTTAGTTAACTTGTTAGTTGGTCTGTGCTAAATAATAATACTGTTGCATATATGAGTGAACATGTGTTTAATTACGATTATTCATATTGAATGTGCTAATCAAATGTGAAAATAAATATAATATGAGATGGTAGCATTGTTTTTATTTTCACACTTGATTATCACATTCAGTACGAATGCTAGTGATTAAACATTTTCTCCATTAGTAATCACACTGGGTTTCTACTTTTCTCTTTTTTTTAAATAATATATAATAAAGTTTTTTTTTAAAATTTATATTTCTTGAATACATTTGTAAAGGGGAGGAGTTAATATTATAGCCACGCCCAACATGGGGGGCGCCCAAAAAAAATCCTGCACCCAGGCGCCTGTGACACTAGAATCGGCCCTGCATGGAGTCGTAAATTACAATGGCTTTAATGAAACCTATAGCTTTAAGAGTTTTTCTCCTACATTTGAGGTCAGTGCACTGATCACTTTGGATTTTGTATCATTGGTTTAACTTCTAAGTGACATGACTTTTTTTGGCTTGTCCGACGCTTGGTGACATGGACTGTTTTAACATTTCTTCGGTGTTTGTGTTTTGCTGTAATTTATTTCTTTCTCATTTAGTGTACCCACACAAACTATATATCGTTTTTATAGTCAACATTTTTTTTCTGACTTTTTTATTTGAAAAATCGTATACTCATCTACACGAGACAACAAAAAAACACTGCTTAATAGTTTTTAATATTTGTCCTGAGTTCAGAAATAGCCCATTTAAGTTTTTGTACTTTTTTATTCATGTTACAGGGCCAGAACTATAAGTAGTGCAAAGCTATTTCAAAATCCTTTTTTTTTTTTCTTCAAAATTAGCGATAGTGACATTTTAACACTGATATCTGTACTAAATCCATGAATGACCCCCCACATGTACATATTTTTGAAAACGAGACAACGCTGGGCATTTAATTTGGGGTATTTTTACACTTTTCATTTAGCCATTTAACCACCAACCTTTGCCAAAGTTTGCTGCGAAAAACAAAACAAAATTAGATTTTTCACATAGATTGCAATTCAGGTAAACATTACCTGACAGTGTGAAAGGGGTATTGCCAAATAACACCTCAAAATGTGTTGAACAACATCTCCTAAGTACAGGGATACCACCCATGGATAGGTTGGGTAGGTCATTTAGGGGTTAAAAGGCAACATTTGAGAGGTACGAATTTTGTTTTTCCAACTTGGAAATTTTACATGCATCCCATTTGGGACATTTTTGAAGCCAGACAGTGTATTTTACCCCACAAAACCATATCTTTTTTTAAAACTAGACACCCTAGGGTATTTCAAATAGTAGTATTTTAACACTTTCCATGCTATAATTCTACCACCAGCCTATGTCAAAATTTTGGGTAGTAATTTTTTCACAGATCCTGTTATGTGTCACTGCCAAACACCTCCGTATGTGTTCAGCAACATCTTCTGAGTACAGGGATACCACCCATGCATAGGTTTGTTGGTTTGTTTTGGGGCTAAAAGACAACGTGTGGGATGTGCACATTTCCATCTTGGAATTTTGACATGTAGTCAGCCTGTGCCCATGTTCCATTTGGAACATTTTTGAAGCCGGACAATGTATTTTACCCCATCAAACCATATATTTTTGGTAAATAGACATCCTAAGGTATTTTAAATGGTGGTATTTTAATACTGTATATGTAATAATTCTACCACCAGCCTTTGTAAAAGTTTGTGGTAGTAAATTTTGGGAGTTTTGTTTCCACATACATTGTACTTTAGGCATGAATTCACAGATTCTGGTATATGTCACAGCCAAACACCCCAATATGTGTTCAGCAATATCTCCCAAGTACAGCGATACCGTCCATGTATGTTGGGTTGTTTGGGGGTAAAAGGCAACATTTGTGAGGTGCGCATCTCAGTGTCCATGTCCTAAATGGGATACATCTTTGAAAGTAGCCAATGTAATTTACCCCCACCAAACCATATATTTTTTTTTAAAGTTGACACCCATGAATCCTTGTGGCAAGGAAAAATGCGCTGATGTGCAAGATCACTGCTGACGTAAGATTAATGGCAGGGAAGGTTTTAAACGCAGGGAATGGCTTTTATAATTTTTTTTTATTCATTATTGTATTGTATTTTTATTATTGTATTGCACTTTTACTACTTTGATCTGTCTCTCTCCCTCACTAAAAAAAAGTGTGAAATTGGTTTCATATTGATCTGACCAGGCAGTGGGGATGCTCATCAGAGCAGTCTGACAGTCTGCCTGGCAGTCACAGATTGCCTCTGTGATGAGGCAATCGTGTGACAGCTACAGAGCACAGGAAGCTGCTACTTTCTGCCTCCTGTGCTCTTGCCCTTAGAAGGGCAGCGCCATCTTGTTCACACAGTGAACAATTTTTTTTTTTAGTGTTGCTGATTGCCTTGACTTGTGGGGCAAGTCCGCAACACTTACAGAGACATAGGAAGCGATTAAAGTAGCTTCCTATGCTCGTTTTAAAGGCACTGTGCCTTTAAAACTGGCATTTCAATTGCTCTCCGGAGCGATCAAAATGTCGAAGGGCATTTTTTTCAGTATTACACGATTCTTCATGCACATGGAAGAATCGTAGCAATAAAGTTAGAGCACTGAAAGCGGGAAAAAAAATTGCTTTCAGTGCTTGTTTTGGTGCAGGACTGACTAGGTCTGTCCTGTGTCCTTAACGATTCGCCACACAGGACTGACCTAGCACGTCCTGTGTTGGCAAGGGGTTAAATTCCTGCACACTAGGGTAGGCCTCTTTCAGAATTAACCAGTATTTGGGTAGAATTCTAGAAAGTTGCTGACATGTGTCCGAAAATCAGTAACAAAACCCAATTGTTCCTTTTTGATTTTTTTTCTGCAGCAGCTGCTCCCTGTTTAAAGATTGGACAGATTGGAGTGCTTTATCAATTAGCATTCCAGGGTATGGCCTTTGGTCGCTTTCTTTGCTCTGCAATTTTATGCGTGACGTGGCTGGTACGTCAATTGTCGCAAAGGGGTTAACGCGCTTAACTGCTGTGCGGAATGGAACCCCCCCTTTAAGTCTGCTTCCTTGGGACCCTCCGCTCCAACAAGGGCTGAGAAAAGTGATATTAGCCCTAGGATCTCCTTCTCTCAAGTCAACCAGGCCAATAGTCGAGACGCAGTTTAGAGAATTGCTTTAATAAAAAAACACACAATTATTTACAGACAAATTAAATCTCATTACTTTACAGTGGGGGGTTGGGGGGGAAGGAGAACTATGCATAGTTCTCCACTAGGTCCTTTAATTAACTGGGTCTAGGAATGCTTTGAACCCTTAACACTGCAATTACTATATTTGGGTCTCCACACCCAGAGATGTACTTCTGGG
Organism: Pelodytes ibericus; assembly: GCA_036172795.1. NCBI lineage: Eukaryota > Metazoa > Chordata > Amphibia > Anura > Pelodytidae > Pelodytes > Pelodytes ibericus. Next base: position 65,600,426 of record CM069861.1, read on the forward strand.
CTGCAAATTATCTGGGACTTAACATTCAATAACTACCACATACTCAAGTTGACAACTAATAGGACACACATCCTGCACACAGCAATGGAATGTTGGTGCAGGTGTCACAATAACGTCTTAATTAAGACAAGAGCATGACTCGCTCTACAGGACACAACACAATCAAAAGTTACACCTTTTCAGGTACAGACATCTTAACACAATGACAATAGAAGATTCACAAACAGACAGGAAATACCCAACACCTATAACATTCATTAACTCAATTAAAAATACGCAAACTAGCAAAATTAAAATAATGCAATAATACACGTCTGTACACATTTTCCTTTTCAAAATGTATTTTCTGAGAATCCGGGTGTGCATGTTTTTAACTACGCGGTCTGCATATACTGGTCACAGAGTAGAAATTGTGTTTTTATACATACGCTTTGCACTTTTATTTCATTTTTTCAAGTTGTTCTCCTTCCATTTCCATGTTTTGCAACTGAAAGCCTTCAGTAACCTAATGTATAACTGTACATTTATCAGTACTCAATCTTGTCTGCTGCCTACTGCTTTGTCACCTTCAGCCTGAGTTTGTATAACATCCTTCATAAAACAAATGAGAAACATTTTGCAGTGTATCAATTTTGCAGTTATATTCAATGCAAGGTCTTGTTACTAGTGGGGTACCTCAGGGATCTGTTCTTGGACCCATTCTCTTTAATATTTTTATTAGCGATATTGCAGAAGGTCTTGTTGGCAAAGTATGTCTTTTTGCTGATGATACAAAGATTTGCAGCAGGGTTGATATTCATGGAGGGATAAGCCAAATGGCAAATGATTTAGCTCAACTAGAAAAATGGTCAGAGCAGTGTCAACTGACATTTAATGTGGACAAGTGCAAGATTATGCACCTTGGGCGTAAAAACCCAAAAGCAGAATATAGACTATTTGGTACAGTCCTAATCTCAACATCTGAGGAAAGGGATTTAGGAGTAATAATTTCAGAGGACTTGAAGGTAGGTAGGCAATGCAATAGAGCAGCAGGAAATGCTAGCAGAATGCTTGGTTGCATAGGGAGAGGTATTAGCAGTAGGAAGAGGGAAGTGCTCATGCCATTGTACAGAGCACTGGTGAGACCTCACTTGGAGTATTGTACGCAGTACTGGAGACCGTATTTCCAGAAGGATATTGATACTTTGGAGAGAGTTCAGAGAAGGGCTACTAAACTGGTTCATGGGTTGAAGGATAAAACTTACCAGGGAAGGTTAAAGCATCTTAACATGTATAGCTTGGAGGAAAGACGTAACAGGGGGGATATGATAGAAACATTTAAATACATAAAGGGAATCAACACAGTAAAGGAAGAGAGTATATTTAAAAGAAGAAAACCTACCACAACTAGAGGACATAGTCTTAAATTAGAGGGGCAACGATTTAAAAGTAATATCAGGAAGTATTACTTTACTGAGAGGGTAGTGGATGTATGGAATAGCCTGCCAGCAGAAGTGGTAGAGGTAAACACAGTCAAGGATTTTAAGCATGCGTGGGATAGACACAAGGCTATCCTAGCTATAAGACCGGGAACGGGGGACTAATAAAAGTACTCAAAAAAAAAAATAAACAATAATTGGGCAGACTAGATGGACTGTATGGTTCTTATCTGCCGACACATTCTATGTTTCTATATGTTTCTATGTATCCATTTTCTTGCTTTGTTTTTAGGAAACGGTGTGGTTATTCATCTGCCTGGCTTATTTGAGGAGGCAGAGAAGAATTGTAAAAAAGGTAAGTAATCTAACATTACATAAATAACATTACAGAAATATACTTTTTGCTTTGCCACATTTTTAATACAAGATTTGTTGTTTTTTTAGGCTTAGCAGGCTGGGAGAAAAGGTTAAATATTTCTGATAGAGCACATATTGGTAAGTTACATGCTACTTTTATTTACAGTATTTCATAAAATAGAATGTATAAGTATAAAATCTGGTAGTCTCTGTTCTGGAATGCAGTTTTTTGATATTACATACTTCAAATGTATAAAATTATAATATGAGTATGAGTATGAATAGATTAATACTAATGTGCTCTTTCTTCTGTAGATAGTTCAAGATCATTGTTTTCACATGGAGGCTGGTTGGGAATCAATAAACTCTGGATTTTTTTTAAAAAATCCCAGGAAAATACGCTAATTTCTTTGGATCATATACTATATATTTTCCTTTCAACCCCTGCTGTGAGGGTGCAGACGATATCGAGAGCTTAACAGGACCATCTGGTGCTCAAAATGCATATTAAAGTACATTTAAAAAACTTTTAAGCACTGCATAATATAAAATATTTATTTTAAATATAAAAAAAAACCTAGTTAAATGAATTTGGTCACTTAGATTCCACACAATGTATTATATTCCGGCAGCACAGGAAGTGACTAAATTAAACAATATTTCTAATCTCAGTGTCTATATAATGCGTACTGCTGCACCTGTAGTATACATTCAGAGTGTAGTCACGGGGGGAGGGCTTGAGTAAAATAATAATGTGAAAAAAGCCTGTGCTCTATACAAGCAGTAGTCTTCAACTTGCACCAAGGGAATTTGGGGACTAGACTGCCCCTTTAAGTTCCTAACTGTGGGCCTTACTTCCCTTCTGTTCCAAAAAAAAAAAAATAATAAAACTTGAGGGGAATTATGGGGTTTGTAGTACTTCAGCAGCCGGAGCACCTTAATTGAATGCCAGTGGTCTAGAGCTCTGGTTCCAACCAGTCCTCAAGGCGCACCCACCAGTGCAGGATTTAAGTATTACGTTGTTGTGTCTACATGTTTTTTATTTTATTATTTTAACACCTTAGACATAACTAGCAAAATTAAAATAATGCAATAATAGGGCCAACAAGTCTGTATACATACAGAAAAGTAAAATTAAAGTATACATGTTTTTTTTATATTTTTTATTAAACATTAGAACTGGTGTATTTTTATATTTATAAATCATGTGTAGAAGTTGCTGTATCCATTTTTGTTTTTAAAACTTATTTCCACTAGAAGTGTATGTGTTGTGTATGTGTTGATAAAACATGGATTTAAAAATGTGATATTGTCATGATGAGGTGGATTCACTTTTTTCCTGTACGTTTCTTATATTTAGGAGTCCATTATTTCTGATTTTTATATATGTATGCATATATTTAGTATATAATGGACACACTTCTATTTTATTTTACTGAAACGTTTTATTTTTTAAATTGACCAGTGTTTGACTTCCATCAAGCCGCAGATGGGATCCAGGAACAACAGAGACAGGAACAAGCTGGGAAAAAGTATGTGCACTGTGGTTTTTTTTTTTTTATTCAAATACAGATGCGTATTTAAATTAAGATGAGAATCACCATATTTCACAGTTGCCCCCAGAATCTATCCCACAACTATGACTGTCCTCTGCTATCGAGCGTAACTTTAGATAATGTCATTCCTTTGAATCCACCGACTTTCAGGATGTCTTCACATGAGCTTTGGAGGAGGATCTATAAGAAATTAGATTTTTAACTTTTATTGGAAAGTGAGCTGCATAAATCAGACTGAACTCTTCTGATTGGACATTTTTTTCCAACTCAAGAGTTTAATTTTTAGTGAATAGACACACTTTTCATTAGGGAGATCTTGAAAATGTGCTCTTTGTAGTTAGACACTGATAACCAGATGGTACATGACCATTTAAAACTCTTGATTCTAGGGGCTGTATTTATCAAGACAAAATAGGTGGTGAAACAGTAGGTAGTGAGGTGAACTGCGCTTATTTCAATTGATACTCTCAAGCAGCAGTCTGTCTGGCAACTACCCCCTGTTGCCTGATTTATAAATACAAAACCCACAACACAAAGTGACAGTGCGCTAAAGTGCAAAATAAAGTGTATACTGTATGACCTGATGGTTTTTCTGGGTAATGTTATTTACCTCCTTGGGCACATATAAACAACAAAAAAAGACATAAAAGGCAATAATGGTATTGTATGTTTGTATAGAAGTGGAGTGTATGGTATAGGATGAATTTTGCACTAACACTTTTCTCCACATTTTATAAGCAAATAAATTGTGGGGTTAGAGTCTCTATCTATCTAAATATATATAGATCGCTCAAATATGCGCAAACCATTTTTTTTTTCCCTTTCATATTTCTTCCATATAATGTATCTTATGTTCACATATAACAAGACAGCTACTACATATGCAAAAAAAAAGCAGGCCGGTAGTAAATTATATAAATACTTCCATTTAGCTATATCATTCACCATATTTCTATGTTAATTCATATATTCCTTCCATACACTACGTAATTATCTATAAACCACACGGCAAGCAAAAAACAACCAACATAATAAAAAATAAATAAAAAAAACACGTGTGCAGTGTTGTTCACCTTGGGTCTCCAGGATCTAATTTCTCAAATCTATATGTCTAATTAATCAAGTGTAACTTGCAAATTGTTTCAAATCATTTTAAATCCAATCGCCATCTCTTTTAAGGCTTGTTTTTTTGAGTTTATTCCACCACATTTCTAATTCCTCCATTTTCCTACTTATGCTTTTACCTTGAGTTGTTTTAACCCTCTCCATTCTTACCTGGAACATAACTTGTAATCTCACCTGTCCCCATGTAGGAGGTATCGTCGATGGCCATTGCTTTGCTATTAGATATTTTGCTGCTACTAAAATTTGTCTTGGAGTTTTTTATTGTCTTGGTATCTCTTGGAGTCCTATATGTAACAATAATGTTTCTGGTGTTGGCTCCATATCCAAGTTACTCAAACTTTTAATGTTGTGGTTTATTCCTTTCCAAAATCATCTAATTGGACCACACTCCCACCAAATATGTTTATAATTCCCTTCTTCCACCCCACATCTCCAGCATTTGATGGATCTTTCTGGAAACATTCTTGTTATTCTAAGTGGAACCAAATAAAATCTATTTAAAACCTTATGAGTTTCTGCTAAACACAGGAAATACACTTCCCTATACACTTCTCTTAAAGAGGTAATCCAATCTTGTCTTTGAATTACAATATCTGTCCTTCTGCCATTTCTCCAAACTTGGTATCTTCACTTCTGCTTTTATTAGCTTAATTAGTTCTGAACATTTTGTTATTATTTTCTTTGAGTTCTTTTCCACCAACAATTTATTTAGTCTATCTATTAGTTCAGTATGGCTATGTATATAATATTTCGTCAAATAACCGTTGATGCGTATATAGATTTCCCGTCTAGATACATTTCTTTCTCTACTTGTTTGCTCAAATAAATTAATTATCAGCATATTAGTTCAAATCATTTATGTTTGCTGTTAAGATAGTTAACGGTAGACTTCCTATAATTAGTTTGCCTATCTTTAGTTTTCTTTTAAATTTCTCCCAATTATTCACTAGGTCGCTTAATATAATATTTTCTTCCAACCTTTCCTCAAGTTTTTGGCCTTTTGGGTCTGTGCTCCAAAACAACTTTATCATTTCTTGTTCCCCTACTAGTTCTTGTTCCCTTACTAGTTCTTGTTCCAGACTGTACCCGCTTATCTGTCCTCTCGGAATCCCTCTACGCCATAATTGCTTGAGCTACCAGATAGGCCTGCGAATACAGAGCCACATTCTGCACTCCCAGGCCTCCCTGACCCACTCTCTGGGTCAAACACTCAAATGTTAACCTGGGCCATTTACCTTGCCATAAGAATAAAGCAAATCCCACAGGAGAAATAACAGAGAAGGTCAATAAAATTGAAAATCAGATTAAAGAAGTCCTCATGGAAAATGCAAATAAACCAGGGCTTGAGAAATGTAATTAGATTTTAGGAGCCAGACAATCACGCATGCATACACGCAATTCATAAACACACACGCCTACTTTACATATACACATATATACAAACACCTCACACACACCTACTTTACATAAACCCATATATACAAACACCTCACACACACCTACTTTACATATACACATATATACAAACACCTCAAACACACCTACTTTACATATATACACATATATACAAACACACACCCACCTCACACAGTCTTTTCTTGTTTTCTTCTTAACGTGTCCCACTCCCTGCTGCTTTACCTCATTGCAGGGGAGGGGGACATTCGTGTTGCAGCCGATCTGAGTGCCAGGATGTCACGTGACGACACCCGGCATGCGTTGCGCGAAGGGGCGGAGCTTGCAGTCTGTGCGGATGATACAGACTTTACCCCCTCGTGGTCCATAAAAATAAAAAAATCGGATGGCAGCGGCAAGGGGACCATGAGGCTGACTGCACCCAGGCGCCAGGTCTAATTTCCTGGTTGCCATGGCGACCTGGTGCCTGGGATTTGTTGAGCCCTGAAATAAACAATTAGAATCTTTGAAAAGAACATGGTTTTACAAAGAGAATAGAGTAGAGAAGATAACAACTAACAGATTAAATAAAGAGAAGTCAAATTGATTCATTACTAAAATCAGAGATAAGGGAGAGTTGATTCTGACCCCTGAAGGTATAGGGTGCCCTTTTGAAAACTTCTATAGGAAATTATATAATATACAGGCGCATGACTGACAATTGCAGATGGAGAAATACTTTCTAGGGAAAAAGTTTCCTACCATCCCGAGCACCTTAAGAAAAAAGCTGAATAATCCGATTGAAGAAAGTGAGGTGCTCCGGGTGATAGAGAACTTAAAAACAGGGAAATCCCCAGGACATGATGGGTTTGGAAGTCTATTTTTCAAGGTCTTAAAACCATGTCTCTCAAAAGAACTAAAAATAACTTTTAATGTGATTTATAATGGAGAACAAATACCAGTAGAAATGATGCAGGCAAATATTGTACCCATATTAAAAGAGGGGAAAGACCCATAAAAATTAGAAAGTTATTGACTTTTACACCCTGATCATGTGGGATATGTACCAGGAAGAGCCTCTACAAACAGTACTATAAGACTGATAGACTCGCTGGACTGGGCAAAAAAAGGGCATTTCCCCACTAGTGATTTTGTCATTGGATGGGGAAAAAGCATTCAATAGATTAAATTGGGATTTTTTGAAGTTTTCACTTAGACCGTTTGGAAGAGAGGGTAAGATATTGGAATCAACGATGGCCCTATATACCAACCCTACAGCAAGAGTAAGAGGGACTGGTTTTACATCAAACTGGATTGAACTGAAAAATGACAAAAAAGGTTTTACACAACATTAAAAAGGTTAAATTCTGCATTTAGTCCAGTTTGTTTTAAAGTGCTCATCTTAAATAACAATTCCATTTCTTTTTGACCTATTTTTTTCCCCAATATTATCTCATCCTCTATTTTTTAACCTTTTTTGTTATTGCCCAGAATTTTAAACACACAGGTTTTTTTTGGTGGTGTTCTAAAAAATGTTGTGGTGGGGAGTATCCACAAGGGCTACAAAACAATACCAAATAAATTACATTCTTTGTATGACAAAGACAAAAAACACAAGTAACCGATTTCAGTGATAATACTCAACATATAGAGTCAAATAGGGATACATACACACAATTTAAAAGATGTTGTGGAGACGAAATTAAGTATGTTTGTATGTTTACAAATGCTTAAAATCAGAGATGAAGTGGAAGGGAAGCAGACTTTCAGTCTAATTCTTTGATTTTGTTACAAAGAATGCTCCCCAAACCTCACCATTTTCCCCATATTTCATTACATTTTCCTATGTTGGTTCTATTCATGAAATATCCTTTTTCCATTGCTTTTTGTGTCACTATCTGGTTCCTTATGTGAGGCCAGTGGATTTTCCCTGTTTTCCAATTTCATGCCACCACTAGCTCACAGCAAACCCAGAAGATATAGAGTGCCCTTATATTTCCCGCATCTCCAGCTAGGGTTGGTCCTGTTTAATTGCGTAGGTGTTAAATACCATCTGTTGCTTAACTTAAATAAAATGTCTTGCAAGTTTAAGCAATGGATGTGTTTTCTTATCTCAGTTCTCCCTCCCAACGCCTTCAAGCTGTTGGTACTACGTATTGATTTGACTGTCTTATTACTTCCATGCACAAACTCAGGATCAGTTTCTTTGGTCTATTATTAAACAGGGTTATAAGATAATTATCACCCTCCTCTTTCTCAGCCTTGTAGATACCCTCCTGAAGGTAGTGCTTAATTCTAATAAACTTGAAGATGTCTCTAGGGACCAAGTGCTATTTTGTCTCTTATCTCATTAAAATCTCCAATTTTATCATTTGAGAAGAGATCTGCAATTCTGTTGATCTCAGCCACTTTCCAATTTAATATTTCTGTCATATTATGTTTTATCAGTGATGATGTTAAGATCTTATCCTTTAACCCAATTTAAAAAAAAAAAAAATTATACCAAAATTCCATCAATGTCGCTACGGTGCTTCCTTGTATTTTACTAAATAAAACTCCTCTCTTTTTTTGTGAGGGAGGCATATTCCATATGTGGGTATTTGCCAAATGATAATTTTTTCGCAAACTCCTTAGTCCAGTACGTTTCTTGGATCATTGCCACTTCAATCCTTTGTTTGTTCAGAAAATCATTCAACGTTATTCTTTTATGGGGCAGGTTCATCCCTTGAACATTCAAGGTCAGAATCCTAGATATATATTGTTCTCCTATTCCTTTTCTTTTTCCTTCTCCTTCCCTTTCCACCCCTCCCACTGTTCTCATCCCTATATAGAATCATCTCAACATTACAAAAAAACATAACATACATTACAATCACAAAAAACATTTAGTCTCTCTCCATTCCACCCTTCCCATGGCCAACTTACACTCTTCCCTAGTGGGTAAGGCTATTTTTTAGGCCGAAGTGGCAACGGCAAATTTATATATATTTCCCCTTCGTGGGGGTATGGGGCAACTAGCCCGCCAGTAGCATCAGTCTGGGATTCAATGGAGGTCCTTTGATCTCAATTCCATCAAGGACAATCAATGCTTCTTTGCCGTCACTGCACTCGGCCTCCGATGCTCCTCTCTTCAGCGTCTGTCATCACGGCCGTCTCCTGTCTTTAATTTGGAAATCTTGTCCTGCAGCAGTAGCTTTGAAATAATATCTTGTATTTATTTTATGGTCTGCTACAGTGCAACCCAAACACATTTTACATGGGTAGAAACCAACTGTGTTTGCTCTTTTGTATTTTTTTATTTCGATGTATAGTTCATTGTAAGTTTTTTGTTTTTAGTTTGGGGGCTCCTCTGAAAATGGCCTTAAGTATGTCAGGCAGCAGAGGGCTTAAGATGTTATCTTTTTTAATCAGATTCTAATGATTGTTTTAAATTTTACAGCTTTATTATTGTAGTCCCAAACTATAGGTAAAAAAGATCTATTTGGTTAATCGTTTTTTTAGGTTATTTCAGGAGTTCATCTCTAGGCCTTTTAAGAGTTTCTTGAATATGTTTATTCAGTACATCTTCTTTATAACCTTTTTCTAAAAACGTATCTTCTAGAATGTTGATTGTTCCAAAAAGGATTAATTATCACTGCAATTTCTTCTTAGTCTTAAAAATTGACCCTTAGGGACTTCTTGTAACCAAGTAGGATGGTGGAACTGTTTAAATTGAAGTTGTCTTTGTATTTTGACATTTTTCAATAAAAATCTCGAAATCCAAAAATTGTATTCTATCGTTAATAAAATTAGAAGTGAGTACAATCTTCTTGTCATTGTTGTTCAGGTGGATTATGAATTGTTTAAGATCTTCCTCACCCACTTTCCACACAAAAAATAAATCATCAATGTATCTGCGGTATAGCAACAGCTCCGCCTCCCAGCCATGTTTTTTTCCGCTACTACAGATACCGAAGTATAAGGTATTTTTATCTTTTGCCATAATACATATTGTAAGAAAAGGATGACTGCAAAATTCCTCCTACACCGTACACTTCACTATACAAGCATACTGTATAGTAAATAACATTACCCTGCAAAACCATCAGGTCATACAGTAGACACTTTCTTTTGCACTTTAGCGCACTCACTTTGTGTTGTGGTTTTTGTAGAAAATAGGTGGTGTTCTAGGAAAAAGTGCTTAAATAGTCGTAGTAAACGTGGAAACCAATGGAAAGTTAAGGCAGTTTGCTCCAAATTTAGCACTTAAAAAAAAAAAAAAAAAAGCACCTGTTTTTGCCTTAATAAATTTGACCCTAGGTGTCAAGAACTGAGGCCCTCCAGCTTCTGCTGAACTAAAAATCCCTTAATCCCACACTAGCTTTTTTGAATGGCAGATAATAATAATAATAGTACTAGTCCAGAAACAGGTGGAGGGCTGCAAGTTGGATGGCTAGGTACTAGAGGAAACCCACACTTATACATCATGAGAGTAAATGTGCAAACTTTGGCTCCCCGTCTGCTCTAGGATACAATTTAAAAATCTTTAACCTACAAAATCCTCCATACATTGCATCCCTCGTTAACTGATACTGCCCTGCACAACCTCTATGATCCTCAAATGGACAAAAGCTCTCCTCCAACCTCCTCACCTCTTCCTACTTGCGCCTGCAAGATTTTTCCTCATGTTCTAGTTAGTCTAAATTGGTATGTAGTTCCCTTCTATGCTCTGTACCAAACGCTACGTAAATTGTTTGCGCTATATAAATAAATGTTAATTTACTGTGAACTATGATCTGAATTTCCCTGCCATCCTACATAACACAAAATAGAGAACGTGGGTTCACGGATTTTTTGGTTTTTCATATGTTTTTTTTTTTCCCCCACTCACCAGAGTCCTAGAATCGATTTCCATATGGTTTTAGAGCAGAGGAGAACCATTTTTCAAGTGGGCTGCATGGTCATAAATTCATATATGAATTGGGCTGATATAAAGGACAACTGTCAGAAAAAAATGTACTTAGAAACATAGAATGTGTCGGCAGATAAGAACCATTCGGTCCATCTAGTCTGCCCAATTTTTTTTTGATTACTTTTATTAGTCCCCCGTTCCCGGTTTTATAGCTAGGATAGCCTTGTGTCTATCCCACGCATGCTTAAAATCCTTGACTGTGTTTACCTCTACCACTTCTGCTGGCAGGCTATTCCATACATCCACTACCCTCTCAGTAAAGTAATACTTCCTGATATTACTTTTAAATCGTTGCCCCTCTAATTTAAGACTATGTCCTCTAGTTGTGGTAGTTTTTCTTCTTTTAAATATACTCTCTTCCTTTACTGTGTTGATTCCCTTTATGTATTTAAATGTTTCTATCATATTTTATCTGTTACGTCTTTCCTCCAAGCTATACATGTTAAGATGCTTCAACCTTTCCTGGTAAGTTTTATCCTTCAACCCATGAACCAGTTTAGTAGCCCTTCTCTGAACTCTCTCCAAAGTATCAATATCCTTCTGGAGATACGGTCTCCAGTACTGCGTACAATACTCCAAGTGAGGTCTCACCATTGCTCTGTACAATGGCATGAGCACTTCCCTCTTCCTACTGCTAATACCTCTCCCTATGCAACCAAGCATTCTGCTAGCATTTCCTGCTGCTCTACTGCATTGCCTACCTACCTTCAAGTCCTCTGAAATGATTACTCCTAAATCCCTTTCCTCAGATGTTGAGGTTAGGACTGTACCAAATAGTCTATATTCTGCTTTTGGGTTTTTACGCCCAAGGTGCATAATCTTGCACTTGTCCACATTAAATGTCAGTTGCCACTGCTCTGACCATTTTTCTAGTTGAGCTAAATAATTTGCCATTTGGCTTATCCCTCCATGAATATCAACCCTACTGTAAATCTTTGTATCATCAGCAAAAAGACCAACAAGACCTTCTGCAATATCGCTAATAAAAATATTAAAGAGAATGGGTCCAAGAACAGATCCCTGAGGTACCCCACTAGTAACAAGACCTTGCATCGAATATACCCCATTGACTACAACCCTCTGTTGCCTGTCACTCCGCCATTGTTTAATCCATTCAACAATATTGAAATCCAAACTCAAAGATTTAAGTTTATTGATAAGCCTTCTATGTGCGACAGTGTCAAAAGCCTTACTGAAATCTAGGTAAGCAATGTCTACTGCACCACCCTGATCTATTATTTTAGTTACCCAATCAAAAAAATCAGTAAGATTAGTTTGGCATGATCTCCCTGAAGTAAACCCATGCTGTCTCTGATCTTGAAATTCAAGCGACTTTAGCTGTTCAACAATCCTATTCTTTAACAAGGTTTCCATTATTTTCCCCACTACTGAAGTAAGACTTACTGGTCTATAGTTGCCCACCTCCTCCCTACTACCTTTCTTGTGAATGGGCACAACATTAGCTAATTTCCAATCTTCTGGAACTACTCCCGTTAACAATGATTGGTTAAATAAATTTGTTAACGGTTTTGCTAGTACACCACTAAGTTCTTTTAATAACTTTGGATGTGTCCCATCGACTTATTTGTCTTTACTTTAGACAGCTGAAGTAAAACCTCTTCCTCTGTAAACTTACATGCATCAAAAGACTCATTAGTCTTTTTCCCTAAATGAGGTCCCTTACCCTCATTTTGATTTGTAAAAACTGAACAAAAATATTCATTAAGGCAGTCTGCTAAGCCTTTATCCTCTTCTACATAGCATCCTTCTTTTGTTTTTAATCTAATTAATCCTTGTTTTACTTTCCTTTTCTCATTTATGTATCTAAAAAATGTTTTATCCCCCCTTTTCACTGACTGGGCTATAGTCTCTTCTGTGTGTGCTTTGGAAGCTCTTATAGCTTGCTTTGCCTCTTTCTGCCTACTCTTATAGATCTTTCTATCTTCCTCACTCTGAGTATTTTTATAATTACTAAATGCTAGCTTTTTATTTTTTACTATTTTAGCCACCTCTGCAGAGTACCACAGTGGTTTCTTCAATTGTTTGCTCTTACTGACAAGCCTAATGTAATTTGCCTTCAGTAGTGCAACTTTTAGATAATTCCATTTCTCCTGGACTCCATTTAAATTGCTCCAGTCTGATAATGACTCCTTTACACCTAATTTAATTTTAGAAAAGTCTGTTTTTCTAAAATCTAAAACTTTTGTTTTTGTGTGGTGTGACTGCGTTACTGTTCTTATATTAAACCACACAGTCTGGTGATCACTAGATCCTAAACTTTCACCTACAGTAATATCTGATAACAAATCTCCATTTGTGAACACTAAGTCTAGTATGGCCTGCTTTCGAGATGGCTCCTCCACTACTTGTTTTAGAGATAATCCAAGTAGGGAGTTTAGGATATGCGTACTCCTGGCGCAAGTAGCTGTTTTGTATTTCCAGTTCACATCAGGAAGATTAAAGTCACCCATGATGATCACTTCTCCCTTCATTGTCATTTAAGCTATTTCCTCAACTAGTAGATTATCTAACTCCTCTATTTGTCCAGGGGCCTATAAATCACACCTACCCGAGTTACCATATGATTACCAAATTCTAATGTAACCCAAACTGACTCTATGTTCGCCTCACTAACTTGTATTACGTTACATTTTAAGCTATCCCTCACATACAGGGCCACCCCTCCCCCTTTTTTACCTTCTGTCTTTTCTATATAAAGAGTACCCTGGTATTGATATGTCCCAGTCATGTTTTTCATTATACCATGTGTCAGTAACAGCCACTAAATCTACATTCTCAGTTGCCAATATTGCCACAAGTTCATGGATCTTATTCCCTAAACTGCGAGCATTTGTAGACATGACCCTAAGCGTATCATTTTTCAGCACACTGACTACAGGTAACTTCTGTACCTTTTTTTGGGGGGGCAATTGGATTGATGTTTTATCGCCATTTTACCCCCCTCTTTTAGTTTAAAAACCTCCTAGCAAAACCTCTGAACTGCTCACTGAGAACATTCGTTCCCTTTTGAGAAAGATGCAAACCATCTTTTTTGTACAGTTCCTTTCTATCCCATAGTGAACTTTCATGAGAAACAAAGCCAAATCCTTGCTCCCGACACCATTCTCCAAGCCACAAGTTGAAGTCCCTAATACACATCCGTCTATCATTGTGAATGTTATGCACAGGCATAACTTCAGAAAAGGACAGTGTGGACACAACCTGCCGTATATCATTGGCAAGAACACGAAAAGCTTCCTTCACCTCTGAAACCTCATTGCAAGCCAAATCATTTGTCCCTAGATGAACCAGTACATCCAATTCTCCTTCCTGATTTGCTTGCTTAACAATATTAGAAATACGCCTCCAGTCTCTGCGAGCAGTAGCTCCAGGAAGACATCTCACTAAGCCAATACTGTCCAACTCCGCACCTCTTATGATAGAATCGCCCAACAACAACTGCTTTCTACCAGGCCTCACCTTCTCCTTGCACACCTTAGCCACATAGGAGAGTGGTTCCTCAAATTCTGCGTCTGAGCCTGCCTCCCCAACACCACTGCACTCTGAAAGTGCTGAAAATGAATTCTGGACAGCCACAGACTGCGGGACATGCCTTTTATCCATAACTCTAAGCCTACCAGATCCAACAGTAACCCACCTGCCATTCCTAGGAAGCCTCTGTGGCAATGGCCTCTGTGGCAGTAACTTTGCAACGTTCTCAGCCCGAGTTTGTTTTACATATAAATTACAAATCTTGGACTTTAAAAATGCAATCTCCTGCTGCAATCTTGAGAACTGTCTACAGATTAGACAGCCTCCAAACCTCCAAAAAATGGAACGTGAAACAAATGCAGAACAATTATCACAAATCTGCCATTTTAAGAATTTAAATCAAAAAGATCTTTTAGTTTTGCTCACCTCTTGTATACCTCAGACTACCTCCAGAGTATCTCCAGAATATCTCTAAAATATACTCTTTGAAAAGCAGCTCTTAGAAGAGCAGCCAAGCTATTCAATTAGCCAAGCTTAATTTCCACTATGCCTTATATACACACACAACACACACCTACAAGCACCAAGGAAGGTTTTAACACCTGAGTGGCCCTATGCCAATTAGAACCAAACAATGACAAACACCTAAGTATTCAATTCAAATGCCTTAGCAATTTGAAGCAGGAAATCAGTACAAACCACCACACAATAACTTGACTAAATGAATCTTACTTGTATCAGTAGAAAAGAAGATCTCAGCAAGTTAAAAAATCAAGTCTGTCTCCAGAATATCTATTAAATATACTTCTGTTTAATTGAAAGGCATTGTAAATGGAAATACTTTAATGTAAGAATATGAACAAAGTACATTATTGAGCCCTTTTTGTATTGTATAGGGGCAGACATGTTGTTTAGAATTTAAAACAAAAATATGAAGCCTGGGTATCTTACAAGTCACGGATACTCCCAAAACGACCACATCCTTAGAAACTGTATCCAGTTGTAGGTTAATTGATAAGTTAAAGTAGAGTTTACTAGATAGATATATAAAGGTTTTGTAATCGTCAGTAAACATGTCATCCAAGAGAAAATAATTTGTGTGGCCTAACTTTAAACATCAGCTAATACAGGGCTTGACAAACCCGGGCGCCAGGTCGCCATGGCGACCAGGAAATCAGACCTGCCCAGGTAACGTGAGCCCCGCGTGGTGCCCTCGGCAATGGGATCGTTTTTTTTTCCCTTTTCTTTTTTGCAGCAGCGGTGCACGAGGGAGCAGAGTGAGTGCACCAGCTGCACAGACTTCCTGCTCCGCCCCCTCGCGCACCGCGTTACAGCTTATCACCTGGGAGCATAGCAGGGAAGCTGCTCTGTGCCACCGGGCTGCAACGGAAACATCCCCCCCTTCACTGCATTGAGGTGTAATGGCAGGGAGGGGGGACATTGATAGGTGAATTTTTTATTTTATTTATTTATTTATTTTTTTCCTTAAAAAAACCCAAAAAACACCTACTGTCTTGTGTATGTGTCTGTTTGGATGTGTTTGTGTGAACGTGTGTGTGACTGGATGTGTTTGTGTGTGTCTGCCTGGATGTTTATGTATGTGACTGACTGGATGTGTTTGTGTGTATATATGTGTGTGACTGGATGTGTTTGTGTTTATATATGGCTCCTAGATTTTTTAGCTGGCTCCTAAAACTCAGATAAATTTGTCAAGCCCTGAGCTAATATACTAAAAAAAACAAAAAAACAACTGTATGTATGTGTCTCTGTGCCTGTGTGACTGTGTGACTCTGTGTGCTTAAAAAAATAAACTGGACATTATATTCATGCAAGAAATGTTTTTCACCCCCATAAATCAAAAAAGTAGTAACTGTCTGTATAAGATATTCTTCCTAGCAAATAGTTCTAATAGAAATCGATGAGTAGCAATACTTATAAGAAATAGCCCTTTTGTTCACCATGATGTTATTTGTGATCCTAATGGACAATATTGAATCGTAACGGGGACTCTTAATGGAGAGGATATTACATTTGTCTGTGTTTACGCCCCATATGCAATCAAAACCCTTATTTTTAGAGCTAAAGCTAATTGAATATAAAAAGGGTAATTGGTAATAGGAACAATCAATTCATTAGTCATTCATGAAAGAATGGAGTAGAGATCTTAATATCTATGATGTCTGGAGAGAATATAATATCAATGTGAGGGATTACGCTTTCTGTTCCAAACCAGAGCTACTCTAGAATAGAAGCCTTCCAAACTTGCCTAAGGATTTAAAGTTTTTGGAAAACATATCGAGACTATCCTTAAACGAAACAAATCTAAAATTTTAAATATAACCCTAATAACCGTGAATATAAAAATATCAGACAATTTTAACACCTTAGTGACAAGACATTTTCACCTTGACTTTCCCTTGGTGACGAGGTTTTGACATTTCTGGGGTGTTTTTGTTTAGATGCAATTTTCTTCTTTCTCACATACTGTACCCACACACATGATATGTTGTTTTCATTGTCATAAGAAGGGCTTTCGTTAGATACCATTATGTTCTTCATATCTTATAATTTACTAAAAAATAAATCATAAAATATGATGAAAAATGTAAAAAACACCTTTTCTAACTTTGACCTAAAATATAATTTACACATCATATACATAATGTACACAATACAATCATTAAAAAAGAGCCCGTCTAAATAATTTCTAAATGTTAACCCGAGTTCAGCTATATGCATGTTTCCATATTTTTCTGCGAGCTATGGGGCAAAAAACAAAGTGTTTTTTGTTTTTTTCCTATATTGAACTTTTGACCCTAACCCGAACCCAAAATGTAACCACAACACTAAATTTAACCCCTTAAAATCCCTTAATAAATGTTAATTTAATTTTAACACTATCCCTTATGCTAAAAAGTATTTAATTTTTATTCTATAGGCTAATCTAACTATTTAACCAGCTTTATACTAATTAAATATTTAGTTTTATTTTTGTACACTGCTATGCTGCTTGGCTACCTCTAGGGGCAGTCAAGCAGGATATTCAGAGACACGGAAGTGAATTTACTTTCACTTCCGAGGCTCAGACCTCCAGAGGGCATAGCCATATTGACGGAGCATGCTGCTCCGTCAATATGGCTCCAACAATCGCTCCGTGGGGCTATCGTGGGTGCCCCAGAAAAGAAAACTTGGTGCTGGCTATTGCCTCGACATCGAGGCAATAGACCAGCACCATTAAAGCGGTTTTCGCGATCGTTGATTCAGCGCAAGACGTGCCTGGCACGTCCATTGTCGCAAAGGGGTTAAATTCAACTTAAATAATACATACATTTCATACTTAGGAATGAATATTACCAATATGTATAGCAACCTATAATTCAATTATACAGATTTCAAAAATGTAAAAATGTTCTAGAAAAGTGGCAGAGTCTTAATCTTTCATTCATAGGTAGAATAGATGCAATTCAAATTACATTCTTCAGAGAAACATCATAAAGTTTATATGGAATAATACAAAAAACACGCATTTCACACGACATTCTATTTATGGATAAAAAAACATGGTGGGCATCACCTAACTAATATCTATAATTACCACATAGCATGTCAAGCAGAAAACCTATTGCATTTGTAAAATATAGATATAATGATATAACTGTACTCACTCCAAAATTGGCAGAACATGAATATTGTTTTTGTAATGGTAACAGTTTTAGTAATTTAATGTGGCTTCCAAGAGTCACTCTTGAAAAAACGTAATCTACCCCAGAGCACATTTCACAAAATTTGGTTCAAAATCAGATGTTCTAAAAAATGTCTCTAAGAAGTAAATGGTCACCCCTTTTAGCATTTATACCTTGAACTAGTAAAATATTGTTTGACACAAAGTTCTGACAGATGAAGGCTTTTTTTTTTTTTTTTAATATAAATTGAACATTTTATTGCAAATAATACCTATCTTAACATGGCATGAATTTATGACAAAACTAAATGATAGAAATTACATTACAGAGGAAACTTATAATAATTTATCATTTCTTATCCTGATATGTAGGACATCTCATTATTGCTAAGTACGCATTTTGAAAGATATCTAAAACACTGCAACTTTGGACTATGGAGAGATGTGTCATACTTATACAAAATGTTCAAGATAAACAATAAGGAACTTTTGTGCAGTATAGATGGCAGGAAGATATAAGTGAACCGATAGATGATGAAAAGTCTCAGATATTACAAGAGACCGCAAAATATTGTCAGTCATCTTCAACGAACAAGCGTATAAACTGTTACACAGGACATATCTCTAGTGCCAAAATTTTAAATGAGATGTATACCAATGAAAATTGCTTTAGAGGGTGTGTAGAAAGAGGAGACAACATCCATATATGGTGGAAATGCCCCAAAATAAAAAGAATATGGACCAAATTAAATAACATTAATGGTATACCCATCCCACTGACATTAACACACTCAATTTAAGATCATTATGTATGGGTGTAAGAATATAAACCGCTAGTAGATTAGACCTATCCTGGTATGATGTGATTGCAAGAATAAATACAATCTGTGTGAATGAAAAGCTACTGAGTATTGTGAACAACAAATATATACATTTCTGAAAATGTGTACACCGTAGCTTTCTAGCCCTTATGGTAGATCTGTCAATACTAATATCATTTAATAAATTCTACACTGTGTCACATGGAGTTGGACAATGATTGATAGTTTAGCCCCTCATCCATTGTTCTGTGTTAATTGAATTTACACATTGAACTAATGTGATGTGTTATTGTATGTATATGTTCTCATTGTATGTTAATTCCTATTTGATTTGCAGCCATGATGTACATCTGGGGGAAAAATGTTCATTACAGTGTAAGGGTCCATGTATTCCAAGACTCCGTTAATTTGAGCACTTAGTGGGGAGCTATATTTAGTCCCATCCCCCCATTGTATACTAACGTTTATTATTTGATTGTCTGCATACAAGTCTGTGTGTTAACAATAAATGTATTATTCATCATCCTGCACTAAGTTTCAGCTAGTGATTTGGATGGTCTGAGAGATGATTAGATCCTGGGGCTAAAATCACTGGACTCAGCTCTTGGGAGTGTGGAGGGTCCCTTGGAAACAGACTGACGTATGTACCCAACCGGGTGAACCACGGGGTTGCGTCACAGGGTTAAACTATTTTGGAGTGCAGTTGTGGGCTAAGCATAGTATGGCCAAATAATGCGACGGGTGCAGTTTATATAAACATTAGTTGTAGATTGCTTAAGTTCCTGATAAAGAAAAATATATAACAATCTGGACAGGTTTTTAAAAAGTTGGTAATGAGTGCTTGGTTAGTTGACTCATTTACCCACAACTACTCAAGTACCCACAAATAGACCTCCCTGATTAAACACTTTTTATAGTAGATGCACAGATAATGTTAAAATTGCACGGATTGATATTTGATAACTAAAGTTTTCTGTATTGAAAAAAAGTGACATTTCAGATTTATAAAAGATGACCATAATTGTGTGCAACAAGCAATTTTACAATAAATAATGCTGTTCATAATGTATGATAACTTTTTTTATAGTAGTGTTGTCATGTGCATATTTTGTTTTACTTAGGTGTTTACTTTGAGCTAATATTATTTTGTTCAATACTTTTTTTCAGATGAAGCAGTTGTGTATGTTTTATCTGCTTTTACCAATGTGTTAATTTTTTGTTTCTTTTCCAAGTCTGGGAACCACAAAGAAGGGCATTGGCCCAGTGTACTCTTCAAAAGCTGCTCGAAGTGGCTTAAGAATGTGTGACCTTGTTGCAGACTTCACTGAATTCTCGCAAAGGTTCGTATTTGCAATTATTTTTTAATTAATCCATCCCTTCTCATGTAGGGGGGTATTCACTAAAAGGCGAGTCGGACGCAGGCAGTGGGTCAGACGCGCGGGCAGTGGGTCGGGCAGTCAGATGCACAGGCAGGCAGTGGCATGGTAGCCTGCCGGGAATAGCCTAAAAGGCTATGGGCCGCTGTGTAGTTCTAGGAGCTCTACATTGGAATTAATGAATGAATCAATCAATTCCCTCATCTCTACCTGGCTTTGGCCTCTTTGCTCCGCCAATATCCAATCTACGCTCCAGGCCATTTTGTGGTTTGGCTGCTTCTTTAATAACCTAGAAAAAATATTTTCCCTGCTACTATGCCTGGGAGACCCTAAATGCACACAATTCTAGCAAACAGAATATCCATTTTGTCTTTATTTAAGTAACTCAGTGAGGCTTTGTTTTTTAGGAACACAAAAAATAGACCTGCCATAACGTTGTGTATGTATTGTGGTAGTGAATGCCTCAGCAGCCTAGGACACAGAATTTGCAAAATAAAGTCTGTTTTATTTCACTTTATAGCCCAGTAAACACAGTCTCTTAACTTCATAGACTTAAGACTTGTTAATAAACAGCAAAAATAAACAAAATAGCAGAGATTTAGCTGGAGGTATGGGCTATTGGCGGGGGAAACAATGAAAAATTGCAGCAGCAAGCACAAGTTGACATCGGATCTTTTTTTAAAAAGCTGCAACCGAAATACACTGGCAGCGGACTCTAAGGTTGTAGTTAAAGAGTCTAGAAAATCACCTGGTGGTGCCCCTGCTACTCCAGGAGACGTTAAAAAAGTGATCCATGATATGCAGGTGCTGTGTAAAGCAGTGTAGCAAACGAAGAAATCTGGCACTCCAGGGAAATATTCAAAGTATCAAAGATTCCAGAAGCCACAGACAAGTAAAAAGTAACTAGTGCTGGACTAACAGTGAAACACTTTAGTTGTTTTGTGTCTACTGACGCTTAGTCAGAAGTGTGCCATGGAAGTGAACAGTGCAAAATAAATACATGTTTTTATCCAATCATATTAAAGGTCAGTTCTACCATGCTTTGCATAAAGATTAGCACAACTAAATAGTGCTAATAAAGTTTTCAACTCTAATATACATAGTGATACATTTAGTGATTTAAACATATAATGCCAGATTTTAAAGATATCTTGATAGGTGCATTAACATCATAAATGTTATACATGTAACAATGTGATATATATATATATATATATATAAAATATTCATTACTACAAATCTTCTTAGTTATATCATTAACTCTTATATAATAGAAAGCAATTTTGAATAATAAACGAGTAATATTAAATAAGATATAATACAGAGGAGTTGTAGTTTGATCTTGTTCACTTAAATTCCGAAGTGGAGAAAGTATCCGATTTCTAAATATATTAGTAACAATCAGGTGGTCAAACATTTTATAAATAGCATTTGAAATATATAAATAAAGACCGCATTTGAGAAGGCACATTTAACCCCTTAAGGACAGAGCCTTTGAAACATTTTTGTCCATTCTGGACAATGGCTATTTTAACATTTCTGTGCTGTTTGAGTTTAGCTGTAATTTTCTTCTTTGTCATTTGCTGTACCCATACATATTATATATTGTTTTTATCGGGACAAGAAGGGCTTTCTTTGGATGCCATCATTTTGATCATATCTTATATTATATAAAAAAAAAAAAATATATGGTAAAAAAAACACAAAAAATACTTTTATTTAACCCCTTAACGACAGATGACGTGCCAGGCACGTCACGGCAAATAGAGGACTTGCCGACAGGTGACGTGCCTGGCACGTCATGCAGCGGTCGCTTTCTTTACTCTAACGGTGTTGCTACAATGCCTCTAGGTAGAGGCATTGTGCAACACCCCCCAAATGTGCAGGGGCATGCTACGATCACTCCACGGAGTGATCGTAGCAGCCATTTAAAAATGGCTGCGCCCGCTGCACACATGTGCTTAGAAAGCGAACGATCGTTCGCTTTCTAAGCATCTCCGGTGTTGTTAAAGTGCCTCGCCAGCGAGGCACTTAACAACACCTTCAGGCTGCCCAGAGCCGATGGTGGTCGCTCTCCTGAGCGACCCCATCGGCTCAGTAGAAGGGAACGCTGCCTGTACAGGCAGCGTTTCCCTTCTAATGGCAAGAGCATCGGAAGTGAAAGTATTTCACTTCCGATCCTCTAGCGGGAGCCAATCGATGCCTGCACAACAGATCTATGTGATCTGTGTGCAGGCATGTATGGTAAGTGCTCTGATGAGCACTTACCATACTGTCAAAGGCAATATTACTAAATATTGCCTTTGACAAGTATTGATCTGCCTCCCTCACCTTACTAGTTATAGTAAGGGAGAGAGACAGATCAGATAAAGTAAAAAAATAAAATAAAATAATAAAAAAAATATTTCATAAAATTTTAAACACCAAGGGCTTTTATAAAAGCCATTTAACCCCTTCCCTGCCATTGATCGCTGTGTACGCAGTGATCATACACAGCAGCACATTTTTTGCTGTCTGTGCATTTTTTAGGGGTTCATTTTTTTTTACTGTAATTCATTACAGTATAAAAAAAAGCTCTTTTAAGAGAGATTAACCCCTTTCTTGCTGTAGATCACTGCCTAAGCAGCGATCTGACGCAAATGCAGCAATCTTGCTGCAGAAGCATTTTTACATTTTTTTTTTTTTACTTTTTTATTACACCCGTCACGTGTTAATTATACCCGCTAGGGGACTACGTTTAACGTAAAAAAAATTTTTTTAGCTGTCTGACCGCATGTATAGCGATCAGTAACAGCTGATAAGTGACAAAGGCGGGTTGGCGTTTGCTTAGATGAGCATCACCATTCGTCTGGTTAGATCAATATTTGTAAATATTTGATCTGACCCGTGTAGATCTGCCTCCCTCTCACTTGAGTTTTAGTGAGGGAGGGAGACAGAGCTGTATAATGTAAGTTTTTAATTATAATATATTTAATAGAATTGAGACCCAAAGGCTTTTATAAAAGCCGTTTCCAGTATTTAACCCCTTCCCTGCAATTGATCGCTGTGTACGCAGTGATCTTACACAGCAGCACATTTTTTTGATGTCTGTGCATTTTTTTAGGGGTTATTTTTTTTTTACTTTGATTTATTACAGTATATCAAAGGCTCTTTTAAGAGCTATTAACCCCTTCCTTGCCGTATATCACTTCCTAAGCAGCACATATGGTCACTGCCTAAGCAGTGCATATGGTCACTGCCTAAGCAGCGCATATGGAGCAATCTAGTCGCAGAAGGATTTTTTTTTTGCTATCAGCATTTTTTTTTGTCAGACTCGCTAGGGGTTAGTTATACCCACTAGGGGATTACGTGTATTCCTTTTGAAGCTGTCTGAACGCGTGTATAGCGATCAGTAACAGCCGATCAGTGGCAAAGGTGGTTTGGTGATTTCTCAGATGAGCATCACCATTCGTCTGGTTCGTAAATATTGTTCTGACCCATATGGATCTGCCTCCCTCTCCTCACTTGAGTTTTAGTGAGGGAAAGAGACAGATCTGTATAACATAATTTTTTAATTGTAATAAATTAAATAAAATGTTAAAAAATTGTGAGTCCCAAGGGCTTTAATAAAAGCCATACCCTTTGTATAGTGTAGTGTATTAACCCCTTCCCTGCCACTGATCACTGCACAGCAGAACCTTTTTTCTTGTCTGTGCATTTTTAGGGGTTAATTTTTTTGTACAGTACTACAAAGGCTCTTATAAGAGCTATTAACCCCTTCCTTGCATGTTCAAATTCCAAGTTTGAAAATCAAAAAGCGCACCTCTCAAATGTAGCCTTTCAACACCCAACAAAGCTGACAAAGCTATGCATGGGTGGTATCCCTGTGCTCGGGAGATGTTGCTGAACATATATTGTGGTATTGTTTGTCAGTGACACATACCGAAATATGTGAATTTGTGTCTAAAGTACAATGTATGTGGAAAAAAATACACAATAAAATGACTACCACAAACTTTGACAAAGGCTGGTGGTAGAATTGGTGCATGGAAAGTGTTAAAATAACACCATTTAAAATAGCCTAGGGTGTCTACTTTTACAAAATATATACTTTTTGGGGTAAAATACACTGTCCTACTTTAAAAAAAAGTCCCAAATGAAAGATGGGCTCAGGCTGGCTACACGTCAATATTCCAAGTTGAAAATGCGCACCTTCACAATGTGGCCCTTTTAGCCCCCAAACAACCCAACAAACCTATGCATGGGTGGTATCCCTGTACTCAGGAGATGTTGTTGAACACATATTGGGTTATTGTTTGGCAGTGACACATACCAAAATATGTGAATTTATGTCTAAAATACAATATTTGTGAAAAAAAAACACACAAAAATTACTACCACAAACTTTGACAAAGGCTGGTGGTAGAATTAGTGCATGGAAAGTGTTAAAATACAACCATTTGAGATAGCCTAGGGTGTCTACTTTTAAAAAATATATGGGTTGATGTGGTAAAATACACTGGCTGGTTTCAAATATGTCCCAAATGGGACATGGGTGCAGGCTGTCTGCATGTCAAAATTTCAAATTGGAAAACCAAAAACTTCACCTCCCAAATTTGGCCTTTTACCCCCCAAACAATCCAACAAACCTATGCATGGGGGGTATCCCTGTACTCAAGAGATGTTGCTGAACACTTATTGGGGTGTTATTTGGCAGTGACACATACCAAAATCTGTAATTTCATGTCTGAAGTACAAGGTTTGTGAAAAAAAAACACAAAAACATTACTACCACAAACTTTGACAAAGGCTGGTGGTAGAATTAGTGCATGGAAAGTGTTAAAATACCACCATTTGATATAGCCTAGGGTGTCTACTTTTAAAAAATATATGGGTTGATGGGGTAAAATACACTGGCTGGTTTCAAATATGTCCCAAATGGGACATGGGTGCAGGCTGTCTGCATGTAAAAATTTCAAGTTGGAAAACAAAAAACTGCACCTCACAAATTTGGCATTTTAGCCCCCCAACAAACCTATGCATGGGTGGTATCCCTGTACTCAGGAGAAATAGTAGAATCTATTTAGCATGTTTTTTCGTTCGCTATTGTCGATGAGGAGAAGTTGTTTCAAATAAAAACAAAGAAATTTGTGTATTTTTTTTTTTTTTACCATATTTTATTTTATTTTTTTAATAATATGATAAGATATGATCAAAAATATGGCATCCATAGAAAGCCCTTTTTGTCCCGATAAAAACAATATATAATATGTGTGGGTACAGCAAATGACGAAGAAGAAAATTACTGCTAAACACAAACAGCACAGAAATGTTAAAATAGCCATTGTCCAGAAAGGACAAAAATGTTTCAAAGGCTCTGTCCTTAAGGGGTTAAAGCATCTTCTCATCGACAAAAGCGAACGAATAAAACTGCTAAATAGATTCTACTATTTCTCCTGAGTACAGGGACACCACCCATGCATGGGTTTGTTGGGTTGTTTGGGGGCTAAAATGCTACATTTGGGAGGTGCAGTTTTTGGTTTTCCAACTTGAAATTTTTACATGCAGACAGCCTGCACCCATGTCCCATTTGGTACATATTTGAAGCCAGCCAGTGTATTTTACCCCATCAACTCATATATTTTTTAAAAGTAGACACCCAAGGCTATTTCAAATGGAGGTATTTTAACACTTTCCATGCACTAATTCTACCACCAGCCTTTGTCAAATTTTGTAGTAGTCATTTTTGTGTGTTTTTTCCCCCCACAAATATTGTATTTCAGACATAAATTCTCAGATTTTGGTATGTGTCACTGCCAAACAATAACCCAATATGTGTTCAACAACATCTCCTGAGTACAGGGATACCACCCATGCATAGGTTTGTTGGGTTGTTTGGAGGCTAAACGGCCATATTTTGAAGGTGTGCATTTCCAACTTGGAAGCTTGAGCCCATCTTTCATTTGGGACTTTTTTTTAAGCCGGACAGTGTATTTTACCCAAAAAAGTATATATTTTGTAAAAGTAGACACCCTAGGCTATTTTAAATGGTGGAAGATAAACAAGCGGATAGACATAGGCACTCACCAGTCCAATAAGGTAAAAAAGGTGAATTTAATGATGAGAAAATAATTCCAATGTAACAAACAGGATGAATATGGTAACATCAATCGTGGGGAAGCAGGAGATCTGCCTTACGCGTTTCGTGCTATTCGGCACTTAATCATAGGCTATTTTAAATGGTGGTATTTTAACACTTTCCATGCACCAATTCTACCACCAGCCTTTGTGTAATTTTTCCCACATACATTGTACTTTTGTACACAAATTCACATATTTCGGTATGAGTCACTGATAAACAATACCACAATATGTGTTCAGCAACATCTCCCGAGCACAGGGATACCACCCATCCATAGGTTTGTCAGCTTTGTTGGGTGTTGAAAGGCTACATTTGAGAGGTGCGCTTTTTGATTTTCCAACTTGGAATTTTGACATGTAGAGCAAGGAATGGGTCAATAGCTCTTATAAGAGCCTTTGTAGTACTGTACAAAAAAAACTAGCTCCTAAAAATGCACAGACAAGAAAAAATGTTCTGCTGTGCAGTGATCAGTGGCAGAGAAGGGGTTAATATACAGGGTACACTATACAAAGTGTATGGCTTTTATAAAAGCCCTTGGTTCTCACAATTTTTTAACATTTTATTAAATTAATTACAATTAAAAACTTATATTATACAGATCCGTCTCTTTCCCTCACGAAAACTAAAGTGAGGAGAGGGAGGCAGATCCATATGGGTCAGAACAATATTTACCAATATTGATCTAACCAGGCGAATGGTGATGCTCATCTGAGAAATCACCAAACCACCTTTGCCACTGATCAGCTGTTACTGATCGCTATACATGCGTTCAGACAGTTTCAAAAGGAATACACGTAATCCCCTAGTGGGTATAATTAACCCCTAGTATGTGTGAAAAAAAAAAATGCTGATAGCAAAAAAAATCCTTCTGCGACCAGATCGCTCCATATGCGCTGCTTAGGCAGTGACCATATGCGCTGCTTAGGCAGTGACCATATGCGCTGCTTAGGCAGTGACCATATGCGCTGCTTAGGAAGTGATATATGGCAAGGAAGGGGTTAATAGCTCTTAAAAGAGCCTTTGATATACTGTAATAAATCACAGTAAAAAAAAATAATTAACCCCTAAAAAAATGCACAGACAGCAAAAAAATGTGCTGCTGTGTAAGATCACTGCGTACACAGCGATCAATTGCAGGGAAGGGGTTAAACTCTGGAAACTGCTTTTATAAAAACCTTTGGGTCTCAATTTTATTAAATATATTATAATTAAAAACTTACATTATACAGCTCTGTATGTCTCCCTCACTAAAACTCAATATATATTGATTTGGATCAAAGCAAACTTTGCTTTATTGTCTATCTACTCCTTCCAAATTGATTAATTAATGCGCTCTCCCCTAGAAGTAATTCATACCGGAGACAAAGTTTCTGGTCAGTGAAAAACCTAAGGCAAACCTTTATTTCCCAGAGTGGGAGATTCCTTTTAAAGCAGAAATACGTCATGTACAGAGTCACAGTTAAACTATTGGCCAATTGTTGAATGTATACTGTATGTTTAAGGGAAAAAACACTTAGAGGGAAACTCGCCTTGTATCTTGAGGTCCGGTCCTTTTATTCGGAGTAATCCTTAAGTGATAAAGGCTGAATCCAAGGAAAGAGGAAAAAAAAGGAAAACTGCAACGATGTGTAACTCGGTACCTAAATCTTAACTTTTATTCAAAAAGTAATAAAAAGCAACTTGTCATGAAAAGGACTGGTCCATTTACAAAAAAACATACAAAAATAGATCTAACAGGTGACCAAGCTTGACGCGTTTCATGCTCGTAAGCACATAGTCATAATCTGACTAGGACGGCTGAAAACGTGGTTATATAGGTATACTCCAATCAGATTAAAAGGGGAGGGAAACAATCCTAATTATTCCACCTGTATAAGGCATTTCAATGGGAGTGTATACACACCTAAAGATAAGAACAACATTCAATTGTATCTGATAATGTGATATTAGCCAATAATTCCATTGCATATTCAGGATATTTAGCTATATATTTTTGTTTCATACAATGATCAGACATAGTCAGTCAAAAAACATAAATAAAATTAATAAACATATAAATCGAAGACTGTAAAAGAATAGATAAATAAACTTGAAAGTAAATGTAAAGAATACTATTAAGAACTTAATTTATATAGATTTATGTAGCCTCCTAATATCTATAAAATCAATAAAAATATATATCCATATTATATAGGGCTACAGAGAATGTAATGGATCACATATTAATAAATTCTAATGTATATAGTAATAAATTATATTTACCCATAGCCTAAGGCTAAGAAAAACAGCTTATAAAATGGTACTGAATAGTATAGAAATAAGTAAGAGATAATCTACATATTATTATTGCACAAAATGAGAGACATCAAATTCAGAGTTTTTAATCCCTGTGGCTTTCTAGTTTGAAGGTAGAATATCCATTTCACTTCTAATCTGGATAAGATATTTGACACATCTCGACCTCTAGAGGGCACTAAACTAATAGTTTAAGGGGTCTTATCTAAACCCACCCTACAGGATGTGACGTCATCATTACAGAGTTCTCCCACCCACATTCCAGCTCCATCTTGGTTACACGATGGGAGGGGGAGTAAGTAGTTACTGAACAAAGAGGGGCTGCAGGGGAAACAGTTACTGTTACTTTAACAGTGATTCTCCATTTTGTTGCACGTGGCACATAACTGTTAACTTACACAAAGGAAGTGGGGGAGGAGTTAGTAACGGAAGTTGTTCAGGAATTTGTTACATGAAGCTTGCTGGATGAGACGGGGAGAGGGTTTACAGAGGAAATATTTACTGAGCAAAATTATGACCAAGGATATTCTTTTAGAGAATGTGTGACAAATAAGACATAAACACAAGTGTATAATAGTAAAAGAGACATTATATATATATATATATATATATATATATATATATATATATATATATATATATATATACACATACAAATAAATTACATATATATTACATTGTTCTTATCAATATATAAGATATTAATGCACTATGAAGATATCTGAAATGAAATCTGGCACTATATGTTTAAATCACTAAATGTATCACTATGAATATTAGAATTGAATACTTTATTAGCAGTATTTAGTTATCCTGGATTTTTATGCAAAGCATAGTAGAACTTCTTTGACCTTTAATATGATTGGATAAAAACATGTATTTATTTTGCACTGTTCACTTCAATAGTGCACTTATGATTAAGCGTCAGTGGACGCGAAAAGCGTAGTGTTTCACTGTTTGTCCAGCACTCGTCACTTTTTACTTGTCTGTGGCTTCTGGAATAAATATTTTTGATACTTTTAATATAGCCCTGGAGTGTCGATTTCTTCGATTTCTACATGTCTTGGTCTGCTAACCTCAGAGCACCTGGGGAGTTTCATGTAGCAGCTGGCAATTACACCACCCGTCATTTGGGATTTTTAGCCTCCTGGATCTCACATGCCAGAGATCATTTGTATTTTCTAGCTATGTAAAGCAGACCTGACCACTGCACATAAGGACATTCAGACCCTGAAAGCTGGCTCAAAAGTGGTGCAGCAACACCATAGTAACTTGGGGTTGACCAAGCTCTTTAAACAGCAGGTTTTTACTCTGCAGAAACAGGTTTCTGTGCTCGGCGCCAAGACCAGACAAGCAAATGTCCAAGTAAGGGGCATCCCGGAGGCAGTAGGGAATACCACAATACAGAGAGGCTGCTAAGCATGTTCGGGAAAGTTCCTTGGCTATTCCACACGCATAATTGCTACTGACAACACTCCATCGGAACTCTGCTATGGACTATTACTCACATTTTATGTTATATACCACGGGCATCCCACATGCGGCTTGTGGCCAGAGAGGTGCGGCCTTCCTGAGAGTGCAACGGTAGCCGCACCTCTCAGCTGCTCCAACAAAGTGTGAACCGGGATGTCACTGACACCCGGTGCGCCAACACAGTCAGAGTGCGCGGGGGCGGAACTTTGTCCCCTCGCACAGGGGAGAAAGCTGTGCCCCCCTTGCACTCTAAAGCCTGTCAGTGACATCCCGGTGCTCACATGGACAATCCCTCTCCCTGCAGGTAAGCGAACAACTGGATTTTTTTCTTCTATTAAAGAAGCAAAGTCTGTGTGTGGAAATGTGAATTTAATGTGAGTATTATTTTTTTATTGCAAACAAAATAATGTAGGGTTTTCTTTCTTAAAAAAAAAAAAAAGAAGCAAAGTCTGTGTGTCGAAGTGTGAATCTGTGTGTAACTCAGTGTGTGTGTGTGACACTGTGAATTTGTGTTTAAATGTGTGTAACACTGACTTTTAGATAACTAGCCAGATGTGTACCCTCAGCTTAATATCATGCTTTCTGTACTTGATATAAGATGTACAACTATCTGTGATTAATTTCTTAATTTGTTTTGCATATTATTTTGTCTCATAGGGGTAAAACCATAAAGACTTAACATTTGTTAATAGTGTACAAAACGGTCATTCAGTTGTATGGCATATCCGATGATCGGATATTTTTCATTTTGTACAGAAACTTGACCTAATAAACCATCTGCTCCAACTTGGAGGTTTTCCTTCCACAATGGCCTCTCAGTTACAAAAATGCAGCAATCTTTTAACTCTCTTTATTAGGTTCCTTGAACCCCTGTGAATTTTTTTTTTGCAGATTTACAGTACTGGCTAATCAATATAAGTCCATGTACCCTTCATTGGAAATAGATATTGATGGTGAACTAAAGAATCTTAAGGTAATTAACGGTTAATTTTATATTTTTTGACTGGTCTGTTTTTATTTTTGATATTTGAGTATGGTTGATTTATGATTAATTTGTAGAGTATATGATCTAGGTCAGGGCTCGACAAACCCAGGCGCCAGGTTAGCCACCCCCCCCAACCCCCCTTGTCGCTGCCGCCGGGTTTTTTATTGTAGCACAAGGGGGGAAAGTCTGTGCGGCTCGCACAGATTGCAAGCTCCGACCCTCCTGTAACGCGTGTCTGAAGCTCCGGATATCATGCGACATCCCGACCCTCGCCAGGAAGATGAATCAGCTGCAGCAGAATGTCCCCTCCCCTACAATAAGGCACCGCAACATGGAGGGGGGACACATTAAGAAAAAAAAAAACCTTTTGTATGTATGTGAATTTTCCTAAAATTAAATTTGTCAAGCCCTGATCTATGTAATATGTCAACTTCATTTTTCAAACATTATTTTATTTTTATAAACTAAAAAGGGGAAGAAAAATATTTGTTGAGCTATGCCATAGCTTGATTAAATTAAAATAATTATTAACTGTTATTAGCAGTATGAAAAATTATATATACAGAAACAAAATTTTAGCTGATGATATGAACCTAATTGTATGAAATTAACCCCTTAGTGACAAGACATTTTTACCTTGACTTTCCCTTGGTGACAATGGCTGTTTTGCCATTTTTGGGGTGTTTGTGTTTAGCTGTAATTTTCTTCTTTTTCACATACTGTACCCACACAAATTATATGTTGTTTTTATCGTCATAAGAAAGGCTTTCATTAGATACCATTAGTTCATCATATCTTATAATTTACTACAAAAAAAACATTAAATATGAACATTTTTAAAAAACCCACTTTTTCTAACTTTGACCAAAAATATAATTTACACAAATTCAATCATTAAAAAAGACCCCATCTAAATAGTTTCTAAATGTTGTTCCAAGTTCAGAAATATGCATGTTTCCATATATATAGGTATTTTATTGCAAGTTATGGGGCAAAAACCAAACACAGTGTTTTTTGACCCCAACCCTAAATTTAACCCTAACACTAAATTGAACCCCAACTCTAACCCTTATGCTACCCCTTAATACATTTTAATTTATTTTAACCCTATCCCTTGTGCTAAAAATTATCTAATTTTAACCCTATAGGCTAATCTAATTAAATAACCAGTTTTAAGCTAATTAAATCTTTGTTTTAATTTTTTTAACATTGCTATGCTGGTTGCTGCCTCTAGGGGCAGTCAAGCAGCATAGCCAGAACGACAGAAGTGAATTTACTTTCACTTCCGAAGCTCAGACCACCAGAGAGCATAGCCAAATTAACGGAGCATGCTGCTCTGTCAATATGGCTCCCACGATCGCTCCGTGTAGGGTAGATTACACTTCTATAACTGAGTGCTATCTGAGCTTATTATTATTTACTCTGTGTCAAATTGGGTGGAAAGAATCCTTTTGCCTCTTTCTATATAAGATCATGAGGCATGCACCTATTAGAGATATTTCAAGTATTAGAGGTAGCGCTCTTTGTGAGAACGGCTTTTACCAATAGTTCAGCCCCACACACTAGCGAAGTTAATAACTATGCAGCATTATTCAGATGGTTTAGCATTTGCAAAGCATTTTCCATCACTTGGTGTGCAACATGGATTATGGGACATGTTGTGCGTGTGCATCGTGGGTAGGGGGGGGTGCCCAAATTTTGTCTGCCTAGGGCAGCACAAAACCAAGATACACCACTGGGTATACGAAAGAGCTAAGCCAGATCCTGGCCAGACCCACAGATTGGCATAAAGCCGATGTACTGCCCATATTTAAGAAGGGATCAAAATACCTTCCTGGCAATTACAGACCTGTAAGCTTGACATCTGTGGTGGGGGAACTGTTTAAAGGGTTGCTAAGGGAATATTTTCATATTGAACAGAAAGCTCATTAGCAGCAGCCAACATGGTTTGACAGATCTTGTCAAACTAACTTAATTACATTCTATGAAGAGGTGAGTAAAAATATAGACATGTGCTGCTGTGGATATGATATATTTAGACTTTTCTAAGGCATTTGATACAGTTCCACATAAAAAGTTACTGTACAAATTGACTGAAATAGGATTAGGGCCAAATATTTGTTTGTGAGATTGGTTGAAAGTTAGAATGCAAAGGGTGGTGGTGGTGGTGGTGGTGGTGGTGGTGGTGGGGTGTGTGTGACTGTCTCTAACACTAAATTAAATTTGTCAAGCCCTGAACCAGAGAGTGCAGGGAAGGGCTACAAAACTAATAAGGGGAATGGAAGGTTTTAGTTATGAAGAAAGGCTGGAAAAGTTAAATTGGTACACACTAGAGAAACAGCAGCTTAGAGGGGATATGATAATGTTATATAAATATGTACAGGGCCCATACAAAGGGCTTTACAATAACCTGTTCATTAACAGAACAGTACAAAGGACAAGCGGTCACCCGCTAATACTTGAAGAAAGGAAATTGTCTACAACAGCAGAAGGGATTTTTTACAGTAAGGACAATTAAGATGTGGAATTCACTGCCTGAAGAAGTGGTTTTAGCAAATGCCTTTAAAATCAGACTGGATACTTTTTTTTTAATGAGCCAGAGCATGTTAGTATAAGCCAGGGCTCGACAAACCCCGGGCGCCAGGTCACTATGGCGACCAGTAAATCAGACCTGGTACCTAGGTATTGTGAGCCCTGCATGGTGCCCTCGCCACTAGTATGATCTCTTTAAACCAGTGTGCGAGGGAGCAGAGTGTGTGCTGGCACGGGCTGCAAAGACTTCCTGCTCACCCTCTCTTGGACTGTGCTATAGTGCCGAGCACCGGGTGTGCTCACCAGGACTGGAAGGGAAGCTGCTCTGTGCCACCGGGTTGTAACAGAACGCCCTCCCCCTTCCCTGCAATGAGGTATAGCAGGAGGGAGGGGGGGACATATTAATAAGTTAACTACCGGTATTTATTTATTATTTAATGCCATGCTGCCTTGTGGCTAACTGGATGTATTGTTGGTATGTGTGTGTGTGTGTGTGTGTGTGTGTATGTATATATATATATATATATATATGTGTGTGTGTGTGTATATATATATATATATATATATATATATATATATATATATATATATAATAATAATAGACTTTGAGAGAGGTTATAAAATGCGGATTATTAATAGGGCTATTAACATAGCCAGATCACGGAATAGAGATTCCTTACTTGAAACCAAACACATTCCCAAGAAGTCACTGGGGCAGAATGGGAGCACACAACAAGCCTCATTTGTTACACCCTATAGCCTAGAATATCCTACAATAAAATAAATTTTAAGTCAGGTATACACTTTTCAGCTCTAAGATCTCATACACTAAAAGACTTACTTTCACCTAGTCTTTTTTTCTTCACATGCCACCAATTCTGACGCTAATCAAAGCAAATGGCTGGATGCTATGGGCACTTTCCCCTGTGGTAATAAAATTTGCAGAACGTGTAGGCATGTCACTAAAAAATAAGATATTGTCTCCCATGCCAATGGGAAGACTTTCACTAACAAAAGATACATCAACTGTAATACCACAAATGTGATATACCTTATATCTTGTACTAAATGTAAGAAACAGTACGTAGATCGGACAAGTAGGGCACTCAAATGCCGAAGTAGAGAGCATCTTAATGATATAGATAACCGATCAAATGCCTCATTAGAACGTCACTTTCAACTCTGTAATAACAGTAACATACACTTTTTCAAAGTGTCTGTCATAGACAAGATCATTATAGGTCCAAGAGGAGGTGACACACACAGACATCTATGCCGCCGAGAGGCTTATTGGATTTTCCATTTGGGCACTAGATATCCACTAGGTATGAATTCAGAGTTGGACATCTCTTGCTTTTATTGATTATCATTTTGTTTTTTATATCTGTATTTTGATACATAGACCCTTACCACACTTGGAGGGCTGGCGTTTTGTCAGCACCATTAATTTCTTTCCTATACACTATAAATGTTACGCATTATCAGCGTCATGTAGTAGCTATGTGCCATGCAATTCCCCTTTAATGGATTAACTGTTAGTGTAGTATAATTTTCTTTTCATACTATACACAACATAAGTGTTACAGGGTTTTTATGTGGTACAGAATTCCTTCAATTATACACATTTTTTCCACTGTGTCCTCTCCATTGACGATCAGGAGGAGTTGAAGAGTTAATTGTGTTGTTTAAAAAACACTTTTTGCCAATGACATCAGTAACATTTTATTTTTGATTAGAATGAATATGGCTCTTGTTACATATTTTATTATTAAACAAACTTTACCGTTGGATTTTTTAATAAGTCTTTCATGGAATTGAGCCCTCCCCCCTTTCTTATCCTTGAAAATTTGTTTAACATGGTCCTTACCACAATTGCTTAGACAGAATAGATAGAAGACCCCCTGAGGGATGTTCTGATTAGATGCATAAATCCGAGAATTAAAGATCAAAATTGCAGATAGAAAACCTGTGGCAGTGGCTACATGAGAAAATAAGAATTTTTATTGATCTCTCATTATACACAAATTAAAAGAAAGGTCATTATCCCATTGACAGGGATCCTTTGGGATAATTTCATCAGACACAGATGGAGAAATCCTGATGGCTTAATTCTCACTTTTGAAGATGTGTGACTCGGCAGAAAAACTGAGAAAGTGGATTTTAACAAGGTTAATTCACTTTCCTGTTTATTTTCTATTTTGTAAGGCTTACAGAATGCACTTATAAGAAATTTAGTAATTATCAACAATAGGGTATAATTTGTTTTAAAAGGCATAGGGTATAATAGGTTCCCTTTGTTTAAAAGATCTGTAATATAAATTAGATATAGACACTAAGAGAGGGTTTATAATATAAGGTTACCACAATATGGCACAATCAGTTTTTTTTTTTCCTTCTCTCTTTTCTTTCTTTTTTTTTCTCCTCCTCTTAGAAGTGGAAACCGTGTTTAACTGAATTCTGCCCAGCTAGGGATCCATAGACAGATGGCCCAGAGCATAATTATATTATCATATATAGTTCATGCCAAAGAGATGAGCTATTGGTTAAAAAAAAACTATAATATTTAAGGGTGCCCTTTTGGCTTTTTTCACTAAGGCTGATGATTTTTAAAATTTTTTTTAAATATGCTGAGCTCTACCGTTGATCCGCTATTAGAAGTAGCCACTTGGCGACAAAGAGGGGGGTGGGTGCTACAATGCCCGAGAACAAACAGTACTGCAATAATCTGTTCTGTAGGATAATACCTACTCGGGAGAGCAACTCCATTTTTTGCCTGCTTACACCATTGCAAAGGAACCACTCCATTAGCATATCAGACTGATCCCACCCATAAGGGCAGTCCAGATCCGAAATGCATGGCTAGTACCCTCTACACGAGGAACACAGCAAACCACAGACGTACGTTTCGGCCTACATGGCCTCGTCAGTGTGGTATGGCTGATGATCCTCTAGGTGCAAGCAGGCCAGGGACCCACGGCCGTAGGCATACCCTGTTACTCATGGCGACAAAGAGGGGGGGTGGGTGCTACAATGCCCGAGAACAAACAGTACTGCAATAGTCTGTTCTGTAGGATAATACCTACTCGGGAGAGCAACTTCATTTTTTGCCTGCTTACACCATTGCAAAGGAACCACTCCATTAGCATATCAGACTGATCCCACCCATAAGGGCAGTCCAGATCCGAAATGCATGGCTAGTACCCTCTACACGAGGAACACAGCAAACCACAGACGTACGTTTCGGCCTACATGGCCTCGTCAGTGTGGTATGGCTGATGATCCTCTAGGTGCAAGCAGGCCAGGGACCCACGGCCGTAGGCATACCCTGTTACTCATGGCGACAAAGAGGGGGGTGGGTGCTACAATGCCCGAGAACAAACAGTACTGCAATACTGCAATTATGCACCTTGGTCGTAAAAACCCAAAAGCAGAATATAGACTATTTGGTACAGTCCTAACCTCAACATCTGAGGAAAGGGATTTAGGAGTAATAATTTCAGAGGACTTGAAGGTAGGTAGGCAATGCAATAGAGCAGCAGGAAATGCTAGCAGAATGCTTGGTTGCATAGGGAGAGGTATTAGCAGTAGGAAGAGGGAAGTGCTCATGCCATTGTACAGAGCACTGGTGAGACCTCACTTGGAGTATTGTACGCAGTACTGGAGACCTTATCTCCAGAAGGATATTGATACTTTGGAGAGAGTTCAGAGAAGGGCTACTAAACTGGTTCATGGGTTGAAGGATAAAACTTACCAGGAAAGGTTAAAGCATCTTAACATGTATAGCTTGGAGGAAAGACGTAACAGGGGGGATATGATAGAAACATTTAAATACATAAAGGGAATCAACACAGTAAAGGAAGAGAGTATATTTAAAAGAAGAAAAACTACCACAACTAGAGGACATAGTCTTAAATTAGAGGGGCAACGATTTAAAAGTAATATCAGGAAGTATTACTTTACTGAGAGGGTAGTGGATGTATGGAATAGCCTGCCAGCAGAAGTGGTAGAGGTAAACACAGTCAAGGATTTTAAGCATGCGTGGGATAGACACAAGGCTATCCTAGCTATAAGACCGGGAACGGGGGACTAATAAAAGTACTCAAAAAAAAAAAAATTGGGCAGACTAGATGGACCGAATGGTTCTTATCTGCCGACACATTCTATGTTTCTATGTTTCTAATAGTCTGTTCTGTAGGATAATACCTACTCGGGAGAGCAACTCCATTTTTTGCCTGCTTACACCATTGCAAAGGAACCACTCCATTAGCATATCAGACTGATCCCACCCATAAGGGCAGTCCAGATCCGAAATGCATGGCTAGTACCCTCTACACGAGGAACACAGCAAACCACAGACGTACGTTTCGGCCTACATGGCCTCGTCAGTGTGGTATGGCTGATGATCCTCTCGGTGCAAGCAGGCCAGGGACCCACGGCCGTAGGCATACCCTGTTACTCATGGCGACAAAGAGGGGGGTGGGTGCTACAATGCCCGAGAACAAACAGTACTGCAATAGTCTGTTCTGTAGGATAATACCTACTCGGGAGAGCAACTCCATTTTTTGCCTGCTTACACCATTGCAAAGGAACCACTCCATTAGCATATCAGACTGATCCCACCCATAAGGGCAGTCCAGATCCGAAATGCATGGCTAGTACCCTCTACACGAGGAACACAGCAAACCACAGACGTACGTTTCGGCCTACATGGCCTCGTCAGTGTGGTATGGCTGATGATCCTCTAGGTGCAAGCAGGCCAGCCACTTGGTCCGCGCCAAACTGATTGACCCAACTTTGTCTTTTGAAATTAAATTTTTCTGTGATAGTAGAAGTACTTAGTACTCATGGATACTGAACTCCTCCCAGGGTGGGGACGAGTCAGGGGGGGTAGTTTATGGATAAGTCTGTAGTTTATTTTTTTTTTTTTTATGTGTACAGCGGCTGGTCGTGGCGAGGGTTCTGGAGAGAGGGGAATAAGCACTTTTATGGCTAATGGTTAGATTTGCTACGCTCAATGTTCAGGGCCTAAACTCCCCAAAGAAAAGATTGGTGTTCTTTAGCTTTCTGGTTAGGGAACGGATTGATATTTGCGGAGTACAAGAAACTCATTGGAGGAAAATAGACAAATTAAATGTTGTGTCAAGAAAATATCCTATAGTCCTGAAATCTTCGATCCAAAATAAAAAAAAAAAAAATGTGTGGTAGCTATTTTTATATCTAAAGATGTGAATTTTACCCCCAAACATGTGGAGCAGGACCCAGAAGGGCGATATACCATAATGGTAGGGGAAATGGACCATACCCCTATAACTCTAGTTAATGTCTATGTGCCAAATTAAAGCTACGCTTACGTTTTTAACTAAACTATTTGGCAAGATAGTCAGGCAAGGAAGGTTGCTGATTATGCGAGAT
This sequence comes from Pelodytes ibericus, assembly GCA_036172795.1. Lineage (NCBI taxonomy): Eukaryota > Metazoa > Chordata > Amphibia > Anura > Pelodytidae > Pelodytes > Pelodytes ibericus. The sequence goes on from CM069861.1 coordinate 65,639,414, forward strand.
TTAAATTGTATATTTGACCCTCTGTTAGACAAAAACAAAAAACTGCTTGGGACTAGAAGAGATGGAAATATAGCTAGTCAAGCCAGGAGATTACAAACTTTAATTGACAAATATGCCCTCCTGGACCTATGGCTTACATTACATCCTCTGGACTTAGATTTTACTTGTTTTTCGAAATCCCACTCTTCTTATTCTTGTGTTGACCTGATGCTTGGTGATGTGCGTTTGACACAGCGCCTTTAAGAAAATTTTCATAAAAGATATCTTTTGGTCTTATCACGATTGTGTTATGGTGGACTTGGAGGAAACATTTCAAAGAACGAGACCAGAGTGGCATTTGAAGTTCAAATTGTTGAAGGCCAAAAAAGATATATATTATGTTAGGAGAATGATAAACTATTATTTTTGAAAATCAATCCACAGATGTTACTCCTTTGACGCTATGGTGTGCCTTCAAATCAGTGATACGGGTGATTCTAATTAAAATGGGATCACAGAAGAAAAAAGGCCTAGAAATGAGTTTGTCAGACCTCTATTTTGAGCTTTACCACCAATCAAGAGATAATTCAACGCAGTGAAAGAATTGCCTATTTAAAATCAAAGATAAATTACCAGCTAATAGAGAAGGCAAAAAGGACACTCCAGTTAAAGAAATCTATTTGGTACTATAAGGGCAATAGATCTGAGAGATTTCTGTCTAATCTTTTTTTTTTTTTTTTTTAAAGGCAATAGATATGGAAAAACAAAGAAAAATCTATTTTTAACTTGAGGTAATTAATAAACCATTTCTGACTGAGGTCGTTAAAATTATTCAGCATAGCCTTTCTAAGTCCAAGGCTATGCCACAAAATATAAATCATCCGCAGATTTTGGAAATGGACAGGAAATATTATTTCGCCTGGGAAAATGTTTACTTGCCCTATCTAGGTATAAAAGTATCTACTGACCCGTCGAATTGGATGGAGCCAAATATTTTGTCTTTGATGAAAGATATGCACTAAAAATTCAGAGATTGGATGCTACCTAGAGTTGAGCGAACCCGAACCGCAAAGTTCGTGTTCGTACCGAACATTAGGATTTTAGGACCCCGGACCCGAACATGGACATTCCACTGTATGTCCGGGTTGGAGTTCGGGGTTCATGATTCATATCGCCTTAACAAATTTAAAATTTCTAGTGACTGGACAACTATTGCTGCCCAGTCACTAGTAAAATAAGTACAATCAGTCACTCCCACCTTCTCATTCCAAAAGCCTGAGGATCTCTTTCTCTGCTTCAGCCAATCAGATCCATTCCCATTGAAGTGAATGGGGATGAATACTGAGCATGCTCCCTGTCACTGAGATCTTCCAAGCACCCCCTTGCTCTCAGTGAAGGCCATGCACGCTCCTGATGTGTGTGACGTCATCCTTCTCTCTCTCTCCCTCTCTCCCTTTACCCCTCTCCCCCTCTCTTCCCTCTCCCCCTCTCTTCCCTCTCCCCCTCTCTTCCCTCTCTGTCTGTCTTCCCCCTCTCTGTCTGTCTTCCCCCTCTCTGTCTGTCTTCCCCCTCTCTGTCTGTCTTCCCCCTCTCTGTCTGTCTTCCCCCTCTCTGTCTGTCTTCCCCCTCTCTGTCTGTCTTCCCCCTCTCTGTCTGTCTTCCCCCTCTCTGTCTGTCTTCCCCCTCTCTGTCTGTCTTCCCCCTCTCTGTCTGTCTTCCCCCTCTCTGTCTGTCTTCCCCCTCTCTGTCTGTCTTCCCCCTCTCTGTCTGTCTTCCCCCTCTCTGTCTGTCTTCCCTCTCTGTCTGTCTTCCCTCTCTGTCTGTCTTCCCTCTCTGTCTGTCTTCCCTCTCTGTCTGTCTTCCCTCTCTGTCTGTCTTCCCTCTCTGTCTGTCTTCCCTCTCTGTCTGTCTTCCCTCTCTGTCTGTCTTCCCTCTCTGTCTGTCTTCCCTCTCTGTCTGTCTTCCCTCTCTGTCTGTCTTCCCTCTCTGTCTGTCTTCCCTCTCTGTCTGTCTTCCCTCTCTGTCTGTCTGTCTTTCCGGCCATGCTATTGCCTCCATAGACTTGACATTGGGCTCAAGCCAATTTTTTACCCGCCTGCTGGTAAAATACCGGCCAGGTGGGCGAAATGATTGGTTTTTCACTTTTTTGAACAGGAAAATAATGTTATTCTATAAGGCTGGTATAATAATGGGATGCTATGGGGCTGGTTGCCACAGCTTGCTGTTGGTTTCTCCATGCAGCACTAAAGTCTGAGAAGGTACACCAATAAACCAAATTGATGCTGTGGCTGCCATTTTTAAATGTGGCAAATGCTTGGTCCTTGATGTTCCCCAAGCTGCCAGAATACACAATTAATCACAGACAGAAGACGGGGGCACACAAAGAGTTAATGTGCTGGGAGGCACTCGATCAGTATATAGACCCTAAAGAGGCAATTAATAATGCTTAGAAAAGTGTTGAAATATAATGAAGACAGGAAAACATGGGAAAGTGGATCTGCAAATGACTTATAAGTGTTATAGAGTACTAATTAAATGTAGACAGAAAAAATTATACAAATACAATACTTTGTGTAACAAACGTGAAAAAAACAGTGACTAAGCTCTTTGTGCCAAGTGAAACCTAGTTGCTTCTGTTAGATATCCCAAGTCTATTAGTGGTATAAAATGTGTTGAGGCTGCTGGAACAGTGAAGAGAGGATACCCAGCGTCCGTGTAGAAGTCCAAACATAAAATTTGAAATACAGTATCAATCAGCAGTGAGCGTGAAGAATTACAGTCTACCGTATAAGTGTGTGGCTGCTGCTTCTAATCCCGGGGATGATGGGACCTCCACCTGTTGATCGTCGGAGGAAGGAAACAGAATATTGCACTGGGATAAACAAAAATGAACACTTACAAACGAACTGGGATAAAAGGTCTATAGCCGTAATCGGATAGCTCAGCAGCCAGGTGAGGGGAGTGCTCCGGAACACTTTCTCCAACTATGCCGACAAGACAAATACAGGATCGGTTTACAACTAGCCACGCCCTACGCATTTCGTAGGCACACCTACTTCATCAGGGGCTAATAGACTGGGACTAATGAGGATGTTTTATAGAGCCCTTAATTAAAGCAACATTGTCAAATTTAAGTAAGATCCAACTGAGCTCATATATACATCATATAAAAACCTATTAATAAAATAGTGATATAAGTCATACAAATATCCATTGTAACATACTAATATTCAGGTACCGTTCTATTCCCATGTATTATCTTCTATTGATTAATAGTTATACGCTTTTATACTGTACAGAGTTAAAAAGCTTCTATATAGGTCACAGGACAATCTTATTGCATAAACTAAGGGATCAAATCGATGCTGTATAGCGAACATACTCAAAATATAGTAAGTTCTGTAAATGGAAGAACCATGCTCTTCTCTGAATAAACCGAAAAGCAACAAAAAAGAGAGATGTATATTGTTTCTTTTGTTTCTTTTTTGTTTTTCGGTATATTCAGAGATGAACGATGTTCTTCCATTTACAGCACTTACTATATTTTGAGGATGTTCTCTATACAGCATCGATTTTGTAACACACTGGGTCCAGGATTGGAGGTATGGGACCCCAAGTTTTTGCAGCCACAACCAGGCCCTGCGAAGCAGCTGCTGTATCCAGGTCCCAGGGCTCAAGATGAAATTAACTAAATGATAGCCAAGCAGAGCTAAAACAGAAAAGTGACTGACGGATAGCAGAACTGAAATACAGAGTGCAGGGCTACAGGACAGAGGCAAGACATAGGATAAAGCAGAAACCAAAATGAGGATAAATAATACAAGACACAGGGTACAGGGACACAAGATAAATATACAAAGGAACAAACATAAATACAGGAACTAGCCTGATTGTAAAGGTGGGGGTTTGGTTCACCAATGGCCAATTAGTTGTTAGCTTGCCAACCATGAAAGGAAAACAGAACAGAATTTCATGGCAGTGCTGGAATACAGGGCAAGGCAGGAATAAGCATAAATAATAAGCAAGAAAGATACAGAAATGCCTGGATAAGCCTACACAAGGGTGCATGGTTACAACACCCCCTTCTCAAGGAGTGAACTCCAGGCGCAACCAACGGCACTGCTTAGCAGACAAACTTCCTCAAGAAACACGACAAGACGAACCAGGGCTAGGAAGTTTTCTCATGCAGATTCCCTGGTCTGGATAGAGATCCACTTCATGGGAGGGGTTCAAACACCAAACTAGTAAAGACCCAGGAACCAGCATACTCAAGAAGCATCCTCACTGTTTCAAAAGAGTGACCTCCAGACAAGACCAACAGATATCTTCTCAGTGACTGCTTCAAGAAGCAATGGACCATGCCAATTAAGTCCTCTTGACTTCCTCAGGAAGCAACAATCCACGCCGGTGAAGTCATCTCTTTCAGACACTCAGAAGAGGATCGAGATCTGCTCTGCAGGAGATATTCAGACATGGAACTCTGATACTCAGAATATCAGACTGGAGCAAGAAGCTTCCCTGGAACTGGCATGGATCAAAGGCAGACTCCAAACAAGAACAGCTGACATGTTGTTGGTCCTGATAGCAAGACTCCACTACGTGAACTCCCGCTGTGTGCCTACAGCCATATGTAAGGCAAGGGGTCCCAGATGGAAATGGACCCTGAGCGTCCAAGATCAGGAGCTATGTTGCAGGGTGGAGACACAGGACCTGGTGCTGGGTAACTGCAATCCCTTGGAGGTTTGGGACCCCACGTTTTTGCAGCCACAACCAGGCCCTGCAACGAGGCTCCTCCCTGGTCTGTTATCCCAGGTTGTGACAGAATGCAACGCCATAATAAAGAGCCGCAGGGATAACATCTGTGTTGGAATTCTTGGCTGAATGCATGCTGGAGATGTGTAAATCTGTAAAGATTGTGCTTGAGACATTCCCACAACTCTCAGCAAACATAAAGCTAAGAAAAAGAAAACGGTTAATGCAAGACCCTCTCTAGAAATTGGTGCAGTCACTCATAGAAGGCAAAAGAGTTACTCTAGAAAACCACAAACTGTTGGTTTGGTTTCGCTTTGGTATCCTTGTAATAGAGTGCAAAAGTCCTGGGGAAAAGAAGCCTGCGGCTCAACCATAGGGTGGATTTCCTTCAGGCAGAATAATTCTGTTCTGTTACCTGGGTCTATTGCAAAAACCTGTACCTAATTCTGCACAGAGGTTCCAACTTCATACCAGATCTTTACAGTTATTATAGGCCCGTGTCCTGCTCTGAGAGTTGCCAGTCCAGTCTCTGCATCCTGTTCTCATTTGCCTGTCCTGTCTCATCTGCCTGTCTCCACTAACAGTCCTGTCAGAGAATTCCATCCAGTCCATAGTTATGCATCGTGGGGTGCAGACAGACTCCACACCCTGCCTGGCAACGAGGCTCCTCCCTGGTCTGTTATCCCACGTTGTGATAGATTTGGTCCTGTAGTTTATGCAGTTAGGTTGTCCCGTGACCTATATAGAAGCTTTTTAACTCTGTACCATTCTAGTATAAAAGCGTATAACTATTAATCAATAGAAAATAATACATGGGAATAGAACAATACCTGTATGTTAGTATGTTACAATGGATATTTGTATGACTGTTACAAATCATTATTTTATTAATAGGTTTTTATATGAAGTATATATGAACTCAATTGGATCTTATTTAAATTTGACAATGTTGCTTTATTTATGGGCTCTATAAAACATCCTCATTAGTCCCAGTCCATTAGCCCCTGATGAAGAAGGTGTGCCTACGAAACCCGTAGGGCATGGCTAGTGGTAAACCGATTCTGTATTTGTCTTGTCGGCATAGTTGGAGAAGGAGTGTTCTGGAGCTCTCCCCTCACCTGGCTGCTGAGCCAGGTTTCGGCTATAGACTTTTTATCCCAGTTTGTAAGTGTTCATTTTTGTTCCAATAAAGCTTGACGTTATTGTGCAATCTTCTGTTTCCTTTCTCCCACGATAAACAGGTGCAAGTCCCGTCATCCACAGGATTAGAAGAAGCAGCCTCAATCTTACAATGCAGACTGTAAGTCTTCATGCTCACTGCTGATTGAGACTGTATTTCAAACTTTGTTTGGACTTCTACACGGACGCTGGGTATCCTCTCTTCACTGTTCCAGCAGCCTCAACACATTTTCTACCTACTAATAGACTTGGGACATCTAACAGAAGCAACTAGGTTTCACTTGGCACAAAGAGCTTAATCAGTGTTTGTTACACAAAGTATTGTATTTGTATAATTTTTTCTGTCTACATTTAATTAGTAAAAATCCAGAATATGTGCCAGCAGGAGAGACATCCAGGAATCCAGTTAAATAGTTGAAAGAAAGTTCCAAGTAAAAAATATATTTTATTAGAATCCAAGAAGGTAAAATCAATAATAGGAGCGTGGAGACAGGCAAACGAAAACAAACACACGCTTGATGCGTTTCGCACCTACGGGTGCTTTGTCAAAAGCAGTCTGAAAGTGTTACAAAGTGGTATCCTTAAATATACAAACAAATTGAAATAAATTAAAAACAAACCTGTTTCACCTGCTGCCAAGAGGGAGGTAACGCGAGTCAAGGACCGCCCCAGGAGGCACACCCCTCCCACAAACCGGCAGGGGAGCCCAAAACCCCAGAGATCGGGAAAAAAGAAAAGCGCACCCCCAAAGTGCGGCCACCCCTCCAGAGGCGAGAGCCAAGTTGACACCCCGCTAGGAGGCGAGTAGATCGCACAGAGGGCGTACGGGGATCAGTCTCCGTCAACAAAGGGGAGGGCACACCCCCCCCGGTGGTGAGGCACGCCCCCAAGGCGGAAACTCAACTCATTGTCCCTCCAATGACAGCAAGGAAAGAAGAGAGGAGAAAATGGATAATCTTGAACAAATACAATATAGTATAGAATAAATCGGGCGGTGATTGGGGAGATAGATAACAAACAGTAAAAACGGGCTAGTGGGACAGTAGTATCATTGCATAAATGGGCAAAGAAAACATGAACATGCAGAATGAGAACCATAGGCACTTAGTAAGAGTGCAATATATCTAGACAATGAAGTAAATGCAAAACATGTATAATGTGATAATCAATGACAGATGAAGTTGATGTTAATAAAAATACATACAGTGCATAAATATGAACTAAACTTGAACCTGAATCGACAGAGTAGTGAGTAAGAAGGCTTAGAAAGACTTAAATAACATACAGAGCATGACAAAACCTATATACAGGATATGATAATACATATTTATATTTATATCCCATAATACTGTATAGTATTGAAAATTTAACCTGTAAAACATGCTACATCATATTTGGCATTTAGACCTTGGGGGATACGGGTTTTTAGCTGGAAAATCCAAAAGACTTCCCGTTGGTTCAGGATGGTATTAATATTTCCCCCCCTAAATGGAATACGTGCCTTTTCAATGCCACAGTATTTAAAGTAGCTTGTGGACCCACCATTACAGTGAAAAAAGTGTTTGCCAATAGGGGATTGTTCATCCTTCAACTCTATACTAGATAGATGTTCTCTTATCCGATTTTTTAGTTGGCGTGTTGTTTGGCCAACATACTGTATACCACATTTGGAACACGTTATTAAATAGATAACAGATTCAGTACAGCAATTTATATAATCCTTTATATAAAAGATCCTACCCCCTGCTGTAGATGTGAAAGTATTAGTTCTATCGATAAAGGCACAGCACTTACACACTCGGTGACCGCACGGATACATGCCTGTCACAGAGAGCCAAGTTTTTTTATTATTAGTGGTCGAATTAGAAAAGGTGCTTGGTGCCAGTTGATTACCTAAGGTACAAGCCTTTTTTGGTACAAAGTTTATGCCCCTGTCAATGATGTTTGATAATGCTTCATCTGTCTTTAAAACTGGGAGATGTTTTTTGAGGATTGATCTAATTTTATTAAATTCCAAACTATACTGGGTTGTAAAATTAATTTTATCACCCTCCTGGTTCCTAGTGTCCCTTGGCCGTTGATCACTAAGAAGATCTGCACGATTTTTTCCCTTTGCCACCATGTAAGAATGTTGAATATCCCTATCAGAATAACCTCTCTCTTTGAACCTCCTCGTCAAATCTCTTGCTTGTATTTCAAAGCTATTTAGTGAAGAGCAATTTCTTTTGAGTCTTATAAATTGACCGGTGGGAACAGCCTTAAGAACATGAGGGGGGTGACAGCTGTTTGCGTGTAAAACCGTATTGCCGGCCACTTCTTTACGAAAAACATTGGTGCTAATCTCTCCATTAGTGTCACTGCCATTTAGTTCCAGGTCCAGGAAGGTGATAATGCTTGATTTATGTTCATATGTAAACCGGAGATTAAGCGAGTTATTATTAACATATTCTACAAAGTGGTCAACATCCCTATTATCCCCTCTCCAAATGATCAATAAGTCGTCAATGTAACGACCATAAAATATTATGTTCAGTTTAAATGGATTTTCAATACAAAAGATATACTGCTCTTGCCAGTAAATCATGTATAAGTTGGCATAGGATGGCGCAAAACGCGCTCCCATCGCAGTACCTTGTATTTGAACATAATACTTTGAATCAAAAGAAAAATAATTGTGGGTGAGAAGAAATTCTACTGCCATGAGAAGAAATTGTATAGTGTGGTAAGTATAATTACTAAATTTGTTAAGACACCAGGAAAGTGCAGTCAGACCCTTGTCATGGGGAATACAGGAATATAGGGATGAAACATCCAAAGATAACCACGAATAATTTTTCTCCCATCGAGTGGTCCCCATTTGTTGTAATACTTGTTTTGTGTCACGAATATAACCTTTTTGGGATGTGACAATGGGTTGGAGATATAGGTCTACTAGTTCAGAGAGGCCCTCACCCAAACTACCGATGCCTGAGATAATGTGTCGCCCTGAGGGGTTAATTAGTGTTTTATGAACTTTGGGGAGAAAGTAAAAGGTGGGCATTAATGGGTTTTTTCTATAGATATACTCAACCTCATCAATGTTTAGTATGCCTTTGTATATACCAAAATCCAAAAGTTTGGAGAGGTCTTTTAAACAGGTCTCTGTGGGGTTATAGGAAATAGGTCTATAGGTATTAACATCATACAGTTGTCTATAGACTTCGTTAACGTAATAATCCTTGTTCATAACAACCACCGCTCCCCCCTTATCAGCATTCTTAACTACTATATGCTCATTTTGGGCCAGAGCTCGCACTGCTTCTCGCTCACACCTGCTCAGGTTATATTTAGTTTTTGATTTCTGTGAGACTTCTGCACTGGCCAGTTTTATAAGATCTTCCTCCACTAGTCTCTGATAGGAGTCAATTGCACTATTTCTACTATTTACAGGGTAAAAAGTGGAGTGAGGCTTCAGGCCCGTGCATATAGTAACAATATCTTTAGGGATATATTGAAGGTCCTCTAAGACAGTTAGAGAGCATAGATCTTCAAATGACAAAACAGCTGTAGTACAATCAGACCCTTGTATACTATTCCCAGCCCCAAGGTATGGACTAACCTGTTCAGGTGAGCGGTCAGCTGAGCTCTGGAAATGTTTCTTTAGCGTGATTTTTCTGATAAATTTGTTTACATCCACAATTGTGGAAAAAAGATTAAAGTGATTACTCGGTGAAAAGGAGAGACCTAAACTCAGGACCCTTTCCTGGGTCTTACTAAGGGGAAAATCAGATATATTAATGACATTAGTATTCTTAATTAGTCCTTCTTGTTCCAGGGCAGTATGGTCCTGGTTGGCCTTATGCCGGTTCCGGTTCCTTCTTCTGTTCCTCCGTTTTTTTTCCTTTTGTAAGAGGTACGGCGCCGTTTTAAAACCTGGTTCGATTCATCTGAAACGTCAGACTCCAACAGTGAGAGTCTTTCTAGGCGGCTGGAGCGGGACCCTCCACTCCCAGCATGGGAGGAGGCTGATGATGCTGATGAATGGCCCTCATTTCCCGAAGTTTCAGCTCCACTGAAAGAGACTCTTCTGGAGTCTCCTAGTGATTTTCTCAAGATAGGCTTAGAATAAGGTTTCTTCTGTTGCGATCGCCAGGTACTTTGTCGTTTCCACAGGTATACTTCGTTTTTAAGATAATCCAGACGGTCACGTTGGAACTTGTTTTTCTTTGATGTTGAAATTTCATCCTCCAATTTTTCTCTATATGTGTCCAACTGTGACATAAATTCATTAAACTTCATATTATCCTTTAGATCGTTTTTCTTTAGATCTAGTTTAACTAGGTCATCTTGGGCAGTAATCAGCAATTTTTGCTTATAGGTAATTATGATCTGCATGAGTTTTAGGGAGCAGTCGGTTAGAGTTGAATTCCATTCAAGTTCTAAATCTTTGTCGTCCTTAATAAAGAACGGGACTTTCTTTAGACGTAAGCCTCTTGGTATACGTTGTACCTCAATGTATTTTTCTAGTGTAACAATGTCCCACCATAAGCGTAACTCCTTGTTTGTAGCTTTTTCCAATTCCTTAAAGACATTGTTTAAATTAGTATCCACTCCTCCATCCAAATCACCTTCCATGAAGGTGCTCCTCATTCTTGCCTGTCTCCCCTCCATGTTAAAGTAGAAAAACAGATTCAAAAAACAGCTTTTACTCACTTCATTGATTTTATGGACCTCACTGGTAGCCTCAATTATCGACTTTAAAGTACTGGGCTTGAAATTTTGATCCAATGAAAGGAAGGTCCGTGTCAGGCGAGCTCGTCAATATGAGTACAAAGGACATAAATGAAAGGACAAAAGGTAGCGACCGGCTCCAGCCTTCAAAGGGTTAATAAGAGGTGAGTGCAGGGTATTCCCAGGTGCTGAAGCACAGTAAAGAGCCTACTCAGAGCTCAAATGAACATAAACAAAAATCCAGAATATGTGCCAGCAGGAGAGACATCCAGGAATCCAGTTAAATAGTTGAAAGAAAGTTCCAAGTAAAAAATATATTTTATTAGAATCCAAGAAGGTAAAATCAATAATAGGAGCGTGGAGACAGGCAAACGAAAACAAACACACGCTTGACGCGTTTCGCACCTACGGGTGCTTTGTCAAAAGCAGTCTGAAAGTGTTACAAAGTGGTATCCTTAAATATACAAACAAATTGAAATAAATTAAAAACAAACCTGTTTCACCTGCTGCCAAGAGGGAGGTAACGCGAGTCAAGGACCGCCCCAGGAGGCACACCCCTCCCACAAACCGGCAGGGGAGCCCAAAACCCCAGAGATCGGGAAAAAAGAAAAGCGCACCCCCAAAGTGCGGCCACCCCTCCAGAGGCGAGAGCCAAGTTGACACCCCGCTAGGAGGCGAGTAGATCGCACAGAGGGCGTGCGGGGATCAGTCTCCGTCAACAAAGGGGAGGGCACACCCCCCCCCCGGTGGTGAGGCACGCCCCCAAGGCGGAAACTCAACTCATCGTCCCTCCAATGACAGCAAGGAAAGAAGAGAGGAGAAAATGGATAATCTTGAACAAATACAATATAGTATAGAATAAATCGTGCAGATCTTCTTAGTGATCAACGGCCAAGGGACACTAGGAACCAGGAGGGTGATAAAATTAATTTTACAACCCAGTATAGTTTGGAATTTAATAAAATTAGATCAATCCTCAAAAAACATCTCCCAGTTTTAAAGACAGATGAAGCATTATCAAACATCATTGACAGGGGCATAAACTTTGTACCAAAAAAGGCTTGTACCTTAGGTAATCAACTGGCACCAAGCACCTTTTCTAATTCGACCACTAATAATAAAAAAACTTGGCTCTCTGTGACAGGCATGTATCCGTGCGGTCACCGAGTGTGTAAGTGCTGTGCCTTTATCGATAGAACTAATACTTTCACATCTACAGCAGGGGGTAGGATCTTTTATATAAAGGATTATATAAATTGCTGTACTGAATCTGTTATCTATTTAATAACGTGTTCCAAATGTGGTATACAGTATGTTGGCCAAACAACACGCCAACTAAAAAATCGGATAAGAGAACATCTATCTAGTATAGAGTTGAAGGATGAACAATCCCCTATTGGCAAACACTTTTTTCACTTTAATGGTGGGTCCACAAGCTACTTTAAATACTGTGGCATTGAAAAGGCACGTATTCCATTTAGGGGGGGAAATATTAATACCATCCTGAACCAACGGGAAGTCTTTTGGATTTTCCAGCTAAAAACCCGTATCCCCCAAGGTCTAAATGCCAAATATGATGTAGCATGTTTTACAGGTTAAATTTTCAATACTATACAGTATTATGGGATATAAATATAAATATGTATTATCATATCCTGTATATAGGTTTTGTCATGCTCTGTATGTTATTTAAGTCTTTCTAAGCCTTCTTACTCACTACTCTCTGTCGATTCAGGTTCAAGTTTAGTTCATATTTATGCACTGTATGTATTTTTATTAACATCAACTTCATCTGTCATTGATTATCACATTATACATGTTTTGCATTTACTTCATTGTCTAGATATATTGCACTCTTACTAAGTGCCTATGGTTCTCATTCTGCATGTTCATGTTTTCTTTGCCCATTTATGCAATGATACTACTGTCCCACTAGCCCGTTTTTACTGTTTGTTATCTATCTCCCCAATCACCGCCCGATTTATTCTATACTATATTGTATTTGTTCAAGATTATCCATTTTCTCCTCTCTTCTTTCCTTGCTGTCATTGGAGGGACGATGAGTTGAGTTTCCGCCTTGGGGGCGTGCCTCACCACCGGGGGGGGGGGTGTGCCCTCCCCTTTGTTGACGGAGACTGATCCCCGCACGCCCTCTGTGCGATCTACTCGCCTCCTAGCGGGGTGTCAACTTGGCTCTCGCCTCTGGAGGGGTGGCCGCACTTTGGGGGTGCGCTTTTCTTTTTTCCCGATCTCTGGGGTTTTGGGCTCCCCTGCCGGTTTGTGGGAGGGGTGTGCCTCCTGGGGCGGTCCTTGACTCGCGTTACCTCCCTCTTGGCAGCAGGTGAAACAGGTTTGTTTTTAATTTATTTCAATTTGTTTGTATATTTAAGGATACCACTTTGTAACACTTTCAGACTGCTTTTGACAAAGCACCCGTAGGTGCGAAACGCGTCAAGCGTGTGTTTTCGTTTGCCTGTCTCCACGCTCCTATTATTGATTTTACCTTCTTGGATTCTAATAAAATATATTTTTTACTTGGAACTTTCTTTCAACTATTTAACTGGATTCCTGGATGTCTCTCCTGCTGGCACATATTCTGGATTTTTGTTTATGTTCATTTGAGCTCTGAGTAGGCTCTTTACTGTGCTTCAGCACCTGGGAATACCCTGCACTCACCTCTTATTAACCCTTTGAAGGCTGGAGCCGGTCGCTACCTTTTGTCCTTTCATTTACATTTAATTAGTACTCTATAACACTTATAAGTCATTTGTAGATCCACTTTCCTATTTTTTCCAGTCTTCATTATATTTTAACACTTTTGTAAGCAAAATAATTGCCCCTTTAAGGGTCTATATAGTGATCGAGCGCCTCCCAGCACATTAACTCTTTGTGTGCCACCCTCTTCAGTTTGTTTATTAGGTGGTAGGATGACACCTTTTGGGTAGGCAGCCATTGCTATTCCTAAAAACCTGCTTCCCCTTCCCTTAGAGCAGGTGAGTTTATCCCACTACCAGCTCTATTCATAGTCGTACAATTCATCACAGTTTACTAGTCCATCGCCAAAGCAACATCTCCCGAGTACAGCTATACCATACATGTATAAGTTTGTTGGGTTGTTTGGGCTGTAAAAGGCCATGTCCTATCTGGGATATATCTTTGAAGCCAGCCAATGTAATTTACCCCCCATCAAACCATATATTTTTAAAAGTAGACACCCACGGCTCCTTGTGACAAGGGCTCAGCAGCATTGATACATCGCTCTATGATGTATCAGAAAGCCGACCAGGGTCAAAATCGAACTGAGTCCACTGCCTCAGAATCGGTGCCTAAGCAGTGATCTGCAGCAAAGAAGGTGTTAATAGCTCTTATAAGAGCCTATGTAGTACTGTAATACATTGCAGTACAAAGAGATTAATCTTTAAAAAAATGCAGACAGCAAAAAAGTGTTGCTGTGCAAGATTACTGCTTATACATTGATCACTGCCAAGGAAGTGGTTAATACACAGGTAATGGCTTTCATAAAACCTAACAATTGTATAAAATTTTATTTTAACACTAATACTGATCTGTGTCTTTCCCTCACAAAAATGTAAGTGAGGAGAGAGATCAAAATTCACAAATATTGATCTAACCAGGTGAATGGTGATGCTCATCTGAGCAATCACCAAACCGTCTAGCGGGTGCAAAAAAATAAATAAATCGGCAAATATGCAGACATAAAAATTGCTTTGGCATCAGTATTATTGTGTAAGCAGTGATCTGTGACAAGGAAGGGGTTAATAGCTCTTAGAAGAGCCTTTGTAGTATTGTAATAAATTACAGTACAAAAAAATTAACCCCTTAAAAATGCAGGGAATGGCTTTTGTATAAGCCATTTGGGTCTTTTTTTGTTTGTTTTATTATATTTTTATTATTTTAACTTACTTTTACTACATTGATCGGTGTGTCTTCCTCATTAAAAAAATGTGAGTAGAGGGAGGCAGATCAATAGTTTGTAAAATATTGATCTGACCAGGCAGTGGGGATGCTCATCTGAGCATCCCCACTGCCTGGCAGTTTCAGATTGCCTCTGTGATGAGGCAAATGTGTAACTGCTTGAACCAATTCCTGTGCTCTTGCCCTTAGGACAACGCCATCTTGGTCACACTGTGACCAAGATTGTTCTTTTTTTAGTGTTGCTGACTGCCTCGACTTGCGCCTTGCGCTCTCTGGAGCGCTCAAGATGCCAACAGGGTTTTTGTTTTTAATATTTCACGATGCCTCCAGCAATAGGTTGGAGCACTGGAAGTGGAAAAAAATCTTTCCGTGCTCCTTTTGCTGCAGGAAAGACTAGGTCCGTCCTGTTTTATGTCACTTAGGATGTGGGTTGTGCGTGTTGTAGACTGCTGCAATCGAATGATATGACTCCCATAGGACGTTGCCTCCGATCCAACTAAGGACCCCATATACTCGCCTAAAAAGATTCCCTACTATCACTTGAGCAACAGAGGACACAGTGGACATAATAAAAATAAAAAATACTATCTGGTCAACGAGCAGAGGAAGAGAGGTGAAGACGCTTGAGGGGAGTGTCGGTAATTCCGCGCCCTCAGGCTTGATTCCCGGGCACTATCTACCTTGGAAATCTCTCCTCTTGAAACTGTGCCTAATCTGATAAAATAGTGCTAATACCCACTAGTTAGCTACAGGTCCTCTACAAGGATTGTATCCTTGTATATCCCTGAAGGGTTATTGAACCTAACTTATCTGCAACCATCCCCGTGGAGTACTCTTGAGTCGAGGGAGTTCCCTCCGGTGTGAGGAACGGTCGAGTCGCCGGGACACCTTGGAGCTGAAGTACAACTAATAAACAGCATTGTGGACGGTTCACGTGGACCGGGAGGTGCAAGATGGATCCTAGAAGCCAGAAATACATTATCAATCCAGGAGCTCTTTTGTGGTTACTTATTCATGATGCCCTTACACTGCAGTAACATCGCTCCGTGAGGATGGACCTTTCATGCAAGTATTGTGACAACAAATCTATCGTTTTTGCGAACATATTTTGGTTGCTGACTGTGTCTAATTAACTGCCTAAATTCTTTGGTTTGCATAACTGGTTTGAAGAAAGCTAATTAGCCCTTGTAGCTGTCAGTGGGGAAAGTACTGAACTTTAAGTCTCAAGAGTGATCGAACTCTCTTGGGGTGGATGAGCTCCGAGTGCAATAAGTTTAATTATCTTGCACTCCAGCTGTGATGTACTATGGCTCCCTACTAGGAGGGCAGATTATGGCTATTATGTTTACACTGTTTCTGACCATCGTTGGTATTTAATACCTTTCAGATGTCGTCCCTATTATAAAGGATGAAATTTAAATAGCTAAAGCTAAAATATTGAGCTTGCTAAAGCAAACATACTGAGCTGTGATACTAAAGGGACACAGCCTGGATAAAGTGTCTGTGGTGATATCCCTATGATCTTTCCCGAGACCTAATATATAGTCAACACTATCTTGCTCCCAGTCCGGTGTAGAATTTTGGGCAAATCCATACATTATTGTGGCCTAATAGTCGTTTAAGATCACTGGGCTAAGCCGAATCAAATCATTTGGGCCAAGGGGATACAGTGTGGTTATATTATTTGGGGTGGTACCTTTAAAACCCTCTCTGATATATAATGCATGACTAATGTTTTTTCTTTTGGTCTAGACTGTTTTTTTTTCTGTTTCATTCTGGGTAGACCCATATCCTAAAGGGTATACCCATATTGGCGAAGAAATAAGTAACCGTAGGTACTCTTGAGTTGTTTAAACCAAAAATGCCTCCTTAAAAAATCCACCAGGTGGAAAAACCAGACAGACACAACAAAAACAAATCTATAAATGCATACTACTCACCAAAATCAGACACTGGTAAATCACTAACCCATAGGAGATCATTATCACCTTCCCTCTGTGAGGGATCCCCATGGAGAGACCCTGCATAGGAGACACATACTAAAACAATGGAGGGCCTTACAAATTGTACTATGACTAAATGAATGGATGAGCTTTATCAGAAAATCAAGGGAGATTTCAAACAAAATATAGCTGAACTGAGTAAAGAGATCTACTCTCTAAGTACTATAGTCACAGACCAGTGTAAAGAATTTGTAAAGATCAGGCATGATATCTCTTAACTTCAGAAAAATAATGAAATGTTGGAAAAACAAGTAGAGATCAATACTAAACGTATAGAACTACTGTAGAGGTTAGATTCCGGCATAATAACCTACAATTCAAGGGAATACCAGAAACAATTACACAAGACATAATGGAAGAATATTTGATGGTTTATATCACAATATCTTGATTCCAGAATTCTAACTACTTCTCCATTTGAAAGATAGGATCTTTAGATCTCGAGGAATGGATGGACAGGCCCGAGAGACGTCATTGTAAGATTTCTAAACTGTTCCACTAAAGACCTTCTGATGAGGCAAACGAGAATAAACCCTGAGCCCAAAGATGGGAAATTCAATGGGATTTTAGTGTTTCCAGACCTATCCCTAGCAACAAGGCTAAGCAGAAACAGTTTTAGGGAAGTCACCAGACAACTTAGAGCGAAAAATATCTTGTACAGAAGGGGTTTCCCCACAAAGCTCTTGATCTCCCATAATGGTAAGAATATCATTATGAATGATCCAGTCGAAGATTTATCCAAAATAGAAACTATAGGGATTTCAGAATCTCCCCATCCAACTCTTTAATTCAGTGAATAAATGGAGCGGGAACTGTAATAAACCCAAATATAGGTTTGTAGTAATTAAAAAAAAACAAAAAAAAAAGATAATTAAAAAATATATAGAGAGAGATAAAAGAGAGCGCAAAGGTTGAACCAACCACGAACACGATTGGTAAAATATTATATTTTGAGTAATGGTAATTAACTACCTACCATTGACTAAATTTAGCACTATTTAGGGGCAAACATTTTGAAGGATAACACTAATTGAAGATATTAAATTAACATTTTTAAGAGTTAAATCTCTTCCATTTCACACAAACTGACACACTTCCTATGGATTAACCAGGCCAAGTTCTAATGGGGAACTAAATTTCTGCCTGAATTTGGGAAAAAATGGCCATACTGAATAACCAAATTTTAGAAATGTGGCTGGGTTAATACACAAAGAAAGAGATAGATGGAATCTTGGTTACAGGGGATTGTGGCAGAAGCAGCCACAAGAGACTTTTGCATTGATTATTGCCTGTTTTATGGACTTAGTTTGACTGTTTTATTCCCCTCCCTCCTAGACACCAGTTTAAAAACCCTTAATAACTGTCATATTTTCAAACACTGTCTGTCTGTAACTGTCAGTTTGTTTTCCTCTGAGGAGGAGTTTTTTGGCTGCCTGAGTGCTGTTGCTTTTGGGTGCTCATTAAAACAGACCTGCTTGACCCTTTCTTGAAGCCTTGGCTC
The DNA here is from genome assembly GCA_036172795.1 of Pelodytes ibericus. Taxonomy (NCBI): domain Eukaryota; kingdom Metazoa; phylum Chordata; class Amphibia; order Anura; family Pelodytidae; genus Pelodytes; species Pelodytes ibericus. Next base: position 65,657,474 of record CM069861.1, read on the forward strand.
ATGTTTGGGGGATAGGATAAGTCTGCAGTGCTGATGGTGTCGGTTGGAGTGCTTAAAGTCCTCGGCAAGCACTAGGAGCATCGATTGGCGGAGGTACTCGGTCGGAGTGCCAGGGGGTCCGTCACAGGGATGGTCACCAATAGTCTAAGATGGTTTATAGAGAATGGTTGCTAATGATCTGATGTGGATGTTCTACTAAAACACAGTTGTGGCGGGGGGGGGGGGGGGGGAGCGATGACGACGTGACGTCGCAGTTCGCGGGGTTTGGTCGCATCGCCGGAGCAGCCCTGGGGGAGCTAGAGGATATGTATAGAGTATGTACTATAAATGCTCGGGGCATCAATTCGCCTCAAAAAAGATCCCTGGTCCATAATTTCCTGAGACGGGAAAAGGTAGACCTATGTGCATTGCAGGAGACACACTGGAAGTGTGGTGAGGAACAGAGAATGGTCTCAAATAATTACCCAGAGATTTTTAGTTCCTCATTAACTGATAAGAAGAAAAGAGGAGTGGCAGTGATGTTCTCCAAAGATCTAGCGGTTGAGATGGTGCATATCGAGAGGGGACCAGATGCCAGGTATCTGCTGCTGATCTGTAAAATCAATAATGTTCTGCATACAATAGTTAATCTATATGTCCCTAACCAGGCCCAAGTCCGCTATATACGGAAGATACTACTAAAGATCGATAGGGTGTGGCAGGGAACCCTAATTCTCCTGGGCGATTTCAACTGCACTATGAATGTTGACCAAGATAGGAGGACAGCCGGAGAGAAGGGAAATAGTAGGCAGGATACTTACAACTCTAGGAGATTAAGGGAGCTTATTAGAGACTCTGGGCTTTTGGATTTATGGAGGGTGTTCCACCACCGAGAGTCAGACTTTACATGCTTTTCAAAAACCAACTTATCATATTCAAGATTGGATATGATTTTTGGAGACAGATACCTGACAAAGATAGTTAAAAACATATATATTAAACAGGTGGTCTGGTCTGACCACAATGCAGTGGTCATGACTCTCGGGGGTGGAGACTCTCAGGGTAGGTCTAACTGGAGATTGAACAGCTCCCTGTTGTCAAAAAAGATCTATCAGCAGCAACTAAGAGAGACTATCTCCAATTTTTTAGGGAAAACAATGTCCTCCAGCCTGAAACAAGACCTGTCTAAGACATTTAATGAGATGGCAGCGGAGTCTAGGGTGCCCTCAGAGATGCTTTAAGCTAATATTACAACTATACTGAAAGAGGGGAAAAGTCCGGACCTTTTAACCAACTACCGCCCAATCTCTCTGTTAAATACAGATATAAAGATCTACAGTTCTATTTTGGCTAACAGGTTAAAATTAGTAGTTCCATCTCTCATCCACCCGGACCAGGTGGGGTTTGTCTCGGGGAGGTAGTCTACTAATAACATTAGAAGATTAATTGATGTACTGGACACGGTTCATAGGAGAGGTATACCCCACCTGACCCTGTCGCTTGATGCCGAAAAAGTCTTCGACAGGGTCGGGTGGGGTTTCCTTCGAGAGGCCTTGAGAGCATTTGGACTGACTGGTAGAATACTGGAATCGATCATGGCTCTCTATTCCTCCCCTTCAGCAAGGGTTCTGGGGGGAGGTTTCTCATCTGAATGGTTCCCACTTTCTAATGGGACAAGACAGGGGTGTCCACTCTCCCCCCTTCTGTATATCATCTCAATTGAATCCCTTGCTATAGATCCCCGGGAACTAAATTTAAAAGAGAACATAGATTAGAGGGGAAGGTGGTACCCTTCCTCCCAATTGAAGTCATAACATATAACGTGGAGGACTTGAGCATGACTAGGTGGATAGAAAATGGCTTTACTAATATTCAGGACTTCTTGAAGGAGGGAGGGATCAAACCCTTCTCTGAAATAGTTGAATCCCATAGACATCTAAAAACAGAAGTGTTTACTTATCTGCGTATTAAAGGCTACCTCCTTAATTACCTATACAGAGACCCTGTAGCTATAGATGTTGGAATTAAGAATGTTTTAGACAGGGAAAAAACCAGGGGAACACTGTCACTTTGCATAGATTTGATAAGGACTAAAGAAGGCAACCACCCAACTCCCGGCCTAGTTAGATTGGAGAAAGAGCTGGCTGTTGAGATCCCCCAGGACGAATGGCGTGGAGCCCTGTTGACGCTTCATAAAAGAGTAAGATCCCTGAGTCTGGTGGAACTGCAGTTCAGGCTTATGGTATCTGGTCCCCTCCCGGTTAAATAAAATGTACCCGGACCAACCTAAAGAATGTTGGAGGTGTGGAACCCACACTGGCGACATAGTCATATATGGTGGAAGTGTGAACCTATTAGGAGATTCTGGGAGATTGTTGATCAGAGGGTCTTTGAATTAAGTGGGACGAAGCTTCCCTTCAAACCGGAAGTCTTCTTATTACATCTAAACTTTCCTAAAATGGAGAGTCAGAAATTAGATCTTGTGGTACATGCTCTGTTAGCTTCTAAACTGGCTCTAACAAGAAACTGGAGGTTGCCCCTTGTCCCTAGCTGGAAGCAGGTAGAAGTTCAACTGTTATATCAAATGAGGATGGAAAAGGGAATCACTAAATATCAGTCAGGCTCCCCCGAGAGGAACGAGGAATGGGACTTATGGATTCAGATGATCGCCCCCATTTGAGCATTTGAATACTAGTGCATACCCCGAGACAGTGAGAGCTTAAAAGCTCCATGACCGTAACCCCCGGGTACTGCTCCTGCGATTAGCGACCAACTCCAAGTATAGGTGAATGATATTAGGATTGAGTCTGGGGTTGACCTAGGGGTAGGTTCAACCCCAGACCAATATATTAAAGCACATTGTTTTGTTCTATGTTTTGTGACATACAGAGATGGAAAGGTTGAGAAAGAGACAATGGGAACTCTACTCAACATGAATGGCTTATCTAAAATTACTAAGGGTAAATAAAATAAGACATAGTAAACCGGCTAACTAGTTAGGGGAAATGTACCTGTTTCCCTCCTGTTTACGTAACCTATATGGCACTTTTTGATGGACCGCTTAAATTGCACCTTATGCTTATTTGTTTGGTGGAACTGAGTAATGTAATCTGTACTCAATATCACACGGTAACTCACTTGGCCATCTTGCTTTTATGAAATATAAACAATATTTGAGTCACGATGTAGTAAATTGCGATGTATATACTCCATCTTATGTATGCTTGTCTGTTTGTGTTACCTGTAGGTAATGTCAATTTGCTGTTTGTTGTTTGTATTGTCTTTTATACCAAAAAATGTAATAAGTATACATTAAAAAAAAGACAGCTGTGATATAATGTATTTATTGTTAAGCTTGTTTATGATTTATTTGCTGCTATGGGAACAGTAGAGATCAGTAAAGCATCATATTTGCCTCCATGACTTAATAAAATCTTGGCTACATTCTATTATTATTACTGGAGAATCTTAACATTTCTACCTGAAAATTAATTATCCTTGATTATTTCCTGGTAGACCATATTTATTGAAAAAAGGAAGTAAAAAACAAGGTAATTTCTTCATATGAGATTTCCTGGCCTACCTACTTACTTTTGGTTCCTCAATTTTATGATAAGTGATACTGTAGTGATACCCAAGATCTAATTCATTTTTGTGTTTTACATAGGCCTATGCAGACAGAGTTAAGCCAATGGTGAAAGATGGAGTTTATTTTATATATGAAGCTCTTCATGGTCCTGCAAAGAAAATATTAGTAGAAGGAGCAAATGCAGCGCTTCTGGATATAGATTTTGGTGAGTATTTTTTTGGTGTATGAACAAATTTACATGAAATAGATGGCACATTTATTGTAATTTCAGGTCCTATTCTATCTTTTCGGTATTATTATTCTAAAAAGTATGCTTGATGCCAATGCACATGTTTATATTGCATATGGTTGATTGTATATTGAGTGTTAACATCAGGTTGCACACAGGGCCGGTGCCTCCTTTAGGCTTGCTAGGTGTTGGCCTAGGGTGCCATCTTTGTGAGGGCGGCTGCAGGCTGCCACAAGATTATTATTTATTTTTTGCACGTACCAGGGCCGTGTTAAGCCATGGACAGAATTTATCTAATTTTGTTTGTGGTGTGCCACGGAATTCTGAGAAGAGCTTTGGTGTGCCCTGGGTAAGAAAAGGTTGAGGAGCACTGCTCTAGTCCACTATCATTGGAAAGATGTTTATTGATTATCTTTTTAATCTTATTGAATTGTAGGCTATACATTGTACTTAAAACTGGTCGGAGGTTGGTGTGTGTAGTACATCTGTATTGACAATTAACAAACTGAAACATGAGTCCTGTTACACTCTGTCCTGATTAAGGGCTCTTAAAAATGCCTTCCTTAAATTCTTGAAGGGATAAAACCTTGTTAGAAGTCTATCTCGCAGCAGGCAGGACTCCATGAGGTAAGAAGAATGGAAAGAGTGAACATGAAGGATGGTGTTACCACTAGTGTCCTTATGGAAAAGTCCTTAGTGACTCTGTTGTTATACGCCACCAGCCATAAATCCAAGTAAGATCGTTTGGGACCTAATACACCCACATATGGACAAAGGGTGCAACTTGTTTGTAGACAACGTCTAAGTGTCCCCTTGTTCAGGCTACTGTATTGTTTTGATATAGCTTACGGTACTATACGTCAACCGCGTAGGTTTCCCCGAACCCACCTACAGAGGGGAGGGGGGGGGGGAGAACCTCAGCTCTGCGCCAAGACAAGCTCTAGGTACAGATAAATTAAGTACAGAGACCAGCTGCAACCAAAAAAACTATTAAAAAAAGAACAGACTGGAAATGCGTCCCCTCATTTAATCTGGGAGAGAACTAGTCTTCTCCCTGTCTTTTCCTAAGGGTTGGTAACATATAGAGATGACCGTACGGAAGAAAAGGGAGGAGAGGGGGTGACACTAATAATTAACTTTCCCGACCAACATCTAGGGCAGTGGTGGCGAACCTATGGCACGCGTGCCACTACTGGCACGCTGAGCCCTCAGCAGTGGCACGCGGTCAGGTTCAGCTCTCACCGCTTATCTGCTCCATTGTCCTGGAGGTGCAGGCATCACCGTAATAGATTGGCGCCGCCGGTCATCTGCTTCTTCTCCAGATGATTGGCGAAAGCGCGTTCTGTGAAAAAGCGTTCAAGTCGGAAAGCAATTAACTGTTTGCTTTCCGACTTGAACGCTTCTTCACATAACGCACATGTGTCAATCATCTGGATAAGAAGTAGGTGACCGGCAGCGCCCGTCTATTACACTGATGCCTGCACCTCCAGGACAACGGAGCAGATACCTGCATGTGTGTGTGCGTTTGTGAGTATATGTATATATGTGTGTGTATGAGTATGAATATGATAAGTGTGTGTGAGTATCAGTATGATAAGTGTGTGTGAGTATCAGTATGATAAGTGTGTGTGTGAGTATCAGTATGATAAGTGTGTGTGTGAGTATCAGTATGATAAGTGTGTGTGTGAGTATCAGTATGATAAGTGTGTGTGTGAGTATCAGTATGATAAGTGTGTGTGTGTGTGAGTATCAGTATGATAAGTAAGTGTGTGTGTTTGGGTATAAGTGTGTGAGTATGAGTATAAGTGTGTGAGTATGAGTATAAGTGTGTGAGTATGAGTATAAGTGTGTGAGTATGAGTATAAGTGTGTGAGTATGAGTATAAGTGTGTGAGTATGAGTATAAGTGTGTGAGTATGAGTATAAGTGTGTGAGTATGAGTATAAGTGTGTGAGTATGAGTAAGTGTGTGAGTATGAGTATAAGTGTGTGAGTATGAGTATAAGTGTGTGAGTATGAGTATAAGTGTGTGAGTATGAGTATAAGTGTGTGAGTATGAGTATAAGTGTGTGAGTATGAGTATAAGTGTGTGAGTATGAGTATAAGTGTGTGAGTATAAGTGTGTGTGTATGAGTGTCTGTATGACAAATTTGTGTCGGTCAAAAATTGGGCACTCGGGACCAAAAACGTTCGCCATCACTGATCTAGGGAAACTGGGTTCAGGGTTCTGCAGGTGCCCTCAAAGTTTGTACCACCAAACCAAGTATAGCCACAGACATGGACCTGTAAAGAAGTAGAATAATATCTTCCTTCTGTGAGTCACTACCCCCCCCCCCCCTTTTTTTTTATACATTTAAACCTGACAGGAGAAAATGTTGTTGAGTCGGCCGTAGTGGAGTGTAAAAGGAAGGTTTGGCAAAGGGTGGACATCTTGGAGGGTGGTGGAGGTAAACCAGTTAGTGGTTGATAAATCAGGGTTGATAAATCTAAAGTTTGAATGAAAAAATGCCATCTGGTGAAGAAACATTTTGCTTTTTTTCCCCTTGTGTAAGGCCCAATCCATCAGAAAATATATTGTAGCCTAGAAAAGGCTATATGTAAAGTCGGGGGCTGTGGCATGATCCACTGTGAAAGAATGGCTTTTTCCCCCACCGCTGCCACTATGATAAACAGGGTTCTTTTGCCGTGAGCTGATGTATATCTGCAGAAGAATATATACCAAATAGTGCCCATGGGAGAGAGAAAGTAAGAGGGAGACCCAAAGTTTTGGTAATATATGTGTGTAAATCTGACCAAAATTCTCGGACCGATGGGCACGACCACAAGCAGTGTAGTAGATCGGCTTCCGGTTCCCAAAATTTTGGGCAGTTAGAGGTGTCAGCCAGACCCAATGTTCACCAAAGTTTCGGGGAAGGTAAGCCATATGAAGTATTTTGAAAAACATTTCAGAGTAGGTTCTGGAGATCAGGATTCTGGATTAAATTAGGGTTGCATGTATTAGTTGTGTGACTTCCAAGATGGGGACTTCAGCCTGCAACTTCGTACGGCCATGTCTAGTGTAATCCATATCAATTATGGGGCGAGTTATTCTGTAGCTTTGTGACATTGAGACAAGTGTTGTCCTGTAAGAGTCAGTCTGTCAAGTCTGTTGTCTAGGTCATTAGTGGTGAGCTGTGCTGTTGGCTGAGAGATGTAACTGGAAATTTGGAAGTAACGTAGTGGGTGGATGGGGGTAGGGTTAAATTTGTCTGTTACATCCGCATATGTCAGTTTTTTTTTTATTTGTTTCGGGGTCGAAAAAATGGGTTATGATTCTACCTCCTCTCCTGGCTAGCACATGAAAAATTCTGTCTGATTTGCCAAGCTGGAATTGTGGGTTATTCAGAAAGGAGTTGAAATGTGTCTGATTATACTGTAGTCCATTTTACTCTGGATTGTTCTCCAAGATATCCCTTTTGAGCAAAACGGTCCGTGTGCAGGAGGGAGGCTAGGTCTATGTGTGGTGCATATTATTGTTCCAGATATGGACAGGCAAATCTTGCTTTATTTAGAATCCAATCCATAGCCACCCTATCGTTGGAAGCTCAATTATATCCTACTGGGTTTGGTAGGTTGAGTCCCCCTTGATTGATTGGCTGCTGATGTTTGTTTTGCCAAATAAATATTTGTTGTGTTTTAAGATATCCGATTTTTTTAAGATGAGCGGGAGCATTTGTAAAGGGTAGAGGATACTGCGAAGGGTCGCCATTTTATAAAGATGGCATTTTCCAATAAAAGGGTGAATTTGTTCCAGGAGTGAGAGTCCCCCTCCATCCTGGCCAACCGTGGGGAAATGTTCATTTTATGCAAATAGCTAAATTAGTTGAGATTAGAAGGCCTAGATATTTAAGGTATGCGTTGGGACACCATTTCAATGGGAATGTATCACGCCACTGCCCTGCTTGGCCTGAGGGATAATGGCGAGGGCTTCGGTTTTATCTCAGATGATTAAAAACCCCGACGCTAGCTGAAATTTCTCTAGAATTTCTAGATGGCTTGTTAAGGGTTGGAAAGACAGAGGAGCAGGTCATCCGCGAATGCAGCTGTAGTCATCACAGCCGTGCCAATTTTGACTCCTTTAATAAATGGATGGGATTCAAATATGCGTATTAATATTAATTAATACAGGGCTCGACAAACCCCCATCCGTCTTTTGCAGCGCGAGGGGACAGACAGCAAGCTCCGCCCCCTCGCGCTACACATGTGTTAGTGTTCAGCCGAAAGAGCCATGAGGATCGGCTGCGGCACGAATGTAACCCCTCCCCAGCAATGAGGTAAGGCAGCAGGGAGGGGAAACATTCGTGCCGCAGCCGATCTTCATGGCTCTTTCGGCTAAGTGCTGGGTTGTCAACCCAGCACTCAGAAGTTAAGAAGGGAAAAAAAAAAACTTGTGTATGTTTGAGTTGTATATGTGAAGTGGGGGGGAGGGATGTATATGTGAAGGGGGGGTATATATGTGAAGGGGGGGTATATATGTAAAGTGTGGGGGGGAGGTGTATATGTGAAGGGGAGGTATATATGTGTGAAGTGTGGGGGCAGGTGTATATGTGAAGGGGGGGAGGGATGTATATGTGAAGGGGGGGTATATATGTGAAGTGTGGGGGGGTATATATGTGAAGTGTGGGGGGAGGTGTATATGTGAAGGGGGGGTATATATGTGTGAAGTGTGGGGGGAGGTGTATATGTGAAGGGGGGGAATATGTGTGGGGGGAGGTGTATATGTGAGGTGTGGGGGGAGGTGTATATGTGAAGTGTGTGTGTGTATTTGTGAAGTGGGTTGGTGTGTGGGGTTTGTATATGTGACGTGGGTTGGTGTGTGTGGGCTGTATATGTGACGTGGGTTGGTGTGTGTGGGGTGTATATGTGACGTGGGTTGGTGTGTGTGGGGTGTATATGTGACGTGGGTTGGTGTGTGTGTTTATGAATTGCGTGTATGTTTGCGTGATTGTCTGGCTCCTAAAAAATTTTGCTGGCTCCTAGAATAAAATAAATTTGTCAAGCCCTGAATTAATAGTTCTATAGTTAGATTAAAAAACAATGGTGTTAGAGGGCAACCTTGCCTGGTCCCTCGTCCGAAAGGGAAATGGGACGAGTCTAGGCCATTCGCCATGACCTGTGCCAGGGAAGAGTTGTATAGCGCTCGAAACAGGTTGATAAAGGGAATTCCGAAATGATGGTATTTGAAAAAGCATGTAAGTAGTGCCATGAGATCCTATCAAAGGCTTTGTCAGCATCACAGCTGATTACTATGTTGTTTTTGTTCTTGGTTTGTTTGGTGTGTAAAATTGCCGCTATAAGACGTCGGACATTGAAAGTAGAATGGCGTACTTTCATAAAGCCTGTTTTGAATGGGGAAATAACTTTGGGCAACACCTTCTGCAGTCGGTTGCCCATTATTTTAGAGAAGATTTATAGATCTTGGTTAAGCAAGGAGATCTGTAGGAAGGTGTCGGGTCTCTGTTGGTAGGAGTATTTTGTAATATTTAGCCCCAAGGACGTCAGGGCCAGGGGTCTTGTTGTTAGGGAGTGATTGAATGGTGGACTTTATCTCCTGGAACGTGATAGGGGACTCGAGAACATCTCAGTCATCTGAAGAAAGTTAAGGAATTTGGGCTTGTTTGAACATAGATTGGGTGGCTGCAAGATCTGTTGGTTCTGCTGTGTAAAATTCTTGAAAGTATCATGCAAATGCCAAAGATATGTCCTTGAGGTTTGTGATCTTGGTGGCGCGGGTGGGGTGAAGTTCACGGAGCTTGTGATATTTGGCTTTGGCATGGCTAATCAAATTAGATAGCAATTTACCGGTCCATTCCCCAACACTAAAATTTGTTGTTTCGTATATCTGAGTTCTGGGGCTTGTTTGGAGGCCCAAGCATCATATAGGGATTTTGCTTCTTTATACTTAGTTTCTGTTTCAGGTGTGGGGTGTTGTTTATAATCTATGTAAGCCAGTGACATCACTGTGACAGTGATGTGTTCAGTCGGTCGAGTTTGAGTCTTGCTTCCCTCCTTTGCCCTGCCACGTAAGAGATAATATGACCCCTGATGACTGGTTAACCCACAATAGGTTAATGTTATCAATATGAATAAAATTGTCATCAATGTAGTTATTCCACTGGTGGACTAAAAAGGATTGGAAGACATCGGAATTGCATAGGTAAGTCGGAAATCTCCAGTTGGGGGATGTCACTATAGGATTGGGAAGTTTATGATCAGTCCAGATAGGTCTATGATCGGAAACTGATATTTTCCATGTGCGAGCACAAGATTTGGTATGCCATAGTGTCAAGGACAACGAGTATAGTCAAGGTGTAAGAATGATTTATGAGGGTCCAAGTAGAAAGAGAAGTGTCTGTCAATCAGGTGAATAGCTCTCCAGGAATCAGTCAGGTGAAAGTGTTCAATTAAGGGTGTAGATAAAAATGCTGTTGGGTTCGTAGAGTCAAAATATGAGCTGTCATTAGTCGCCTGCTAATATTAAATTGAGTTGGGGATGGTCTGAGAGCAGAGTGAAAACCTTGGCGAAAAAGGAGATCATTGACATTATTGATACATGCCTTGAGTACAAGATATCTACCTTCAGGGTCCCTGACTACAGACTTAACTATCCATGGAACATTTTTGGTTAAGATAATTGAAACACGCCTGGATTTGGTATGATACATGGCTAAATAGCATTCAAGTATCCATGGGGCTTTGAGTGTGTTTCTCTATGGGTCAGACCAGTGGTTTCTTGCAAGAAAATTTGTTTCCTCTTGAAGGGGGTATTTAGGCCCTCCATTTCCATGAGAGCAAGCAGAAATGGGACTTGGTGTGTGGAGACAGCTGGAGTCGATTCTAAGGCTGTGGGTGTAGTCAGCCAATGCTGGATCGTGAAGTCGGCTGGTCAGTGTTACGATAAATAGGCCCTCCAGTGGGTCCCAGCGAGCCCTCCAGATGGATCAAAATGAAGCCCCCAGTGGTGCAGCAAGGTTAACAAGGAATATGGTTCACCTCCTGATAACATCTTACAACTGTGGTGCCTTGTGGGTTGCACCAAAAACAATGATAGATATATATATATATATATATATATATATATATATATATATAGTGAGTGACAATAAGAATAAAGTAAAGATATTAGACTATGTCTGGAAGGAGATGAAGAAATAGGAGTAGCAGGGGAAGAAGGAGAAAGCGGGTCTGAGACCCTCTTGGTCTTGGGTGAAACTGGGATGTCCTCCATGCCATGGGACAGGACCTGCTTATCTGTTTCTGGGGATTCGAAGTACAAGGTCTTCCCCTTGTGCACCACCCTAAGCCTCGCTGGATAGAGAAAAAACAAATTAGATTTTTGTACAAATCTGGTAGTACTACCTTCTTTTGGCTGCCACTGTCGCAGATAAATACTTAAATAAAAGGATCTTATGATCCTGGTAGCGGAGTGATGAGGTTTTCCTGTATGCTTCCAGGGTCTTGACTTTGTCCATATAGTTCAGGACTTTGAAAATAACTGTTCTAGGTCTGGTCTGTGGTGCTTTATTTTCCGGGCCCACCCTATGGACTCTTTCCACCACCACGCGGTCCTGTGAAGGGAAAGGCCCAACCCTTGAGGTAGCCACTCGGAGACCACTTGTAAGAGTGAGGTATTTTTGACTGACTCTGGGATTCCAACAATTCTTATATTGTTACGTCTGCTCCTGTTTTCCAGGTCCTCGATATGTGCCTGGAGAGCGCCCAGAGCTTCTTCATGTGACTGTTCGGAAGCCTTCAGTGCATTCATGTCATTTTCCACTTCTGAGACTCTAGCTTCTAGGGTTTGCAGGCGACGTTTTTGTTACGCCAATTCGGTTAGTGTGTTGTCAATGGCCACAGATATTTTTTCCAGTTTTTGGTCTAGTAGGGGAGACAAAATCACACACCTTTCACCGTCTAGATCTCCGGATAATAGTGGCGGCGAGGCGGGCCTACGCCATGCCTCCTGGAAGTCCTGTCAATACCCCTTTTAAAACATCCCAGTATCTTAGTGCCAGCTGGCACTCTCTCCATTTTTTGTCTACAATTACTGCCAAATCTTTTTTTTGTTAGATTACATGTTGCATTTTTATTATATTAAAAATGCATATGTCTGAATTGAATCTTAGTTGCCGTTTATCTGCCCAGTTACCCATTTTGTCCAAATCCTCTTTCAGTGTATTACCCTACTTAATTTTTTGTCATAGGCAAACACTGAGACATGGCTCCCTATGCCCTCTGGAAGGTCATTAATAAGCAAATTAAAAAGAAGAGGACCCAGGATGGATACCTGTGGTACTCCACTTATCACATCTGTACAGTTGGAGGAATGTCCCATTTACCACCGCCCTTGGCATTCTATCAACCCATTTCCAACCCACAAACAAACCTTTTCACCTTTAAACCGATTTCAGTCAATTTGTACAATAACCTTTTGTGTGGAAGTGTTTCGAATACCTTAGCAAAGTCTAAATATATCACATCCATTGCAGCACACATATCTATATTTTTACTCACCTCTTTGTAGAATGTAAATAAGTTGGTTTGACAACATCTGTCTTTCACAGTCATTTGGCTCCTGCTAATGAGATTCCTGTTCAATATGAAATCTTGAACAAATTCCCTTAGCAACCCTTCAAACAGTTTCCCCACCACAGATGTCAAGCTTACAGGTCTGTAATTGCCCGGCAGGTATTTTCATCCCTTCTTAAATATAAGCACCACATCAGTGTTACGCCAACCTGTGGGCACCATGCCTGAAATAAAAGAATCCCTGAAAATCCAAAAATAACAGTCTGGCCAGGACTTGCTCTTTATTATATTCTATTGCTCTTCTATTATAAGAAGACCTCGATTATAAGACGAGGGGTAGTTTTCAGAAAAAAAATTCTGAAAAAAACCTCGTCTTATTATCGAGCAAATACGGGAATAGGGCAATAAACAATATTGGTGTTTTTTTTTGTTTTCTCTAAATTCACCCTAACCCTAAATCTACCCGAACCCCTTAATCTAACCCTTGTACTCACCCGAACCCCCCTTTAACCTTAATTATAACCCAGTTATGACCCTAACCCTAGATCTAGGTTTAGTAGATCAAGGGTTAGCTTTTTCCATTTATTTATTTATTTAATTTATTTATTTTATTTTCTATTTATAACGGTAATAATGTCTAACTGCCTGTAGGGGCAGTCAAGTAGCGGTTTCAGAGCGACGGAAGAGAGAGAAAAAAAAATCTCTTCCGTCGCTCTGAAACCGCTACTTGACTGCCCCTACAGGCAGTTAGACATTATTACCGTTATAAATAGAAAATAAAATAAATAAATTAAATAAATAAATAAATGGAAAAAGCTAACCCTTGATCTACTAAACCTAGATCTAGGGTTAGGGTCATAACTGGGTTATAATTAAGGTTAAAGGGGGGTTCGGGTGAGTACAAGGGTTAGATTAAGGGGTTCGGGTAGATTTAGGGTTAGGGTGAATTTAGAGAAAACAAAAAAAAAGACTAATATTGTTTATTGCCCTATTACCGTATTTGCTCGATTATAAGACGAGGTTTTTTTCAGAATTTTTTTTCTGAAAACTACCCCTCGTCTTATAATCGAGGTCTTCTTATAATCTGACCTCACAGAAGTCCTGGCGAGCGTGCCGGGCGGCAGCAGGGGAGTCTGCGCTCATCGCGCAGACATCCCCTGCTGCCCCACTAGCTACCAGGGTAAATCGGGCAGCTGGGGGATGTCTGCACGATACGTGCAGACATCCTCCATGCTGCCCGACACGGCAGTCTATTATGACGGACCAGCTGTTTTTTTTTTTCCTATAGGGTAGTCTTATATTCAGGCTTTTAGTTTTTTTTTCCTAAAGGAATATCCAAAGTTTGGGGGGTCGTCTTATAATCAGGGTCGTCTTATTATCGAGCAAATACGGTACTTGAAATAAAACATAGACAAACAAGGAAACATTGATATTACTAAACTCAGGACAAATAGTAGAATATATAGACGTGATTCTATTCAGTGTTTTCCAGTTTCTCGCTATAAGAAGCCATAAGCTCTCTCTGGAGATAGTCTCCATTCATTACCTAATTCTGTTACCAAATCCCTGAGATTTCCTCCCAGATTTTTAATATAATAGGGCACTCCGACCATATGTGTAACATATTGCCTTTATCAGACCCACATCTCCAGCATATGTCTACACTACTATTGCCATCAGAGGACATTTTGGCTATCGTAGTGGGTTCAGGCAGTCCATGGCTTTGTAAGTATTGCTCAGTGCCCTGTTCCATTCAGTGTTTTCTATCGCTATCTTCCCACGTCTTTTATGGCAGTTGGGGGGGGGGGGGGGGGGGGGGGGTTGGTGTTAACTTCTGACTTTGTCTAATTAAGTCTAGTGCTAATGATGTTATTATGTGTGTGT
>CM069861.1:66276720-66644220 GCA_036172795.1 Pelodytes ibericus
AGAGACTTAAAAAATTGAATTTATATATGTTAGAAAAAAGGCGTCTCAGAGGGGATATGATAACATTATATAAATATGTGCAGGGCCAATATAAAGAGCTCTCCAGTGACCTGTTCATTAACAGAAAGGTACAAAGAACAAGAGGTCACCCCCTCAGACTGGAAGAGCAAAGATTTCATAGACAGCAAGGGAAGGGATTCTTTACGGTTAGGACAATAAAGTTATGGAACTCCCTGCCAAGAGAGGTAGTGCCAGCAACCACAATAGATGCATTTAAAAATGGTTTGGATGTTTTTTTAGGAAAGCAGAACATACAGGGCTATTAATAATAGAATAAGCATTAATAAAAGAGCTTATTGATCCAAGGAGAAATCTGATTGCCTCTTGGAGTCAAGAAGGATTTTTTTCCCCCAGGAGGCAAAATTCGAAATAGCTTCCTTAGGGGTTTTTGCCTTCTTTTGGATCAAAAGCTGTAATGATAGGTAGAAGGGTTGAACTTGATGGACTTGTGTCTTTTTTCAACCTAAATTACAATGTTACTATGTTACTAGATCAAATGCGAATAATGTATAACCATCCACAAATTCTTCTCTGTTAATTATAATTCCTGAATCACCACAGTTCTTCTGGGCCAGTAATAAAAATGACATATATTCACGCACCGCGTTAAAGTGTTCAAAATCCGGTTGAAACGGCTTTGCAGGAATTTGTTCGCCGTCTAGATAGAGAGCTGCAAAATTCACGCTGTGATGCTTGAAACACAAGGGGTTGCTGTCATATGCACCAGAAAAGGCTTCATTGTTGACAAATGCCAAAATGACCATCTTAGGGATCTGTCCCAAGAATATATTCTTGATTGCAGACGCGGCTGCCAGCAGGCACACTGAATACTTTCATACTCAAGCGCTCAATGGTATATTTAGCATTGCCTGATAGAAGTCCTTGAGCATGACCTATTCTCACCGCCGGAGATATTTGGACTCTTTTAACAAACAGAGATGCGTGTAGTATTTGAATTTTAAATGGCTCTAGATTTGCGGACATTAAACAAAAGGTGTCTTTATTTCTGGTAAGTTTTATTTTCAAATCCAGACCGTTCAGAATCAGTTTTTCTTGAAAAAATAGATCACTATGTAGATGCCCAAGTAATTCAACTGTTTTACTGCGGGATGTCATATGAGCCCGCTTTGTAAAACCTGTATTGTCGCCATCCAAGACACGTTCTTGATGCCTTCCCGCAGTATCCTTGTAAAATAATCCTGCTGTAAACTGTGTTGATAAAGCATCAGCTCTGTAATTGAGAAGCGTTTCAATGTATGCTCTGTACGCATAGAGATTATTGGATTGTGATATCAGCCGGTCCCCGAGTGTAACGTCCAGTTGGTTAAATAGTGTTGCTATGGGGTAATTGATTAGACTAACTCTTGCTCCATCAGCAATTGGTGTATTGTCATTTTTAACAATTTTACACGTAATGTACAACAAGGTGTTGTTCAGATCGAAATAATGCTCTCCACTTCCTGCAATGCAGAACTCGAGTGGTGATGTTTCAGAAATGGCAGCTAACGGCTGGACTTCCACATACAGACTTTTTTCTATGCTGGTCTGTGTTGGTTTTATTTCAAAAAGATCCAATTCTGACTTGGCGCATTCTACAGATGCTGTGTGGATAAACGACATCTCGCCTCTTTAAAATATGTCGCTTGAACCTCCGCGTGATGCTCTTCTCTTTTTGCTACTCGTGTTTGAACCCTTTTTGTTGCAGGCGTACCGAACAGCTCTTTTGTTGTGGGCGTGTGCCATTTTGACCGGAACTATGCCTGATCGTTTCCGTTTCCTTATAGGCTTATTTTTACCTATGTATACTAGTCCAGAGCCTTCCTGGGATTCTCCTACTATTTTATTCATAGCCGCTGTTGAAACTCTACCCACAACGTCTTTTGCAATGTTCCTGGCAGCCATTTTCACGTGCGGTTTCACTAATTCTAAACCACTTCTGAACAGCGATACGGCTCTACGGAACAAGCTTCGAAATATTCCCCCTAAGCCACGGCCATACATATAGGTGCTGCCATGAAATCCTGGTAGTCCATGTCCTGCTTGTGACTTATAATAAGCGCTGTAAACATGCGGCTCAGCATAGGTTTTAACTACCCCCATGTTATTTTGCTTTAATAAAAACTGCCGTGCTGTGGTCGAAAAAGCAGCTTAATGATAGCCTTCCCGTATTTGAATGAGACGTTTCTGTTCTGGTCGTTCTTTATCTCGATTGTGATGTGATCAAAATTATGCTTACTGACGGGTATGTAATCTGGTTTGATGTCTCGCTGGGTAATAATTTCGTTATTACTGCCCGTAATTTCTACTGTACATAACAACGGTACAAAGCTGTCTCCTACACGTTGATGCTCTATTATGTCTGTATAAACAAACAGTGTATAGAAACTACCTTTTATATCGGCACACATTGCACCGGTGGCGTTTGGCATGGCATTATTAGAATCAATACCTAGGATGTGTGTCAATCTGTCACTGGCCATGAACGTATGTGTGCCATGGATAGCTACCTTTCTTTCCAACGTATCATATTCTAACCTTATATCCAACATTGGATGTTTCGTACTTGAAATCTTTTCATTAATCCCCTTCACTAACCCTTTCATGTCATTATAATACCCAGATCTCACAATAAGTTGCTTCGTAGGTCCGCCAGGTAACCCCACATATATTAAACCTTCAGTAGCTTCAAAAGTATTCCACGTGTGGGGGTACTGTATTTCTGATAAAGCCACCTCCCACTCACCTTTCAGTATAATAGGCTTGGTAAGTCTTGTTGTATAATTGGATATTTCATTTTGAGGGTAAATACTGTGTGATGCGTTACTAGGAAGTGTCACGTAAAATGCTGTAGCCTCCATAGCTGCGTTTAGATTGTGGTTAATTGTTTTTTGTCAATCCAACTATTGAACGTCGCCGGGTAACCTAACCATTTAACATAGTACAATAGCCGTCCCTTGGCGACCTTCTGTCTTAAAACTTTTTCAATTCTATAAACACGATTGTAATTTGCAGGTATTTTTTGTATTTCTTCAGCGTTATAATGAGCCCTCAATTAAATCACCGTTACAATCTTTTAACACATAGAGTGGTTTTATCCCACGAATATTAATTTACTCAATTAAAAATATTTCAATCGTGAAGGTCTGCTCATATCCTTTACAGAATATGTCTTTATGTTTGGATATTCTGACATGGTCCCCAACTTTCAGCGCCGGTTTAATCTTCTTAAGCTTGAAATACTCAGCGTAAATGTTTTTCCACACAGCACGGGCGTTATCCTGTGTCACCTCCACCGGTGCGATCCTGATTGTTCTGTGTACTGTATGGTTGTAACTATATATCAGGTCAGACAAAACATCTACATAACGGTATGTATTGCGGGCCGTAAAATAGCACATTTTAGTTTTTAATGTTCTGTTAAAACGTTCCACAATAGCAGCCTTCACAGTATTATTTGTAATAAAGTGCGTTATTTCATGTTTTATTAAAACTTCTTTTACACTGCGGTTCAGAAATTCTTTAGCTCTGTCTGTCTGCAACTTTTGAGGTATACGTCCTGTCGCAAATATAGTTTGAAAAGCTGCAGCAACATTTTTTCCTGTTTTATTCTTCAAAGATACAGCCCATGCGTGTTTAGATAGTATATCTATAACTGTTAGTATATATTTTACCCCCTCGTTTTGTTTAGCAAAATAGATCATCGAGACAAGATCAGCCTGCCATTGTTCATCGATATTAGAGACGCATATCTTATGTTCAAATCGTTGTCTTACGGGTCTGTGTAGATTGTAGGCGTCCTGCATATTTAACAATTTTTTAACACATTTTTTGTGTACTCTGTGTTTTTTTATTGAATTATAAAATTTGTCAATCCCTGAATAGCTCCCAGGTTCTTTTGGTGTAAAATAAAAATTTTTGAGTAACGCAGTAGTGTTTTTGCTGTGTGACATAATTAATGAATATATATATTAAGAATCCTGACTCTACCGGTTGTCTTTAGAGATAAGCTGCCTTGTCTTTTGTCCACAGGTTTTGTTTACACCTTAATGTTTGCCATCAATCTCCATAATCTTGATTATATATTTCTCACCATATAAGTTATCACCCAGAGGCTTCTCATCCTATCATTGTCCTGTGACCATTCAGTATTCTGGCACCTTTGACAATGTTTTTCTCATCTCCCCTCTGGGGATATTAACCTGTGACCTTTCAGTATTGTGATCCCTTTGACACTGATTTTCTCATTACCCCTCTGGGGTTATTAACCTGTGACCTTTTCAGTATTATGACCCCCTTTGATGCTGTAATTTACCACATCACTAACACTATTTGATGCAAGTGAAAATTGAGCATCTTGACAGCACAAAGCGTCCACCCCACTTAATTAAAAAAAGACACACAATACAAAATGTGCCTTTCAGCTCCCCAGGGTTAACTACCCCGCATGGTTATTTGTTGCCTAAGAGACGCCCACGTACAATGATGCATCATGCTGGATGGCTGAATTTATAATCTGTTTTTATTCTGTATATCATATTGTCTGTGTATTGCTTGATTCTATTGCATATACCCTCTGAATACAACATTGTCTGTGTGTATACCCTTTGCTGTGTATTGTTTGATTTTATTGTTTGGACTATGAAATTTCTATTGTTTTTGTAATTTTTTTCTAATAAAAATCTTTTCTATGATACACTTTGTCACGGTCTTATTTTTAGTCTAGTCATTAATAAACACCGGACTTAGGACATGTCTGGCGCAATCGGTTAACGCATTCGGCTGTTAACCGAAAGGTTGGTGGTTCGATCCCACCCAGGGACGCTCTCTTTTATTTAGAAAAATTGTAGTTCCACTTATAACTGTAGGGTTTATTACCAGGGTTGTGGTTTACAGGGGGGGGGCGCGGTTAAATTATGCCATGGGGGCGTGGTATTATTAAAATGGGGGCTAAAATATCCGTAGTGTCCCTAAAATGGCGGTTGATATGTCATGATGTGCAGGGGGCGTGGTTATAACGCGCAATGGGCGTGGTTTACACAAAAGGGGCGTACACCCCATAAAATGGCGCCCGATACGTCATGATGCACAGGGGGCGTGGTTATATTGTGCAGTGGGCGTGGTTTACACAAAAGGGGCGGGGCACCTGTCAAAAATAGTTTGACATCTTATGTGCCTCCATACTACTGCGATTCAAGCAAAATGTGAAACAACGACCCTGGCAGTCTCTAAACTTTATATGAAAGTAGCAGTTCTGGAAGATCGATCTCGTCGACAGAACTTAAAAATTCTGGGCAGTCCAGAGGATATCACAGATCTGATCACTTTTGTAGAAAAACTTCTATCCACCTACGTAGATCCTAAGTTAATACATCATTACGTAGTGGTAAGGGCTCACAGATTACTGAAACCAACCACTTTATTACAGACAAATGACTCTCGAGATGTAATAGCTTGCCTATGTAGTGCCAGACTGAAGGAATATCTAATGAAAGAATTCCGGAATAATCCATCAAAATTCGCATCTCTCACTCTATTCACGGATTTATCATTTTTTCAAGACAATCTAGACAAAAATATTTAGATTCAACCACATGTTTACGGGAACTGGGAATTCAATATTCCTGGGGATTTCCAACTAAATTGAGAATCTCCTATCAAGACAAAATATATATATGCCCCAATCCACAACAAGCCAGAGATAAACTCTCTATGTGGGGCTCGAAGAAATTTTAGGGAATAAGAGACTTGTACTTGCAGCACCTTTCCCTTCTGTCTTCCAGTAGGATTGTGTTTAAAATTGCATATCAGATGACATTACATTACATTAACATTTATTTGTACAGCGCCACCAATTCTCGAAGCTCTTGGAACAGAGCATAGAAGGGAACTACATACTAAGTTAGACAAATTAGTACAGACTGGTACATGAGGTAGAGAACCCTGCTCGAAAGCTTACAATCTAGAGGGAATGGGGTCCATGAGACAATTAAGGGATTGAAGAGGTCAGAGCGATTGAAGTTGTAGTAACAGTAGAGTGGATGGGAGGCACTAGGTGGGATAAGTCAAGGAGGGAGTGTGTGTTCCAGCTAGGTGGGATCGGCTAGAGGCAAAGTGACTGGTAATCTAGTGTGTTGGGTAGTAAGCCTCTCTAAAGAGATGAGTTTTGAGGGACTTTTTAAAGTTTGAAAAAGAAGGAAGGAGCAATACAGCCTTGGTTACTTGAAGTGAGATGTGTAGAGGAAAAAGCAGGCCTGTGAGGCTGGAAGAGAGAGGAAGGTTACACTAAGTTTGTGAAAGATGGGGAGGTCATTTAGAGCAAATTTCTACAAATCAGATAAGAGAAAGTTAGCAGAGCATTTGGGGAGAGCAATAAATCCAACAATATACACTAAGGTGTTAAAGGTTATTAGTTAAGTAGAGTTACAAAGAACCTTTATCCAATACAGATAATACAAAATGAGTTTAGATGTGGCTAATCAAAACAAGTAATAAGAGGGCCCAATTTGGTGCAGTTGGTAAAAATCTTCTTCATATACCTTTTGCAGTATTAGAGAGAATGCAATACAGCCTTGGTTACTTGAAGTGAGATGTGTAGAGGAAAAAGCAGGTCTGTGAGGCTTTTGCAGTATTAGAGAGAATGCAATACACCCTTGGTTACTTGAAGTGAGATGTGTAGAGGAAAAAGCAGATCAATTTAATAGGAAAGAAGGGGGGATTTGTGGAAGGGGAATAGAGAATACCAGTAATGGATGTATAAGTGAAAGTTAGCAAATTAAGAGAGAATAATTCCTCACAGAAAATTACATATTATAATGTGAAAGGGAGAGGGCAAGGAGACGGAGGATGGTTGGGAGTAAATAAGAATACAAATGGAAATATAGAGGTTTGAGGATAGCCAGAGGCCAATAGAGGTAGAAAATAAAGCGAGTAAGCTTAGTGAGTGAAAATATATATGTGTTGGAATTGGGTTGGGGGCATGAAATAACTGTGGGATATTATGTAATTTTTACTGTATAAATTAATAATGGGTTAAATATAGATTATTATAATCTTGTAGAACTTAAAGAAAGTTTTTCACTATTGAGGAAATCTAAATTATATGATATTTATGGGATTCTTACACTGCACAATAGATATATGGAAAATATATATAAGTAACAGTTACTGGTCACTTTAAATTTAGAAAAATATAGTTATGTAAAAAAAAAAAATCACAGCAATTTATCAAAAACACAACACAGTAAAGATTTCACTAGTGCACAAATTAAGTAGAGACAGAAATACAATAAGGTAAACCGGACTCGACACAACTGGTTATAGAGATAAAGATTTGGTAATCTATGAAAGAATATAATTAATTTAATGTAAGTTAGCGTTTTAAAGGATGTATGTTTTTTAAATAGGTTTGTTACTAGCACTCCCTTCTGGGTATTTCGGTAATGCTGTAGTTATCCCACTTCGTTTGTCTCATGGATAATATGTGTGTGACCCTGATAATAGTATCTGATTATGGAAACCTTGTTACTGATATAAACCTCACTGGCCCCTGGTATACGCAAAATACTGATTCTGTAGCCTCTTCCCACACCCCCACACGCCCGTCCCTGATGATATGGGGACTTGCAGTTTTGGCTCTTCCTCCCCCGCGGTCTGGTGAGGGCGAATACAATGTTTGCATGGGAATGAGAATGAGTCTGGATGGGTGGGGGCTGGCGGGGAAGGGAGGGAAGCAGAGTGGAACCTGCGCCAGAGGGACATGGGGTTCAATTTCCCTTAAAATAATGGCAATCAACGCCCAGGGACTAAATTCACCATATAAACATAGTGTGTCAGCAGATAAGAACCAAATTTGTCCATTTAGTCTGCCTAATTTTCTAAATACTTTTATGAGTCCCCAGTTCCCTATCTTATTTTTAGTATAGCCTTGTGTCTATCCCACACTTGCTTAAACTCCTTGACTGTGTTTACCTCTACCACTTTTGCTGGAAGGTTATTCCATACATCCACTACCACCTTAGTAAAGTAATACTTCCTGTTATTACTTTTAAATCTTTGCCCCTCTAATTTTAGACTATGTCCTCTAGTTGTGGCAGTTTTTCTTCTTTTACATCGAGGAGCATACACATTTTGTATTTGGGCTTGCTTCTGTTAAAATAAGTATATCTACCTTGCAGTTGAGAAAATACTTCACTCTTGTAGGGGGTGGGCATTTTTTTTTAGCTTGCAGCGATTGTGTGAGATTTAAAATTAAGCCTTTAAGACAACATGTCAGTAACTTAAATTTTCAATAGCTAAAAACACAACAACAAAAAAAGAGAGATCTATGTGCTGTAATGTAACACAAGAAGCAGGGTTTAGAGATAGACAGGACTGCTGCCAACAGCACCAGGTCAAACTGGATATGCAGTCTTTAGGAGACAGAAAATGCAGAAAAGAAAAATTAGAGGCCAGTTTTGTTTCATTAACTTTAACTGTTGCAGGACCACCAACACTGGGGTAAAAACACAGTTACAATTGTAAGGGGCATGGCCTGCTAGTTTCCCTCAGCTTGGATAATCTGCCGTTTAAGTCTCCATGATAGGCACCCTTTTGTTGGAGTCGATTCTGCTGGAAATAACAGATTTTGGTTTCCAACAACATGGCAGTCAAACAAACAAAATGTTCCACGTCTGGCTGTAGGTCCTGGTCCCTCTAATTTATAAGGATAAATATAGCATTAAAGCAAGCCACTCGTTTCCTTGTAAGAGTACACTAGATCATAATTATATATTATTTTCCATCTAACAAGGAGGTGTTGGGCAATAGGCAGGACCAGATCTGTCTTTTTCCTCTTTCCTTTTTTTTTAAACTGTACTAATGGAAAATGTTGTAAATGAGTATTGTAGCTCCTTTAAAAACTTGCATTTACATACAGGTATAAAGCTAATTGACGATAGGTTCCTGTAACGTAAAAAGTCTACATAAATTTATATGTAACTAAACAAGTCTGACTGGGAGCCACCATTTTGTGAAATATATTGGTTTTGGGTTCCACCCCTGGTGACTTTACAGCACCAATATCTCAGTATCTCACTTTGGGGCTAGAGAGACTGAATGCAGTCTATAAGTCAGAATTCTGACAATAGACTTGCATTGAATGGGAGGCTAATGTAACTATTAAATCACAAGGGGGTGGAGTTATGATCCTGTTTGATCAGGTCAATCTCCACTCTGTGTTGGAAGACAGATTTAAAAAAAAGTTATACACAGCCACCTAGTCCTGCCCACTATGATACACAGGAGCAAGTAAGAGAGCAGGGGAGTATATTATGACATCATCATGCAGGCTTTATCCACATTTGTAAAGTGAGACTGGCTGGAAGATTTTGGACAATTTTGCATCATGGAAAATATTCACAAAATGGGGTCCATTTAACACCTAATTTTAATTTTCCTTTTATATGCAATTAATTCAATCATATCAAAGAAAAAAAAAACAGTGGCCTATGATTAATATATTTGTTTGTTTTAAATTACCAGGTTATCTAGTTACAGTTATGTAGGTGGTAGTGTCCGTTTAACAGAGCCAAAATGTAAAACAAACTCAGATTGCAGAATTGTACGAAATGGACAGCACAGATCAAACCATTATATAACACTTCAAATTTGCAAAATAACTTTTCATTTTTAACCCCGTCAAAGCTTTCTAGATGTATCTAAAGTATGTTTCTAGGGTGAGGAACAGGTAATTTATCTTTAAAAAATATACACCTGGAGTATCCCCATTTTTAGATAATTAATACTTAAGGTTATTTCAGCAGCACCAGCCATTTACCTGGCTCATAAAAATAACCAAGCTGACTAAAGGCTGCAGACATTTCACCTAAAAGGGAAAAATAGACTGCAGATGTGCATGCTATACAGGCATCAAGTATAGTTAGGATTTGTGAGACTTTACTTCTTGCAACACGTTCAAATCATGCTTTCCACCCAGACACCTCCACCCCTCACCTAGGGGGGGGGGTGGAGCTAAATCCTGAGCGCGTAAACTTGAAACCCACACACACACGACAAAGAGATATTCACGTTTTTCGTTAAAAATGCCGTTCAGCAAACACATAGGCCGGAATAATTACAAAATTAAATGTTCAAACATTCCTTTCTATATGACATGTTGGAGAAGGAACAGGTGGACGTTGCCTTTATTCAGGAAACCCATTGGAAACAGGATATAAAGTCACTATGGAGATATCACAAATTTTTAAATCTATACTCTTCCTCCTTACCCAACAAAAAAAAAAGGGGCGTAGTTATAATCATTTCTGCTAGAAACAATTTTGAATACTGCCACCATGAGATAGATCAAGAGGGTAGAAAAGTGATTCTGGTCTGCAAGTTAAACTATGCACTATATACACTGAAGGAAACTTGTATGCACCATCAGATAGATCAACCAGATTTATCAATTCCACCATGGCAGCTATAGATAGGGTGGGTAGAGGCATGATAATTGTAGGAGGAGATATTAACTCATTAGCCAACGTGGATGTGGACAGGAAAGTTCTAAAAACAGGCAAATATGACTCTATGTTGCAGAGGCCCTTTCTTCTTGTGTATTTAAACATAATTTAAACGATGTCTGGAGAGTGCAACATCTGGACCAGAGAGATTATACTTTTTTTCAAAACCACACCAGTCATATTCAAGAATAGATTACTTCTTTGTGATGGGCCCTATGCTGGACAGATATATATCCTCCAGCATTGGGCACATCACATGGTCAGACCATGCCCCTGTTTTCTTAGTTATCAAGTCAGATCAAGCATACAGAATACGTAAAAAATGAAGGCTGAATGAGAATATCCTAAATTCATCTGAAAGTAAACAAGACGTGCAAGATCAAGCAAAATTTTGTATAGAACATAATAATAACTTGGATATCTCTGAAAGCACCTTGTGGTGCGCAGTGAAATGTGTGCTCAGGGGGCACTTAATTAAAAAAAGAGTCTTGGCTTAGAAAGCAGAGAGGTAAAGATCTACCAGAATTATATGCCATATTAGCACCAGTGGAGAGAAAACACAAAATGAATCCAACTAGGGAAAACATAATTCAGAGACTTAAAAGTAACACTGACTTTGGGCTTACCCGTTTCAAAAATAAATGGTATTATAGCAATAATCGAGTGGGGAAAGAGTTGACTAGGAAAATGCAAAATGCTGCGAATAGAATGAAAAAAATATTATTAGATCAAGAATGTATCTCACCTGCACAGATAGCAGAATCTTTTAGGAAATGCTATCAATCCCTATATAATCAGCCAAAGTTGAACTCCTCCACAGTAGATGTTACTAATTACTTGGAATCATTAAAGATCCCCAAACTTTCCAGAGAGAAATTGGACACAGTTTCACAGTTTCTGAAATAGATAACACCATTAAAGACCTAAAAAGGGGGAAAGCCCCGGGCTCTGATGGTTTTTCGACCCTATTTTACCAAACCTTAAGCCCAGTGATATCGCTTGTCTTATCCAGACTATATAATACGATTTCACCAAATGAAGGATTTCCATTAGAGGTGTTAGAGTCCTCAATATCACCAATTCTGAAGCCAGGTAAGGACCCTACATTGGTGTCTAATTATAGACCCAAATCCTTAATTAATTTAGATATTAAGAGCCGTTCAAAAAATTTGGCCAATAGATTAAAAAGAGTGATCCCAGACCTTATTCATCCAGATCAATCCGGTTTTATCCCTGGGAGAATGGGCGCAGATAATACCCGAAGGGTCTTTGGATTAATGGAAGCTATACATCAAAGGAAGTCTCCAGCAATTATATTGGCCCTCGATGCAGAAAAAGCTTTCGATAGGGTCGACTGGAGATTCCTTTCATATTTGGTATAAAAGGTAAACTTTTTGATTTTATTATGGTTCTTTACTCGAATCCATGAGCAAGGACAGAGGGTCTTTCTCTGGCTTCTGATCTATTCTCCATTAATAATGGAACGCGACAAGGGTGTCCGCTGGCTCCTCTTTTAAATGCCTTGACAATCGAACCCTTGGCTGAACAGCTGCTACAGTCCAACCAGATAAAGGGCATACAAATTGGAGAGCAGGAACACACCATAACACTATATGTGGATGACGCTCTCCTCACTTTATCATTTCCCAAAATATTGATCTCGGCTCTGCTTGACTCTGGATAAATATAGCTCACTGTCCAACTATAGTCTAAATCTATTCTAAAGGCGTATATCCTTCCAAATGGACTTATCTATTTAGAGTTATTCCATATAGAGTTCCATCGGTGACTCTCAGAAAGTTTGAACTATTGTTTTCTAAGTTTGTGTGGGGAGCAAAAAAACCTAGAATACCAAGTTATAGTCTTAAACAACCGTTTTACAGGGGCGGATTAAGATGTCCAGACATTAGTAAAATTTATGAAAGCTGTCAAATAGCTCATATAAATGCCTGGAAACAGGTGAGCAGTAGTAAACTGCCGTGGATGAATATAGAGAGAACACAAAATCACATAACAGACCTATCTTTAATTCGATGGTTACCACTGAAGCTATTTAAAAATCTGAATATTTCAACTAAAATAGTCAAAGATATTATGGTAACATTTTATAGAACTAAAAAATTGATAGGCATTAATAATACTCTCTTTAAATTGGCTCTACTTCAAGTTATTTCTCTGTGCATCCCAGATTTGAATCTGATTAATTGGCAGATAAGTGGGATTGACACAATAGGGGACCTCTATTCGAATGATTATCTAATGCAGTTTCCTGAATTACAGCAGAAACTCAATCTTACTCCAAGCCAGTTTTTTAGCTATCTTAGAATAAAGAACTTCCTCATAATATATTTGCCAAGCGATCAAACAAGATGGGATTTCTTCCTGGAACGGCCCCCAGCGAGAAATGCAATCTCTAAGACTTTAAAACTATTTGAATCTTTCACACAGGGAAAAAAAATTAAGGTGATAGCTCAGTGGGAGACTGATATGGGTCAATCTTGCCCTTATGAAGCCTGGTGTGCTGCATGGAATGACGCTATTGTGTTAATATCCACGAACAATATTACAAACTAGTAAATAGATGGTATCTTGTTCCAGTGCGAGTGGCAAAATACAACCCAGAAGTGAACGATCTATGTTGGAGATGCACTGACAAACGGGGCTCACAACTCCACATCTGGTGGGAGTGCAAAGCTCTGGAAACATAGAACAGAAAAAACTAGCATCTTTGCTCGATATTCTCGCCACACCTGTTCCTTTTCCACATTGATTTACCAAATAGAGATCAATATGGTAAGATGCTATGCATTAACATTCTTTCCGCATTTAAGATCTGCCTTTCCAGATATTGGAGGAAACCTGATATACCGTCCTGGAATGAAATCAGGCTTCCAGGCTTCTTTATAAAAATATTTTATAGGAATGTCTCTAAGGCGATGATCAAAGAGATCGAGAACGTATTGATGAATTCTCACTTTAAAAGTATAGTCATTTGGAACAATCAAACATATAAAGATCCCGGGTATTGATTATGGACTGCTAGCAACAAAAAGGAAATGGGTCCAGCATGGTGTTTCATGGCCTCCCCCCACTGCCCCTCCCCCCCACTTGTGCTGGAATGTATAGAAAGTACATAAGATTTTATGATTGTATTGTTTGCTGTTGATGTATGTAGCAAGTGAATTTGAAATTTGACAAATTTAATAAAGAGCAAGGGAAAAAAATTTAAATATATATCCTGCTTCACCTCAAGAAATAAAAATCTAGAATGCACACCTCCCCAAATTATCATTAAAAAAAAATCAATGATGGGAGGTGGGTGCTTACAGGCCCAACTCTAACATAAGAAAATAAAGGAAAGCTGTGAGGCAGCAATTCCAAAAGAGGGTCGTTTAAGTAGCACTCATGCACCTATACAAAGAAAATATTAAACAATATATTAGAAATATAGAATTTGTTTTAATGATTTAGTAAAGATACCCTATATGGAGATCGTGTAATTAGCATCATACAAAAATAATCTAAATACAGACATTTAAATACCAAAACAAAATATCAGTAAAGAAAGCACACAGTAAATTAATACACATTAAATAGTGAATAAAGAAAAAAGAAAAAAACAAAAGCAAAAACATAACCTGTAGGTCTAGTAATAAAATAAGCAAAAAAGACTATTCTCAGCTGTGCATCCACAGCACGGAAAAACAGACATAGAGCACTGTTAATAAATAGTCGAATCCTGAAAGCAAGCATAAGCGTAAATAAGCGTTAGCAGCAGGAAATCCATCCAAGGAAACAAAAAGACTCCCAAAGGCTCTGTAGCAAGCAGATTTAGCAGGGGACATAGCTTCCAATAAAGTCTTATGATAGTTATAAAGTGCAAATAATCAATTAGATTCAAAGGATCGGGTACATATATAATTAGTGCATAGAGTCAAATTAGCCATATAATCCAGGACAGTGAGTAATCAGATGGTGACAAACACAGTCTTTGAAGCGGGGGCAAGCTGATATAATGTTCTGCCCAAGGCAGATATCTGCACATATGAACGAACAGTCTCAGGAGCCAGGTAGAAATAGACACAGACTTTGAGACAAGGGTTAGCTGTTGTGATAATGTGCCCAAGATGGATACTTGCACATATAAACAGACAATCATAAAGGAGTAATGAAAGGGACCAATTAGTATGAGGTCTCTATCAGCAAGTCTCTGGTGCGCGGCAATGTATCACTCTGATTTGGATTCACGTGGTGGGAGTTGGAAACACATCATCAAACGCGTTCGGAGAGTAACTCAAGTCTGACACGGAGGCCGTTCGTTAAGGAACTCTGAAGTTTATTGTAAAGACAAGCACTTATATAGAAGCAACAAGGTGTTGGCTGGCGTAACATAATTGGGGTACAAAGAAAAAGGGAGTGTACATAGAATACATACATGTTACAAATATATTTATATAATTAACTAAAAGTAATATATCTATGGTTCTTTTGTGCCTACTGAGAATTACAAACCTCCTGAGATGCAGACACAGGATATGACCCCTAGGTAATTTTCTCCTATTCTTCTTTGTTTCCAACCTATACTTGAACCCATAAATTAGGTCTGGTAAATTAGATTTATTACTTAATAGAAACTAATTGTCTCTATGTTTAGATTATGTGGTAGACACAGGCAAAGAATGTGCTCCCTATAATAGGGGAGGGGGGTTTAACCCTTCCCTAATGTTAACTCTTCCAATGCTGAATTAACTCTTGGTATGTGCTAACACAATAAATATAAGTTTACCCTAACAAGTAACACACATAAAAACCGCCTCCAAACCTTAACCATAGCTCTTCAGCCACGGAGCTTCGGAGAAACCGGTAAGTGAAATATAACTCCAGGTCTGTGCTCTCCTCGTACTTGGCTCACTCCAAAAAGGCTGATGTTAGTTATCGCTTCAGTGTTACAACATAATGGATAACCATGAAGACAAGATCACTGTTTTTACAGGTTTTCTCTTTACAGATTTCAGGGCCTTAGCATTGATGCATTTAGCACACTTTACAAATATATAAAAGGCACCTATAGATACTATTACTAAATCAATGCACATAACTATCTTATTTCCCATATCTCCTAACCATGAGCATATTCCAAATGTCCAATCAAAACCTGTGGCCTACCTGATATCTGCAACCACATCTCTTATATTATTTAACTACTGTTAGATAAAATTGGAGTGGTCTGATAAATTAAAACAACATATTCAATCAAAAATCCCACATCCATAATAACGCTTTAATAACCGACTATGACTGTCCTGTTTTACCTGACTGCCTCAGGACAATACTGACATCTAACATTAACTCTTTAATAACTTGCGAGATTAGGTTTAGACCTTTGACGACTGAGCAGACCCGGCTTCGCTAAGCAGAGAGATTGGACTTACAATCTAAAAAAAAATCATAGTATCTCTCTCTTAAATATGGAAAGCCTGCCATAACTAAATATGTTACATAATGTTACATAATGGTATGACCTGATGACCCAAAAACACATGTGGTCTCAAAACTAAATTAAATATCTATTGTTCATTGCTCCTCTTACCCTGCCTAATAAAACCCCTAAGTGTATTAGTGAGCAATTCTCTAAAGCTAATAGATTTATGTAAAAATAAAACATATTAATCTGGAGTTTGATTCCCAAGGACTGTTATTGGCTGAATACTTTACGGACTTAAAGCAAAACTGAGAACATGCATTCAGAACACACAAAATGACATGCATTCAGAACACAGAGCGGCAGTCTGACGAAATGGCAGCGGACAAAACAATATGGTCTCCCATCCACGACATGACTCCAGAGGCCCCTACAGTCCATATAATATTCATACTGTTCTCCCCTTTTATTCTTAGAAATTTACATTGTCTGTTTTAAGGACAACCATCAGGAGTTGCCTGGTCAACATAATCATTGTATCCAAGGTGATAAGGCACACTTCCTCGATTTCACACATTGGTAGGTCATCCAGCTTAATTGCACTGTAAGTTTCCATAATGGGGAATATTTGAGCAATGTCTTCCATTCTTATCATAGGGGCATGATGTCAGTGGTCAGGATGCACTTGAGGATGAGACCGTTGAAACAAACAATATAAACACAGACAATTAGCAACACTGGTATCACACATGCAAAACCACTTACAAGTTTCGCTCCAAGTGATCGTAGCCAATTTCCCAGTCCCAGGGGATCTCACGGATAACCTGTGGACACTTTTAACCTACTCCTTAAATCCATAATCCTTCTTGATTAAACTCTCTTATAAAAATGAACTTATTTTAAAGTATCTGAGAAGCTTCCTAACATTCTCTATACAAAATTCCACAAAAAGATGATCAAAATACAATTTCTTTATGGGTCGATTAAATTGTGTTTGGTAGAGTCAGTCTAATTGTTAAATTTCAAAAGTTCACTATACTCTAAACATACCCATAATAACACAATTAAACAAATCTTTACCACAAAGATTACAAATCATCAATAACAATTGTATACATATGTAATCAATGAAAATATACTTCCAAACAATGTTGGAGACTCCTGGATGCTCTATTTATGCGTTACCCATTAAGGTAAAAACTTGGCTTATGTTGGCTAGTGGTCAGGGTTTATTATGCCTATCAAAACACTAACTTGCTGCTCCTTTGTTGGCCTGTTTGTCTGTACAGGAATGTGCTTTTCGTAAATAACGTGTATCCAGGAGTTGATTTGAACAATTTTAACAACAATATTCCAGTAGACTTTGTTAGGATCCTTTCTTTACTTGTATTGTAAAACTATTTCTTCTTTTAAAATCTTTTTCTTTCTTTAGAAATAATATTTTATCAGCAATAGATTTGTTGGTGCACTTTGAACTTGTCTTTTGTTGACTGTACAGCTTTAATCTATATGGAAATAAAACTCAAAATATTCCAGTTAGTAACATGCAATATTTCCTTAAACATTTTGACTTATTTGCTTTACTTTAAAATATCACTACAAATATTATGACTCCTAGCTTGTATCCCAAAATAATTGGACCACTCTTATGTTCTTCAACAATATTATTATCCTTTTATAATTCTCTTGACTGAGCATGATAAGTGTAATATAGAACTGATATCCCTCACTGTCACTAATAGTGATTAAGACCTCTTACTGGAACTGCATCAGTAATAATCAGTAAACTTTGAAACAATATCATTATAGGCTGGAGCTACTTCAATAAAACTACCAGGAGTGACCTGTCAAAATAAATATTATATAAAGAATCCATGATTGATCCACATACATAGTCAAAATTATTGACAACAAAATGTCTTTCTTGACCATTATCAATATACTATCATCATTAGACATGTGCATTCGTTTTCCGACGAATGCATTTTGGTCCGAAAATAGAATTTTCGTCCATTCGTCCAAAAAACGAATAACGAAAATGCTAAACTAACGAAAGACGAATGAACGAATGGTTAATAAACGAAAATCATTCGTCCATTCGTGCTTTTGGCATTCTATAAACCAAAATAGAGTCGGTTTATAGAATACCAATAGCATTACATATACATTCCATAAACCGACATAATGAACGACTTTCGGTTTATGGAATGCATGTAATACTATTGGCTTTCTATAAACCGAACTAGAGTCCCCATTCATAAGAATTTCTTATGAATGGGGACTCTAGTTCGGTTTATAGAAAGCCAATAGTATTACATGTATTCTATAAGCCGAAAGTCTATAAACCGAAGGTCGTTCGGTTTATAGACTTTCAGTTTATAGAATACATGTAATTCTATGTATTCTATAAGCCGAAAGTCTATAAACCGAAGGTCGTTCGGGATCGTTCAGGATCTCATTGTTAAAAGGTATCACTCAGGAGAAGGGTACAAAAGAATTTCCAAGGCATTAGATATACCATGGAACACAGTGAAGACAGTCATCATCAAGTGGAGAAAATATGGCACAACAGTGACATTACCAAGAACTGGAGCTCCCAAAATTGATGAAA
Source organism: Pelodytes ibericus (assembly GCA_036172795.1). Classification (NCBI taxonomy): domain Eukaryota; kingdom Metazoa; phylum Chordata; class Amphibia; order Anura; family Pelodytidae; genus Pelodytes; species Pelodytes ibericus. The sequence goes on from CM069861.1 coordinate 66,295,313, forward strand.
AGACGAGAAGAAAACTGGTCTGGGAGGCTACCAAGAGGCCTACAGCAACATTAAAGGAGCTGCAGGAATATCTGGCAAGTACTGGCTGTGTGGTACATGTGACCACAATCTCCCGTATTCTTCATATGTCTGGGCTAAGGGGTAGAGTGGCAAGACGAAAGCCTTTTCTTATGGAGAAAAACATCCAAGCCAGGCTACATTTTGCAAAAACACATCTGAAGTCTCCCAAAAGCATGTGGGAAAAGGTGTTATGGTCTGATGAAACCAAGGTTGAACTTTTTGGCCATAATTCCAAAAGATATGTTTGGAGCAAAAGCAACACTGCACATCACCAAAAGAACACCATACCCACAGTGAAGCATGGTGGTGGCAGCATCATGAGTTGGGGCTGTTTTTCTTCAGCTGGAACTGGGGCCTTAGTTAAGATAGAGGGAATTATGAACAGTTCCAAATACCAGTCAATATTGGCCCAAAACCTTCAGGCTTCTGCTAGAAAGCTGAACATGAAGAGGAACTTCATCTTTTAGCATGACAACGACCCAAAGCATACATCCAAATCAACAAAGAATGGCTTCACCAGAAGAAGATTAAAGTTTTGGAATGGCCCAGCCAGAGCCCAGACCTGAATCTGATTGAAAATCTGTGGGGTGATCTGAAGAGGGCTGTGCACAGGAGATGCCCTCGCAATCTGACAGATTTGGAGTTTTTTTGTAAAGAAGAGTGGGCAAATCTTGCCAAGTCAAAATGTGCCATGCTGATAGACTCTTACCCAAAAAGACTGAGTGTTGTAATAAAATCAAAAGGTGCTTCAACAAAGTATTAGTTTAAGGGTGTGCACACTTATGCAACCACATAATTTTATTTTTATATTTTTTCTTCCCTCTACCTAAAATATTTTAGTTTGTTGTACAGTTTATAGGTCACATTAACCCCTTAAGGACAGAGCCTTTGAAACATTTTTGTCCTTTCTGGACAATGGCTATTTTAACATTTCTGTGCAGTTTGTGTTTAGCAGTAATTTTCTTCTTTGTCATTTGCTGTACCCACACATATTATATATTGTTTTTATCGGGACAAGAAGGGCTTTCTATGGATGCCATCTTTTTGATCATATCTTATCATATTATTAAAAAAAATAATAAAATATGGTAAAAAAAAAATACACAAATTTCTTTGTTTTTATTTGAAACAACTTCTCTTCATCGACAATAGCGAACGAAAAAACATGCTAAATAGATTCTAATATTTCTCCTGAGTACAGGGATACCACCCATGCATAGGTTTGTTGGGTTGTTTGGGGGCTAAAATGCCAAATTTGTGAGGTGCAGTTTTTTGTTTTCCAACTTGAAATTTTTACATGCAGACAGCCTGCACCCATGTCCCATTTGGGACATATTTGAAGCCAGCTAGTGTATTTTACCCCATCAACCCATATATTTTTTAAAAGAAGACACCTTAGGCTATCTCAAATGGTGGTATTTTTACACTTTCCATGCACTAATTCTACCACCAGCCTTTGTCAAACTTTGTGGTAGTAATTTTTTTGTGTTTTTTTTTCACAAACCTTGTACTTCAGACATGAATTCACAGATTTTGGTATGTGTCACTGCCAAATAACACCCTAATAAGTGTTCAGCAACATCTCTTGAGTACAGGGATACCACCCATGCATAGGTTTGTTGGGTTGTTTGGGGGGTAAAAGGCCAAATTTGGTAGGTGCAGTTTTTGGTTTTCCAAATTAAAATTTTGACATGCAGACCGCCTGCACCCATGTCCCATTTGGGACATATTTGAAACCAGCCAGTGTATTTTACCCCATCAACCCATATATTTTTTAAAATAAGACACCTTAGGCTATCTCAAATGGGGGTATTTTTACACTTTCCATGCACTAATTCTACCACCAGCCTTTGTCAAACTTTGTGGTAGTAATTTTTTTGTGTTTTTTTTTCACAAACCTTGTACTTCAGACATGAATTCACAGATTTTGGTATGTGTCACTGCCAAATAACACCCCAATAAGTGTTCAGCAACATCTCTTGAGTACAGGGATACCACCCATGCAGAGGTTTGTTGGGTTGTTTGGGGAGTAAAAGGCCAAATTTGGTAGGTGCAGTTTTTGGTTTTCCAAATTAAAATTTTGACATGCAGACCGCCTGCACCCATGTCCCATTTGGGACATATTTGAAACCAGCCAGTGTATTTTACCCCATCAACCCATATATTTTTTAAAAGTAGACACCCTACGCTATTTCAAATGGTGGTATTTTAACACTTTCCATGCACTAATTCTACCACCAGCCTTTGTCAAAGTTTGTGGTAGTAATTTTTGTGTGGTTTTTTTTCACAATTATTGTATTTTAGACATAAATTCACAGATTTTGGTATGTGTCACTGCCAAACAATAACCCAATATGTGTTCAACAACATATCCTGAGTACAGGGATACCACCCATGCATAGGTTTGTTGGGTTGTTTGGGGGCTAAAGGGCCACATTGTGAAGGTGCGCATTTTCAACTTGGAATATTGACGTGTAGTCAGCCTGAGCCCATCTTTCATTTGGGACTTTTTTTTAAGTAGGACAGTGTATTTTACCCCAAAAAGTATATATTTTGTAAAAGTAGACACCCTAGGCTATTTTAAATGGTGTTATTTTAACACTTTCCATGCACCAATTCTACCACCAGCCTTTGTCAAAGTTTGTGGTAGTCATTTTATTGTGTATTTTTTCCCACATACATTGCACTTTAGACACAAATTCACATATTTCGGTATGTGTCACTGACAAACAATACCACAATATATGTTCAGCAACATCTCCCGAGCACAGGGATACCACCCATGCATAGCTTTGTCAGCTTTGTTAGGGGTTGAAAGGCTACATTTGAGAGGTGCGCTTTTTGATTTTCAAACTTGGAATTTGAACATGTAGAGCAAGGAAGGGGTTAATAGCTCTTATAAGAGCCTTTGTAGTACTGTACAAAAAAATTAACCCCTAAAAATGCACAGACTAGAAAAAATGTTCTGCTGTGCAGTGATCAGTGGCAGGGAAGGGGTTAATACACTACACTATACAAAAGGTATGGCTTTTATAAAAGCCCTTGGGACTCACAATTTATTAACATTTTATTTAATTTATTACAATTTAAAAATTATGTTATACAGATCTGTCTCTTTCCCTCACTAAAACTCAAGTGAGGAGAGGGAGGCAGATCCATATGGGTCAGAACAATATTTACGAACCAGACGAATGGTGATGCTCATCTGAGAAATCACCAAACCACCTTTGCCACTGATCGGCTGTTACTGATCGCTATACACGCGTTCAGACAGCTTCAAAAGGAATACACGTAATCCCCTAGTGGGTATAATTAACCCCTAGTGAGTCTGACAAAAAAAATGCTGATAGCAAAAAAAAATCCTTCGGCGACTAGATTGCTCCATATGCGCTGCTTAGGCAGTGACCATATGCACTGCTTAGGCAGTGACCATATGTGCTGCTTAGGAAGTGATATACGGCAAGGAAGGGGTTAATAGCTCTTAAAAGAGCCTTTGATATACTGTAATAAATCAAAGTAAAAAAAAATAACCCCTAAAAAAATGCACAGACAGCAAAAAATGTGCTGCTGTGTAAGATCACTGCGTACACAGCGATCAATTGCAGGGAAGGGGTTAAATACTGGAAACGGCTTTTATAAAAGCCTTTGGGTCTCAATTCTATTAAATATATTATAATTAAAAACTTACATTATACAGCTCTGTCTCCCTCCCTCACTAAAACTCAAGTGAGAGGGAGGCAGATCTACACGGGTCAGATCAAATATTTACACATATTGATCTAACCAGACGAATGGTGATGCTCATCTGAGCAAACGCCAACCCGCCATTGTCACTTATCAGCTGTTACTGATCGCTATACATGCGCTCAGACAGCTAAAAAAATTTTTTTACGTTAAACGTAGTCCCCTAGCAGGTATAATTAACACTTGACTGGTGTAATAAAAAAGTTTTAAAAAAATTAAAAATGCTTCTGCAGCAAGATTGCTGCATTTGCGTCAGATCGCTGATTAGGCAGTGATCTACGGCAAGAAAGGGGTTAATCTCTCTTAAAAGAGGTTTTTTTATACTGTAATGAATTACAGTAAAAAAAAATAACCCCTAAAAAATGCACAGACAGCAAAAAATGTGCTGCTGTGTATGACCACTGCGTCCACAGCGATCAATGGCAGGGAAGGGGTTAAATGGCTTTTATAAAAGCCCTTGGTGTTTAAAATTTTATGAAATATTTTTTTTATTATTTTATTTTATTTTTTTACTTGATCTGATCTGTCTCTCTCCCTTACTAAAAGTAGTAAGGTGAGGGAGGCAGATCAATACTTGTCAAAGGCAATATTTAGTAATATTGCCTTTGACAGTATGGTAAGTGCTCATCAGAGCACTTACCATACATGCCTGCACACAGATCACATAGATCTGTTGTGCCGGCATCGATTGGCTCCCCCTAGAGGATCGGAAGTGAAATACTTTCACTTCCGATGCTCTTGCCATTAGAAGGGAAGCGCAGCCTGTACAGGCAGCGTTCCCTTCTACTGAGCCGATGGGGTCGCTCAGGAGAGCGACCACCATCGGCTCTGGGCAGCCTGGAGGTGTTGTTAAGTGCCTCGCTGGCGAGGCACTTTAACAACACCGCAGATGCTTAGAAAGCGAACGATCGTTCGCTTTCTAAGCACATGTGTGCAGCGGGCGCAGCCATTTTTAAATGGCTGCTACGATCACTCCGTGGAGTGATCGTAGTGCGCCCCTGCACATTTGGGGGGTGTTGCACAATGCCTCTACCTAGAGGCATTGTAGCAACACCGTTAGAGTAAAGAAAGCGACCGCTGGTCGCTTTCTTTACTCCATTTAGTGCATGACGTGCCAGGCACGTCAGCTGTCGGCAAGTCCACGATTTGCCGTGACGTGCCTGGCACGTCATCTGTCGTTAAGGGGTTATAGGTGTAAAAAGTTCTGAAATGATTTATCTTTGTCTCATTTTACAGCACAGAAACCTGACATTTTAACAGGGGTGTGTAGACTTTTTATATCCACTGTATTTACTGTATATAAACATGTTAGAGGTGTTATCTCTGTATTTATTTATATGTGTATTGCTCTCCAGCTGGCAATCTGACTTTCCCTATAGTTTGAACATTATATTCATGTATCAATAACAATATAAGTAGCGCTGTAAAAATAATTCTGGTCACACTAAAAAGATAAAAACAATTACAGTATATGCAAGTTACTATATTTGATGGGCAGGGGATTTCTTTAAAATACTGATCAATACTTTTCAGTATAAACTAAAAATTCTGCCTCTTATTGCTATATACCATTTATTTCCTTCTCAAATTAATATTGACTTGTAAATCCTAACTGTCATATTCTTAGCCCACAACGTCTTCTCTTTCTAAGTATGTGCAACATGACCTCTGACCTTTTAAAAAATACAAAAACCATCTAACTCCAGCAATTGCCAATTCAATGGCCCACAAATTCTTTAACAGCTTATCCACAAAAATTCACTCCTTAACATATTAAAAATAATCGTCTTTCCCTGATATCAACTCTGAAATTCTACTTAAATCTCAGAGCAAATCTGTACCTACAATATTTCTTTTTACCCTCATAGTTTTGCAAAATGCCTCTGAATATGTAAATTGAATAAAAATAACCCTTAATAAAAATCAAATAATGGCATTTATCAAATTTGACAGTTGTTATACTATCCACTGGATTGATCATGGATATTTAACATGATGTTTGATTGGATAACTAAAATAATAGATCAGGGTGGTGCAGTAGACATTGCTTACCTAGATTTCAGTAAGGCTTTTGACACTGTCGCACATAGAAGGCTTATCAATAAACTGAAATCTTTGAGTTTGGAAGTCAATATTGTTGAATGGATTAGACAATGGCTGAGTGACAGGCAACAGAGGGTTGTAGTCAATGGGGTATATTCGATGCAAAACAAACAAGTAAACAAAAGTGCGCTTAACACAAACTGTGAAAGAATACAAGGTGTCAACCTTATTAATATAAGTGAATAATGAGTGAACTGTGGTGAGATCCAGGAGAAGCTATGTCTCCCCTATGGTTTTGCACTCACAGAACTTCTGAAAAAATGTAGCACAGCTCTGGAAGTCTTGGGAAAGTTGATCCTCTATGTGTAGAGCTCCAAAGACAAACAAGGATCCGATTAGTGATAGTACAAATAGTTTTAATAAAACAAAAGCGTCTGCTTACATGTATAGAATCCAATGATCAGCGCAGTGGGGCCAGCACAGCGGTAAAATCAGGAACTTAATACAAATAAGAGCTATACACAATATAAAATAAAAAACAATAAAATTTGAAGTAAGCAGCTAAAGTCCAATCACGCTACGCGTTTCGCCCGTCAGGCTTCAACCAGGCGTCTGGACTTCCTGCTTTTAGCTGCCGTATTTAAATGTCTTGGATCCATGTTGCCGTATGTGTCAAATCTCCTTCCGCATACGTCATAGACTCGCGGGATGTTGACTTAGTCATTTTTTCATTTTCGGTTTAGGTCTTCGCATTAGGGCTCAAAGACTTTCGCAATGCATAGCGGAGGTACGTGGGAAGAAAAGAAAACAAGTGTTTCATCTCAAACAGAAACAGGGGATATGAGAACAAGACTGCCAAAGGGGGGATGCTGCCCCTACAATTAAAATCAATTAAAAATATATATATATCCATCCTAAAAACGAACTTATGGACTAAAATAGGATAAAAATATAATGAAGGATAAAAATATAAATATATAAATATAAATATAAGTATATTATGTGACATATATAGCAGCATATCCACTTTAGCTAATATCTTATCCTCAATGTACAGGTTTTACATAAAATTAAAGAGATCAAAATCTGCATTTAGTCCCTGTGGCTTCAATGTATCCAAATTAAAAACCCATCTCATTTCTGTTTGTCCTATTTTTTTAATATTGTCACCTCCACGCCAGTATTTTTGAACCTTCTCAATAGCACACATTTTCAATCCTTTAGGATTTTTTTGATGGTGGTCTAAAAAATGCTTAGATAGACTGTGTGTGACCAGGCCATTTTTGATATTTCTTATATGTTCCTCTAATCGTTTTTTAAACATCCGTGTGGTTCTTCCCACATATTGTAAACCACACGGACATTCTAACAAATATATCACATTAGTGGTGGAACAGGTAATAAATCCATTTATTGTAAATTTTTGGCCATTTTTTGAAGAGCAAAATTCTGTAATTGGATATTTTTGCTGTGAGGCTGTTCTACATCCAATACAGCTCAAACAACCATAAAAGCCTGGTTTTCTGGTTAAAAAGTGACTGGGTGCAGGGGTTTTTGATATTAACTGACTGGTATAATTCGTGGTCAGTTTTTGTCGTAAATTGGGTGCCCCTCTGAACACAATTGAGGGTATCTCAGGTATAATGTTTTTAAGTACCTCATCTTTATGTAGAATTTTCCAATGTTTCTTCACAATTTTTTTGATATATTTGGATTTATTGTTGTAGTTAAAGATAAGGGGCATATTATTCAGAAATTTATTGTCTGCCTCTTTGGTTTTATATGTTAGTATTCGATGCAAGGTCTTGTTACTAGTGGGGTACCTCAGGGATCTGTTCTTGGACCCATTCTCTTTAATATTTTTATTAGCGATATTGCAGAAGGTCTTGTTGGTAAAGTATGTCTTTTTGCTGATGATACAAAGATTTGCAGCAGGGTTGATATTCATGGAGGGATAAGCCAAATGGCAAATGATTTAGCTAAACTAGAAAAATGGTCAGAGCAGTGGCAACTGGCATTTAATGTGGACAAGTGCAAGATTATGCACCTTGGGCGTAAAAACCCAAAAGCAGAATATAGACTATTTGGTACAGTCCTAACCTCAACATCTGAGGAAAGGGATTTAGGAGTAATAATTTCAGAGGACTTGAAGGTAGGTAGGCAATGCAATAGAGCAGCAGGAAATGCTAGCAGAATGCTTGGTTGCATAGGGAGAGGTATTAGCAGTAGGAAGAGGGAAGTGCTCATGCCATTGTACAGAGCACTGGTGAGACCTCACTTGGAGTATTGTACGCAGTACTGGAGACCTTATCTCCAGAAGGATATTGATACTTTGGAGAGAGTTCAGAGAAGGGCTACTAAACTGGTTCATGGGTTGAAGGATAAAACTTACCAGGAAAGGTTAAAGCATCTTAACATGTATAGCTTGGAGGAAAGATGTAACAGGGGGGATATGATAGAAACATTTAAATACATAAAGGGAATCAACACAGTAAAGGAAGAGAGTATATTTAAAAGAAGAAAAACTACCACAACTAGAGGACATAGTCTTAAATTAGAGGGGCAACGATTTAAAAGTAATATCAGGAAGTATTACTTTACTGAGAGGGTAGTGGATGTATGGAATAGCCTGCCAGCAGAAGTGGTAGAGGTAAACACAGTCAAGGATTTTAAGCATGCGTGGGATAGACACAAGGCTATCCTAGCTATAAGACCGGGAACGGGGGACTAATAAAAGTACTCAAAAAAAAAATAAAAAAATTGGGCAGACTAGATGGACCGAATGGTTCTTATCTGCCGACACATTCTATGTTTCTATGTTTCTATGTCCAAGAAAGACCTTGGGTATTATATGACTCTTGCTGTTTTACACACAAATATTTTTAATTTTCTTACTTAAAGATACAGTTACACAAATGCAGTAGCAAATTAATTCCAAAACAAAGCATACCACTATTAATATTACTATGCCAAAGTAAAACAACTCTGCAACTTGTCTTACCAAAAATAACACAAAAACTTCAGTAACTTTTATTACTTTTCTGCTAGAGCTCAATTACTATAAAACTTCTCATCACACTTATGAATATAACCCAGAAGACCGTCACTCAAAAATCACTCAAAAATGATACTAGCGGCATAACGTGCCAATTTTTATTGAGCGCTCGATTTGAGTGATCCAGGAGATATGTCCTCTCTACTCCACTAAATATAAAACACTTCCTTTTGTTACATCTCTATAAAACATGACTGCTGCTTTGGGGCTGTTGACACAAAACTAGGACATGACTCTACTCTTCTGGTAAAATATTAGAGACTTTTACTGTAACACTATTGCCCATTTGCGCAGACATCACTTATAAAGATACAATTATATCTTAAAGAATAGCAGTTGCAAAAATTACTTATGCAAATATTTAAACAATAATGACAATTCTCCTAATGACAACATTAAACATAATATGCCACAGCTTCTATGGTCTTCTATGGTCTTATCAACTCGCGAACCTATCATATCCAAAACACCAAGATACAATGTACTTGGGAGTTACAGACAAGAGACTCTAATCTTCAATATGTTTTACAGAAGGATCTGTGTCCTCTGTTACACAGCTTCAGTTCAGAACGAATGTCTTCTTTCTTATAAATGTGTACCAAACACACTAGACTCTTATATTTCATATTAACAATGCAATGTTATAATTCTCATATACTTTATACATTCAATTTCTACTATAACCTTAAAACACTGTGTACTGATTGTGAGACAAATCATACATGCCTTACGGCCACAGACACAGCTGTTAACTTCTTATCTGACAATGTGCATGCTGTGCTGTGCTGTGGGGGCTCTGAGCAAACAGGGAGTGCTGGACACAGCAACTCTGGCTTACCCTTGTTAATACGAGTTCTACCTTGTACTTCAAAATACTCCACCACATGATCCCACATACACTTGACATATTCTGCATTCAACCACTAGTTAGTATGTCTAAACAGAAGTGGATGTCTGCTCCTGTAAGCAATTTACCATTAGTCATTTTCTTCAAATATTTAACCATACCTAGGGGATTTACATAGGGGTCTGGGCATCCTTTTGTCCATCCTTTGACAACATTTGGATCAACTGATTACAATAGAACCTGATCTCCCACAGTTAGAAATGGTAAATGTGATTCTATCTTTCCCTATCCTGTCTCTAGTGCATCAAGGGCAGGGATCTCCCCCCTGTTCTCCCCCTCTGAATCTGAAGTCAGAGAAAACTGTGCAGCTCCTGCCTACAGCTTAGCGTACAGGGGGAATCTGCTTAGACGACACCTTTAATTCACCTTTCACAGATTTTTCAGTTGATAAATCCCTGACTGTCTGTCCCATTATGTTACAAACCAACCCAACTAAACAATATAACAATTTATCAATACACAGTTTATATAACAGTTTTGTGCACTTAATTGATGCTCACCTCTCACCACGGAATATTTAAAAATTCAATGTACAATTTAGAAAATGAATGCCGTAATTCTATATTATCAAAACACCCTGGTTTTATTTAACACCCTGGAACTGCATAAAGGGTTTCACTGAAAAACTATCAGTGATTTAGAGCCTTTTAATATTATTGGACTATCCTCAATAATGACTCTCTATTAGCTGGTACAACGTCAGCTTATACTGGAAACTACCTCAGTATTTTAATAACTATTGCTAGCACAATCTTAACAGTTAGTATTAGACAGTTAGGACCTGTCTCTATTAGCTGATACAACATCAGCTTATACTTCATACATGGATTTTTTTTTTTTTAAACCAGAGACTTTCACAAATTATTAAGAATTCAGAGAAACACGGGTAAGTCAGAGATGTATAATAATACACATGTACTCACCCGGCCTGTCTGAATCCCACTTCAACCACCAAATTGAAACGGACCAATTCGTATGAGGTCTCTATCAGCAAGTCTCTGGTATACGGCAATGTATCACTCTGATTTGGATTCACGTGGTGGGAGTTGGAAACACATCAGCGAACGCGTTCGGAGAGTAACTCAAGGCCGTTCGTTAAGTAACTCTGAAGTTTATTGTAAAGACAAGCACTTATATAGAAGCAAAAAGGCGTTGGCTGGCGTAACATAATTGGGGTACAAAGAAAAGGGGAGTGTACATAGAACACATACATGTTACAAATATATTTATATAATTAACTAAAGGTAATATATCTATGGTTCTTTTGTGCCTACTGAGAATTACAAACCTCCTGAGATGCAGACACAGGATATGACCCCTAGGTAATTTTCTCCTACTCTTATTTGTTTCCAACCTATACTGGAACCCATAAATAAGGTCTGGTATCATTAGATTTATTACTTAATAGAAACTAATTCTCTCTATGTTTAGATTATGTGGTAGACACAGACAAAGAATGTGCTCCCTCCAATAGGGGAGGGGGTTTAATCCTTCCCTGACGTTAACTCTTCCAATGCTGAATTAACTCTTAATATGTGTTAACACAATAAATATAAGTTTACCCTAACAAGTTACACACATAAAAACCGCCTCCAAACCTTAACCATAGCTCTTCAGCCACGGAGCTTCGGAGAAACCGGTAAGTGAAATATAACTCCAGGTCTGTGCTCTCCTCGTACTTGGCTCACTCCAAAAAGGCTGATGTTAGTTATCGCTTCAGTGTTAGATGATCACCAACTAATCCTGTATAACCACGAAACCCACAGGATTCAAGAGGTGCATTACCTATGGCCGTTTCACCAAAGGCTACTTCCGGGTCACATGATCGGCTTCAAAGAATCACTGCTTAAATAGCAGACCCACCGGAGGGTGAAATATATTAGCACAAAAGAGATTAATAAACTAATCTAATAACAAACAAAACAAAACAAAAATGAAACATGCCCAATATCATCCAAAAACCATAATTAATAAACACCAATAACTCAAAAAATAAAATTGAATCTAAAAATAAAAATAAAGAAGTTAGTCACATTAAAGGCATACAACAGGTAATTACAATGTCTTGACGGACCAGATTGAAATCAGGACACCCCCCCAAAAAATCGAAAACTGAAACTAATCAATTGAGGAAAATTCCTATATATACAAAAAACCACCAGTAATTTGTATGGTCAATACCCTCTGATAATTCACAATAACAAAGTAACATAAAGCCAAACAATGGGGTCTGAGGGGGGGTCATGAAGGGAGAAAGCAACCATACTTGATCTCTTCATTCATGCCCCCCGGACTTAAGGCATGTAGGTTCACAATCAATTTGCATTCTTTTTGCAATTTTTTTTTATCAAGATCACCTCCCCGGAAACCCATCTGGACCTTCTCGGGGCCCCAGGCCCTCAGGTCCTTAACTCTACTGTCATGATGATCCCTATAATGCAGGGCTACCGGACTGTCCAAGTCTTTATTCCTTTTTATCTGACATATGTTCCAGGACCCTATCCTTAAGCCTATGGATGGTTTTTCCCACATAATACTTGTCACAAGGACATTTTAGGGCATATATAACTCCCTCTGAATTACACGTGATATGTCCCTTTATCTGAAAATTCTCTCCCCTTGGATTTAGGAAGATGATCTTTTTATCTATCCAACGGCAGGCCTTACAATGCCTGCATGGAAAGCAACCATCCCTAGCAACCTCCTGTGTTAACCAGTTCTTCCTAGGTTTAGATCTAACAAAATGGCTCCTAACGAGCAGATCTTTTAAATTCGGGGCCCGTTTCGCTGTAAGATGGGGATAATCCCCGGTAAAACGTGATATGTCAGCATCCAATTGTACGACCCTCCAGTGTTTATCCAAGATTTTCCTTAAGTCACTCCATTGATCATTATAGGTTGAAATAAATCTCACCACTTCTGGAGTCCTGTTCTTCTCACTATTATCAAAAAGGAGTCCTTCCCTTTCACTAGTCTTGGCCCTCTGGTAACCTCTCGCTATACTTTTCCTGTCATAACCTCTCTTGAGGAATCTCTCCCTCAAATCTGCCTGCAGCCCAAATCTACTTTCTGTGGAGCAATTCCTCCTAATCCGAAGGAACTGGCCCACAGGAATACCCCTGATGAGGGACTGAGGATGATGACACTCGGCTCTCAACAAAGAGTTAGTAGCCGTAGTCTTCCTATAAACATCCGTCTCTAGGGTATTACCCAATTTTATAATCCTTAGATCCAAAAAGGATATTTCCTGTTTGCTGTAATCAAAGGTAAACTTAAGGTTACGGTCATTGATGTTGATAACTGCCATAAATTCAGATAATACATCAATGGAGCCCTCCCATAACATAAGGATATCATCAATGAAGCGCACCCAGAGAGCCACATGCACATCCACTGTGCCCGCAAGTTGGTCAAACACCACCTCCTGCTCCCAAAAACCCAGGTGTAAGCAAGCATAGGTGGGTGCGCATGTGGCTCCCATGGCCGTACCCCTCCTCTGGAGGAAGAACTGCTGATCAAAGGTGAAATAATTATTCGTCAGAACCATCTTCAACAAATCCAGTACAAAATTTGTATGACCATCAAAATGTGGGCCCCTGCTCCTGAGGAAGTGTTCTGACGCTGTCAGGCCTTCCCTATGTGGGATTGAGGAGTACAAACTCTCCACTTTAATAGTAACCAGAGCTATTAATTATGTGAGTACTAAGGCTTCTAATCTCCAAAGGACGTCCGTAGTCTACATAGCGACTAGCATTCTCCAGAGGGCCCCCTATTCCTGCAACTATCGGACGTCCAGGGGGATGAGTCATGTTTTTATGTATTTTGGGTAAGGTATAGAAAGGACAACAGGACAACCCCCAATTATCAGAGGGTATTAACCATAAAATTACTGGTGTTTTTTTGTATATATAGGAATTGTCCTCAATTGATTAGTTTCAGTTTTAGATGGGTCTTTTTTGGGGGGTGTCCTGATTTCAATCTGGTCCGTCAAGACATTGTAATTACCTGTTGTAAGGTATACAACAGGTAATTACAATGTCTTGACGGACCAGATTGAAATCAGGACACCCCCCAAAAAAGACCCAAAAAATCAGATCAAAAAATAAAATTGAATCTAAAAATAAAAATAAAGAAGTTAGTCACATTAAAATGTGACTAACTTCTTTATTTTTATTTTTAGATTCAATTTTATTTTTTGAGCTATTGGTGTTTATTAATTATGGTTTTTGGATGATATTGGGCATGTTTCATTTGCTTTTTGTTTTGTTTGTTATTAGATTAGTTTATTAATCTCTTTTGTGCTAATATTTTTCACCCTCCGGTGGGTCCGCTATTTAAGCAGTGATTCTTTGAAGCCGATCATGTGACTCGGAAGAAGCCTTTGGCGAAACGGCGATAGGTTAAGCGCCTCTTGAATCCTGTGGGTTTCGTGGTTATACAGGATAAGTTGGTGATCATCTAACACTGAAGTGATTACTATCTAACTTTTTGGAGTGAGCCAAGTATGAGTAGAGCACAGACCTGGAGTAATATTTCACTTACCGGTTTCTCCGAAGCGCTGTGGCTGGAGAGCTACGTTTAAGGTTTGGAGGCAGTTTTTATGTGTGTTACTCTTTATGATCATATGTTTATATGTGCAAGTATCCATCTTGGGCACATTATCACAACAGCTAACCCTCGTCTCAAAGACTGTGTCTATTTCTATCTGGCTCCTGAGATTGTTCGTTCATATGTGCAGATATCTGCCTTGGGCAGAACATTATATCAGCTTGCCCCGCTTCAAAGACTGTGTTTGTCACCATCTGATTTCTCACTGTCCTGGATTATATGGCTAATTTGACTCTATGCACTAATTATAAATGTGTCCGGATTCTTTGAATCTAATTTATTTTTTGGACTTTATAACTATCGTAAGACTCTATTGGAAGCTATATCCCCTGCTACATCTGCTTGCTACAGAGCCTTTGGGAGTCTTTTTGTTTCCTTGGACGCTTATGCTTGCTTTCAGGATTCGACTATTTATTAACAGTGCTCTATGTCTGTTTTTCCGTACTGTGGACGCACAGCTGAGAATAGCCTTTTTTGTTTATTTTATTACTAGACCTACAGGTTATGTTTTTGTTTTTTTCTTTACTTTATTCACTATTTAATGTGTGCTTTTTTTTATTGATATTTTGTTTTGGTATTTATATGTCTGTATTTAGATTATTTTTGCATGTTGCTAGTTACACTATCCCTATATAGGGTATCTTTCCTAAATCATTAAAAAAAAAATCTATATTTCTAATATATTGTTTAATATTTTCTTTGTATATGTGCATGAGTGCTACTTAACCCCTTAGTGACTGAGTGCTATGTTGCATTTGACGTGCCTTGAAGACCAGAATTCCATTATTTTTGTCATACGTTTACTGAACTGTGAATTTCTTTCTTTGTGTTCAGTCCACCCACACAAATTATATATCATTTTTTAAAGGACAGATAAGGCTTTCATTTGATACTATTATTTTCATCATATGATATCATTTACTATTAAAAAAATAGAAAATATGATGAAAATATGCCATAAAAAACACTTTTTCCAACTTTGACCTGATTTTTTTTTTACACAATTACAAATGGTAAAAAAGACCCCGTCTATATATTTCTACTATTTGTCCTGAGTTTAGTAATATCAATGTTTCCTTGTTTGTCTATGTTTTATTTCACGTAATAGGGCAATAAACAATATTAGTGTTTTTTTTTTGTTTTCTAACCATTTTCTTCTACAGTGATTTTTTTAACCCGAACCCTAAATTTACCCCAACTCTAAATTTAATCTAACCCTAAATTGACCCCCACCCCTTAATCTAACCCTTGTAATCATCCGAACCCCCATTTAACCCTAATTATTACCCTATTTGGACCCTAACCCTAGATCTAGGTTCAGTAGATCAAGGGTTAGCTTTTTTCATTTATTTAATTTATTTATTTAATTAATTTTCTATTTTTAACTGTAATACCGCCTAACTGCCGGTAGGGGCAGTCAAGTAGCGGTTTCAGAGCGACGGAAGAGATTTTTTTTTTCTCTCTTCCGTCGCTCTTCTCTGGGCATGCTGTATCGGAGGAGCATGCTCCTCCGATACAGCACACACCCGCGATCACCGGGTGATCGCGGTGCCCAGGAGGGCACAGATTGTGTTACATGATGCCTCGATAGAGGCATCATGCAACACTTTAACACACATAGGCAGTGATGAGCTTTCACTGCCTATGTGTGTTTGCGCGCATACGATCACATTCGCTGTGATCGTATGCGCGCGGGGGGGGTCGAGGGGGGGCTGAAAGCCCTCTCAGAGGCTGCTTCGGATCCGAAGCAGCCTCTGAGAGTAGCTGCAGGCATGTAGTGTTGCGCTAATGAGCGCAACACTACAGGAAAACGGAGGACGTATATATACGTCCTCATGGTCCTTAAGGACCATGCTTTTCAGGACGTATATATACGTCCACATGCGTTAAGGGGTTAAACAGACCCTCTTTTGGAATTGCTGCCTCACAGCTTTCACGCCTCACAGAGCAAATGCTCTGAAAAAGTCCCCTCGTCTTATATTCAAGGTCATCTTATAATCTGACCTCAAATCGAGGTCCGATTATAAGACTGGGATCCAGGTCCCCCGCAGAGCTGCAGGGGACCTGGATCCTTCTCGCTAACAGCTTTGCTGCCGCCCGGCACAACCGCCGGGACAAAATATACCCACAGAGATCTGATATATTGTGGAGGTGTGGAGCACACAAGGGAGACTTTCTCCATATTTGGTGGAATTGTCCATCTATCCAACTTTTTGGGAAGACGATTAATCGCTAAATAACCAAAATTTGTGGAAGAGGAATTCCATTTACCCCACAAAGTTACCTCCTACACCTGACTGAATATGCGTGGGAGTGGGAAAATCTGATGATACATATCTTGATAGCATCTAAGTTGATGATAGAAAAGAGTTGGAACCCGATACATGCATCAATTTGGACGCTGGTAAAGAATCAGTTAATATTTCAACTCAAATGGAAAGCGACATTAACGCCCAATTCAGGATTAAGACAACGAAGAGGGATAAATGGGATGACTGGCTACTCTTAATACAACAGCTATACCCATGAGGGGTAGGAGCACAAGAAGGTTAACACAGCCCTGCTGTGTCCACTAATGTCCAGGAAGAGGTCGTCACTGACTATTTATATGTTCCCCTCTGGGGTCTTAATAACTTTGTTAAAAAGTAAAATAATACAGGTTGTAGCCTAGAGAGGTGAGATGTCTATGTCATTATCTAAATGTTTTTATGTAATTATACACTATATGAGTGTATTGTTATTTTTGTATTTGAATATTGCAAAATAATAGAAATATTTTTTTTAAAAAGGGTACAGAAAAAAAATGGAGCTTTATCAAGAGAAGGTGTCAAGTTTGAGATGTAATGCTTAAAATCACCTCCCATTATCAATATCCCTTCTTGGAATGCCTAGATAACCTCTTGGATTGTCGCTAGATGCAAATGTTGATTAGTGTTGGGGAGATAAATGTTAGCGAAAGTGTATGTGGTCGAGGCTATTTTACCCTTAACCAGTAAGTATCTACCTCTGGTGTCCTCTAGCATGGCTAAATAATAATAATTTGATCCCTACTTCTTTGGCTTTAGAATCAGATGAGTGGCTAAAATAATCAAGAGAGTAATATCCATTTGAGAACCTAGGGGTATACCCTTCTTGAAAATGTATTTTCTGAATATAGATCACATCTGCTCTATGGGCCTTGAACTCTCTCAGGGGCCTGGCTCTGTTCCCTGGGGAATTGTCATAAAGATTAAGTTTTCCATATTAGTTAGAGACATAGCATGGTTTAATAGTAAGGGTGCACTGTACCTCAGGCCCACCTGTTTTAGCATAGTGCGGTCATTACACTCATCCCATTATCTCTTATAGGTTGGACATGGCAGTCTTTAATTAGTTATTAGACTTGTCCCCCATATTTTGTGAGCATTCAAAATAGAGATTTAGGTCTGAGCACTAAGTACATCAACATTACCCAATTGCATTCACCCTAACGGAAATGGAAAGAAGGCACAGGCTACTGCTGTACGTGGGACCCCAGCCATTGTGCCCCTTAAATTTTGATTGAAAAAAGATTGATCACTATGGTTCTTATCTGCATGACAGATCCACACTGCTGCAACAATAGGCGAACAGTGGATTCATGTCCCCACTATTAAGTCCAAGACCTCTGCCACTACTCCCAATCCAGTGGGGCCACAGTGCGGGTATATTCAATCTGCGGTTCAGGGGTTCACCACATCCTCTCACCTTTTCTTGGTGGTGGACGTCGGTAGAACGATGAGGGAACTTAAATGCAGAATTCGAGAACATCTCACAGATATAGAGAAAAAAGCTAACACCACAGTGGCAAGACATTTTTTACATTGTAATAATGCAGATCTAAGATACTTCTCTATGGCAGTAATATAAATAGTTCAAACTGGCCCCAGGGGAGGCAATTTGCATAGACTCATGTGCCAGAGAGAAGCTTTTTGGATTGTCACATCCGATACAAAATATCCAACAGGGTTAAATTCAATGATATATCCTGCTTCTATTAAACAATTGAGGAGCAGACTCCTATACAGGTTCTGTAATATAAATAGAAACAATATCCTGACCCCAATTAAAGGCAGTTTGGATCTGATTAAAGCTATACATAAAGATCCTCTCTGGCACTAAGATTGGATATCATCATTAACTATCATATGTATATATATCCAGTTTCTGTCTGACTATTTGATTGTCATTATTATTTTTATCACAACCTGGGATAACAGATCAGGGAGGAGCCTCGTTGCAGGGCAGGGTGTGGGGTCTGTCTGCTCCCCACGATGCATAACTATGAACTGGACAGAATTCTCTGACAGGACTGGTAGTAGAGACTGGCAGCTGAGACAGGACAGCCAACTGACAACAGGATGCAGAGACTGGACTGGCAGCTCTCAGAGCAGGACACGGGCCTGTAATAACTGTAATGATTTGGTACAAGGCTGGAACCGCTGTGCAGAATAGGCACAGGTCTTTTGCAACGGACCCAGGTAACAAAACAGAATTATTCTGCCTGAAGGAAATCCACCCTATGGTTGAGCCGCAGGTTTCTTTACCCCGGGACTTTTGCAGTGAAAATATTACAAGGATACAGAAGCGTAACCAAACCACCAGGAGACTTGAACAGAGGTACAGGAACAAGGGGAAGGTACCGAGGGCTCAGACAGGAGAATAGTCAAACAGGCAAGGATCAAGGCTGGCAGCAAACAGACTTAGTAAGGGACAGACAACACAGGTTAGGAGAGGCGGCAAACAGACAAGGTCAGAACTAGTAGGAGTCGACAACCAATAATCAGTAATATAATACAGGAACGCTAGTAAAAGGTACAAGGCACTATCACAGGCAGTAACCAATGCAATGTAAAAGCACTGCCATAAGCTGTAGGTTTAAATAGGGAAGGGTTGAGGATAACGAGGCAGCTGAAAACAGGAGGAGAATGGGCACCCAAGAAAAGCGGCCACTAGAGGCTGAAGAGAAAACAGCCACAAACCCAGAATAACTGTGACATTTTTAGAAACTCGACACCTTTGCCACTTCGGGAATAAAGTGAACAAGATATAAAACTACAACTTTTCTTGCGTATCTCTAATTATGTAAGATCATTGTATCAGAATTGTCTCATACTTATTTATTTTTTTATTATAATAAATAAACAAATCAAAGAAGATTTGTAGTAATATTTTCCTCTATATGTATATTCTAATATATTGTTTTTAACCATGCAGTGTGTTTATATATCAATCACAAATTTAAATACTGTTATCATGTGTTTAGATCACTAAAATAATTACTTATCACGTGCACTCTAGAACATCTGAACTTTAATACAATTGGTTTACAAATTATATTTAATTTGCACTGTTCAAGTTGTTAGTCACACTTATGATTAAGCATCAGAAGACGCAAAACGCTTAAAGTGTTTCTTTGTTTGCCCTGCACACTTCCCTTTACTCTATTTTGTGGCTTTTTAAATGAATATAAGGTCTTTCTACTGTGAAGATATCCCTGGAGTGCTGGTTCCTTTGTTTCTCAAAGGCGTTTTTGATGGCCTGATGCGACGAGTGGTGTGGTGATGATCTTGGCTATTTCTACCTCTTGTAGGCCGATACCTGTAATAAATGAAGGAACATCTTCTAGGCCACAAATGATGTATAGATTGGCATCCTGGTGAACTGATTGGTTAAATGTGTGGCCCCATCTGTAGGGAATTTGATTATCGCTCAACTATGCCTTTACTGGAGCCCCTTACAGTCAGCCATGAGCGTCATCCATGAGAGAGTTTGATTTAATTTAATAAGATGATTCTCGACGAATTCATAATTTGTTCTTTGTAGCAAAGCTATGTATGCAAGAGATTACTTTGCGTGGGGGACTGTGATCCGGGTCTCAGGGTTCTGCGGGCTCAATTGATTTCTGTGGCCGTGTCTAGTGGTCTGAGCTGAAAAGCTTTGTAAGTAAGGCCTTCAGGTTTGAAGGGTTTTCACCTTCTCTAAAGCCCCTGATTCTGATGTTGTTGCAGCGACCACGATTATCAGTATCCTACAACACTGCATCTCCCATATTGATAGCGAGTGTGATGATTCCTCCTATTGCAGTTTATGTGCGATCTGTCAGCTTTGAGGTAGCTCTGCCTCCATGGTATCTACCCCAAAGGTCAGCTGCGTCACTGCTTGCCTTGTCTGGGCTAGTTCCTCTCTGATTGATCTTCTATAAACGTGCTCAAGTCACATTTCGTTGGTAAGGACTGCAACATCTCTCTTATGTCTTCCTTCGATGCTGTCATCATTGAAATAGTCTGCGCAGGTGAGCATTGTTCAGGTGTCCTGCTCATATTTGAGCCCACTTCATTCGCATCTCAGGCCTCTTCCGACTGGAAGGCCAGAAGAGCCAGAGACTTCACATTCAGGTTTTGTTGTTTCAAAAATTTGGATTGTCCAACAAATATACACATTTTTATTGATAGACTTAAGCGTGTTAACTCTCTCAAAAAAAGTGTGTATATTTGTTGAGGCTCTATATATATTTATTTTTTCCATAGGAAAAGGCCCAGAATCAAGAAATCAATACAGAATATTGAAACTCACACATCTGTAGTTTATGTAACTCATTTAAGAGCTGTGTCAAAAATAGCTAGGAATATACAGATAGGGACTGTTGCAAGTGCAACAGATGCTGCAGTATATATCAATGTCAGTGTACTAGTAGATATGTAGTAGCACATGTACTTAGGTGTGTATATGTAACATAGTAACATAGTAACATAGTAATTTAGGTTGAAAAAAGACACAAGTCCATCAAGTTCAACCCTTCTACCTATCATTTCAGCGTTTTGATCCAAAAGAAGGCAAAAAAAAAACCCTAAGGAATCTTTTCGAATGTTGCCTCCCAGGGGGAAAAAAATTCCTTCTTGACTCCAAAAGGCAATCAGATTTCTCCTTGGATCAAAAAGCTCTATTTATTAATGCTTATTCTATTATTAATACCCCTGTATGTTCTGCTTTTCTAAAAAAAACATCCAGACCATTTTTAAATGCATCTATTGTGGTTATTAGCACTACCTCTCTTGGCAGGGAGTTCCATAATTTTACTGTCCTTACCGTAAAGAATCCCTTCCTTTGCTGCCTATGAAATCTTTGCTCTTCCAGTCTCAGGGGGTGACCTCTTGTTCTTTGTACATTTCTATTAATGAATAGGTCCCTGGAGAGCTCCTTATATTGGCCCTGCACATATTTATATAATGTTATCATATCCCCTCTAAGACGCCTTTTTTCTAAAGTAAGTAAATTCTTTTTTTTTAAGTCTCTCTTCATAACTAAGATCCTCCAATCCCCTTATTAATTTTGTAGCTCTCCTTTGCACTTTTTCTAGTTCCTTAATATCCTTTTTAAGGGCTGGTGCCCAGAATTGTACTGCATATTCAAGGTGAGGCTTTACCATTGATTTGTAAAGAGGCAAGATGATGTCCTCCTCCCGTGAATCTATACCTCGTTTTATACATGCCATTATCTTATTGGCCCTTGCAGCTGCTGACTGGCATTGGGCTCTGTTGCCAAGTTTGTTATCTACAATGATTCCTAAATCCTTTTCGTTAGTAGTTTTTCCCAGGGAAATACCATTGAACGTATATGTTGCTTTGTTATTATTTTTCCCATAATGCATAACTTTACATTTGTCTATATTGAACCTCATTAGCCACTTTCTTGCCCAGTTCCCCACTCTGTCCAAATCTTCCTGTAAAGAAAAAACATCAAGATTAGTCTTTATTACCTTACCTAATTTTGTGTCATCAGCAAACACTGAGACATGGCACTCAGCACAACGTGGGAGATCATTAATAAACATATTAAAAAGAAGAGGTCCCAAAACAGACCCCTGAGGTACTTCGCTCACTACCCTGGTCCAATTTGAAGCTTTACCATTTACAACAACCCTCTGTGTTCTATCTTTTAGCCAATTTTCAATCCAAATACATACATTTGCCCCCAATCCTATTTCTCTCAATTTGTAGAGTAACCTTTTGTGTGGAACTGTATCAAATGCTTTAGCAAAATCTAAACAGATCACATCAACTGCCACACCTAGATCTATATTTTTACTGACCTCTTCATAGAATGTTATTAAGTTTGTTTGACAAGACCTGTCTTTCACAAAACCCTGTTGACTTTTACTAATTATATTCTGATTCAAGATGTATTCTTGAGTGTACACCTTTAGCAATCCTTCAAATAATTTCCCCACTACAGATGTCAAGCTCACTGGCCTATAATTACCAGGCAGAGATTTTGATCCCTTTTTAAATATTGTAATGACATCCGCCTTTCGCCAGTCTGTTGGCACTATACCTAAACTGAACGAATCCCTAAAGATCATAAATATTGGTCTGGCCAGAATTATGCTTAACTCTCTAAGGACCCTTGGGTGTATACTATCTTAACAGAGTTTAATTGCATAAACACTTTTTCCTGTGTCAGCCAATCCCATGTTTGCGGTGACTGTTCCGTAACTTCCGGTAGCAGGGGCTCATCCATCTGTTCTTCCTTAGTATAAACAGAAGAAAAAAAAGTATTTAAAATGTCTGCTTTTTCTCTGTCCTCACTTACCAAATTTCCCATTTGGGATAACAAGGGCCCAACATTTTCCCTCTTTAGCTTTTTTCCATTTATATACTTTAAAATTTTGGGGTTAATTTTACTCTCCTTAGCAATCCTTTTCTCGTTTTCCAATTTAGCCATTTTAATTGCCTTTTTGCATGCTTTGTTGGCATCTTTGTATTTTATAAATGATAATGTTGATCCCTTGCTTTTATAATGTTTGAATGCCATTTTCTTGTTTTGCATTTCCTGTTTCACGGTACCTGTAAGCCACATTGGTTTTGATTTGTGTCTTTTGTATTTGTTTCCCAAAGGTATATATTGGGATGTGTACTTTTGTAATGTGTGCTTAAAGGCATTCCACTTGTCTTCTGTGTTTAGTCCAGAAAACAATCGTTCCTAGTCTAAATGTTCCATTGATGCCCTTAGTCCATCAAAGTTGGCCCTTCTAAAATTAAGTGTTTTGGTGGCGTAGTTACCAATTTGCTTTTTTGCATTAATCTCAAACGAAACCATGTTATGGTCACTATTGCCCAAGTGTTCTCTTACTTTGATGTTTGGGATAAGCTGCTCATTGTTTGTTATTACTAAATCCAGACAGGCATCCATTCTAGTTGGGGTGTCTACTAATTGTGCCATAAATGTGTTATTAAGCAGGTTCAGAAACTTGCTGCCCTTAGCGGAACTAGTTGTGCCACAATTCCAATCTATATCTGGGTAATTAAAATCTCCCATGATTAGAACTTCATTCAGATTTGCAGCCTTTTCAATTTGTAATAAAAGCTGATCTTCTCCATCAATGCTAATATTTGGTGGTTTGTAGCATACACCTACAAGTAATGTGCCATTCTTTTTAGCGTCTAAGCTAATCTCCACCCACAGTGTCTCCACATCAGTTCCAGTTACGTCATGCACACCTTCCTTAATACTGGGCTTTAGTTTAGGATTTACATACAGACAAATTCCTCCCCCTTTTCTATTTACTCTGTCCTTTCTAAAAAGTGAGTAGCCTTGTAAATTAACTGACCAGTCGTGGGTCTCATCCCACCACGTTTCTGTGATTCCGATTAAATCATACTGTTCAGCACTTACCAGTATCTCCAGCTCACCCATTTTGTTTGACAAGCTTCTTGCATTTGCTAAAAGACATTTAAGATTACTACCCATTTTCTGTTTAGTTGACAAACACTTAATGTGTGCAGGTTTAATTATATGGACCTCCCTTTGGTTTATGTTAACCCCACCACTCCTTTCCTCCTCCTCTCCCATAGCTAGACCCACCTTCCAATCTATCCTAGCTACCATTACTTCATTTTGATCTTGACCCTCCCCCCCAGAGCTTAGTTTAAAGAATCATCTAACACTCTAGCCTTCCTCGCCCCTAATACTGCAGCCCCCTCATCATTGAGGTGCAGCCCATCCCGTCCATAGAGTCTGTAGCCGACTGCAAAGTCTGCCCAGTGTTCCAAGAACCCAAATCCCTCTTGCTTGCACCACCTTCGCAACCACGCATTAATCTCCCTAAGCTCCCGCTGTCTCCCTGACGTAGCGCGTGGTACTGGTAATATTTCCGAGAATATTACCTTGGAGGTCCTTTCCTTTAGCTTCTTTCCTAGTTCCCTAAAATCATTTTTAAGGACCCCCCACTTACCATTATCTTTGTCATTAGTACCAATGTGTACTATGACCGCTGGATCATGCCCAGCCCCTCCCAACAATCTGCCTACCCGTGCCGAACCCGAGCACCCGGGAGACAACATTCAGTTCGGCATTCAGCGTCCTGGCGACAGATTACCCTATCTACCTTCCTAATAATAGAATCCCCTACCACCACAACCTGTCTAGCCTTCCTAGTGTCCTGGCTCTTAACTGTGCTGGGGAGGCTACTCACCTGGCTGCTAGGAGAGTCCGCCTGCTCCAGAAATGGCTCTTCTGAGCTAATCCCCCCAGCATCCTCACACAAGCTGGCAAACATGTTGGGGTGAACCAGCTCAGAACAAGCCTCCCTAGCTCTCCGACCCCTACTTCCCCATACACAGCTAACCCAGCTCTCTACCCTAGACACCTCTTCTCCTCCATCATCACCCTCCTCTACACTGGCCCCAGCCAATGCCTGCTCCATGAGCAGTAAACTCTGCTCCATGTTGCTTATGTCCCTAAGTGTTGCCAGTTGCCTCTTTAGATCTAGTATGATATTCTCCAAAGCAGCAACCTGCTGACATCTGCAGCAGCGGTATGGACCCTGGGGAACTTGCTCCAAGACAGCATACATATTACAAGACATGCACTTAGTGGCATTGTCCAACATGCTCTCTAGTGTAAACCACAAAATAAAAATAGAATAAAAAAAATGATTATACTTTACCCTCCTTCTTTCCTTTTAACTCCTTATTTGCTTCTAACTCCCACACTTTATAAGCTGCTCTCTTGAATTCGCCTGCCTCACTATTCGCCTGCTCCTTTCAGTTAAATGGCATTCAAAGTAAACAGACTCACAGAGAAGGTTAATTAACTGATTGCAAACAGCCTTGCAAACCTTTTCCCTCCAAAACAGTTTTTTTTTTCAACCAATCTTTATCAAAAATGCACACAAAATAAACAGTGCTCCCCTTGCAGTAAAAATCAAAATATACTTTCCTTATTTGCTTCTGACTCCCACACTTAAGAAGCTTTTTCACTTTAGAAGCTGCTCCCTTGAATTCGCCTGGCTCACTATTCGCCAGCTCCTTTCAGTTAAATGCCCTTCAGCTTTGTCTCTCTCCCCCCCTTAGTGTTGTCTCTCTCTCCCCCTCCCTTTGACTCCCCCCTCACCTCTGTCTTTCTTCTTTCTCTCTGCCCCCACTCCCCTTGTTACTCTGTGCCCCCCTCCCCTTGTCTCTCTGTCCCCTCCTTCCCCTTGTCTCTGTCTCTTCCCCCCCTCCCTCCCCTTGTTGCTCTGTCTCTTCCCCCCCTCCCTCCCCTTGTTGCTCTGTCCCCCCTCCCTCCCCTTGTCGCTCTGTCCCCCTAACCCGTCTCTCTGCCCCACCCTCCCCCTGTCAGTCTCTTCCCCCCCTCCCCCTGTCTTTCTTCCCCCTCCCTCCCCCTGTCTCTTTCTTCCCCCCTCCCTCCCCTTGTTGCTCTGTCCCCCCCTCCCCCTGTCTCTCTTCCCCCTCCCTCCCCCTCACCTGCAACTCGATCCCTGGTGGCTAGTGGGGGCAGCCGGGGGATCTCTGCACGATATGTGCAGACATCCTCCATGCTGCCCGACAGGGCAGTCTTTTATGACGGACAGCTGCACATATCGTGCAGAGATCCCCAGGCTGCCTGATTCTCCCTGGTGGCTAGCGGGGCAGCGGAGGATGTCTGTGCTATGAGCGGTCGTGCAGACATCCCCTGATAGAGAGGGGGATACAGGTCCCCTGCAGCTCTGCTGGGGACCTGGATCCCTGTCTTATAATCTGACCTCAATTTGAGGTCACATTATAAGATGACCTCAATTATAAGACGAGGGGTATTTTTCAGAATTTTTTTTCTGAAAAAAACCTCGTCTTATAATCGAGCAAATACGGTATAATGCCATCAAGACAATAATGGTGTGTGGATACAAACAGACTGCTACAATAGCAAAAAGCCCACACAAAAATAGAAATAAATATGAAAGCAGAAACAAAAATCTAGAATACAAAAAAAGGGGAGGAAGAAGAAGCACAATTAAGCCAAACATAGTCAAAAATGGGAGGATAATGGAATAAAAGAAGAAAAATAACATATATGTAAAGAAAAAGCAGTGCAATGATGAATCATTATCCAAACAAATAAATAAATGAGTATTTCCAAACACAGGTTGATAACAAAAAATTTGCCAAAACACGAAAGGGACCGAGTCTAGCAGAGGGGTCTTCTCAGCAATGTCTCTGCATACACGGCAATGTATCTTTAATGGTTGACTTCACGTGGTAGGAGTTGTCCTCAACAACACGCGTGGAGAGACAAAAAAGCAGACACAAGTTCTTTATTCTTTAACTCTTAGTCTTTATTGGTTTAACACTCATATATATATACCACAAATTAAGGTGGTGGCTGCTATAATCTAATTGGTTATACTGTATGTGCGTATATGAATATAGAGGCGTGGAAAAGGAGTGGGTGCTAGATAACTGTTACACATATCTAAAAGAGTGGAAAGTTCCAGATTTTGGAAAGGAATCTGCTGACCATAACAAAGGATTTGTTGCTTACATCTTGGCCATGGACAGTGATAAAAACAGTGGCCTAAACAACAAAAACTGTTGCAACAAACAATAATGAAATACATCATGCAAGTGATAAAGAAGTTGTGATACTATGGACTTAGAGTTCCAGGCCTTCAGCCAACTTCTCTCCTCCTGGTCCTCATAGTAACATTTCAAGGCTATGATAAGAAATGAATACATGATTCTGATACAATTAAGCTGAACAGTGTAAAAGCAAAATTAGCTCTTTCGGTTAACCCTTGCAATCCCAGGTTAACCCTTAACTTAATGCCTGCAGGTTTAATTGTATGTACCTCCCTATGATCTATGTTAACCCCACCACTGCTTTCCTCCTCCCTTCCCAAAGCTAGATCCGCCTTCCAATCTACTCTAGCTGCCATTGCTTCATTTTGTCTTGACCCTCCCCCCAGAGCCTAGTTTAAAAGCTCATCTAACCCTCTAGCCATCCTCTCCCCTAATACTGCAGCCCCCTCATCACTGAGGTGCAGCCCATCCTATCCATGGAGTCTGTAGCTGACTGCAAAATCTGCCCAGTGCTCCAAGAACCCAAATCCCTCTTGCTTGCACCACCTTTGCAGTCACACATTTATCTCCCTAAGCTCCTGCTGTCTCCCTGATGTAGTTCCCTAAAATCATTTTTAAAGACCCCCCACCTACCATTAACTTTGTCATTAGTACCAATGTGTACTAAGACCGCTGGATCATGCCCAGCCCCTCGCAACAATTTGTTACACAAAACATTAAATCATCTGCAAAGGCAGATATCATATATTGGTCTTTTCCCACTCTTATACCTGATATATCAGGATTTGATCTTATAGCATTAAGAAGAGGCTCAAGAGTAAAGACAAACAGGACAGGGGAGAGAGGGCAGCCCTGCCTTGTTCCATTTGTTAAGGGTAGATGTTCCGATAAAGTCTTGTTTATCCTTATTCGGGCGCTTGGAATGTGGTACCATGCCTTAATCATTGTCAACATATTTGGTCCTAAACCTATTTTTCCCAATACACTAAACATAAAGGTCCAGTCAACTCTATTGAATGCTTTTTCAGCATCAGTAGAAAGAAACAAGGCAGGGGTCCTGGTCCGTTTAATATGGTGTATCATACTCAGTATTTTAGTTGTTGAGTCTCTGGCCTCTCTATTCTTAACAAATCCAACCTGATCCTCTTTTATCAGCTATGGCATTATATCTATATGTTTCTTTCGCTCAAGATCTTAGCCAATAATTTTATATCAAAATTCAACAAGGATATAGGTCTGCATGTGCAGAACTCTATGTCCTTGTCGGCCTTGTGTATTAGTACAACATGTGCCTCTTGTGTTTGAGCGGGGAACTTAATACCTTGGGAAATTGATTCAAATGTCTTTGCCAGATTTGGTATCAGGACATCTGAAAATATTTTCTAATATACAGCCGTAAAACCATCCGGGCCAGGACTTTTCACTTAAGGGATGATCTTATTGCTGTCTCTAATTATGTTATTGGTATTAAAGTCTCTATAACTTGCGTGAAATCTTCACCCAGGCTCATATTACAGTTTTCTTTTAAATATTCCTTTATTTTTTTATTTTTTAGCTTTAATTTGATCTGCAGTTTCTTCTTTTGAGATATTATAAAGGTCATAGAAGTATTGTCTAAAAGCCCCAGATATCTGATCTGTTCGATTCAAGGTTTTACCTGAGGTTTTAATTTTAGAAATATAATTTAAAGGTGTTTTGTCTTTTAATGATTTTTACAGGAGTTTTCCAGTTTTATCTCCCATTTTAAAATATTTGGTTTTAGTAGAACTTTAGTTTCTTTGTATCTTTAAATTCATTAAGTCCACCCATTCCGCTATAAGTTTTAGCAATTTCTGACATATGTTGGGTGTCGTATTCAATTTGTGTTGTTCTTCTATTAGGGATATTTCCTCCACCAATTTATTTCTATTGGTTTCATTTCTTTTTTTTAACAAATGAGCCTAGACAAATGAGCTGCCCTTTATAACCGATTTATGGGCCTCCCATATAGTTGGTATTGGAACTTTTGTTCTTGAGTTTTTGGAAAAGTAATTTATATCTGTTCTTATTTTTGTCACATTTTCGCTAGATTTCAATAGGAATTCATTTAGCCTCAAATTATTTCGTTTTTTTTACTAATGCTCGGAATCTCAATATTTAATGAAATGGGAGAGTGGTCTGTCCATGTAATATTTCCTATATTTGCCCTCTGTATTAAATACAAATGTCTATGAGATAAAAAAAACGAGTCTACTCGTGAGCATCTCTTATGGGGAGGTAAATAGTAGGTATATTCCTTTTTGCTTTGGTTAAGGACCCTCCAGATATCTATTAATTGTGACTCGTATAACTTGTGTTTTATTTGTTTTATCTAAGTGTATTTTAGTGTCCAATAGGGGGTCTAGTACTACATTCATATCCCCTTCCATAATTGTCAGACCCTCTGCAAAGATACACAGTTTCTTAAGAACCATATTAAAAATTATTTGTTGTTTATCATTTGGGACGTATATGTTTACAATTGTAATTCTTTCGTCCCCACTGATTCCCTTTAGGAACAAAATTCTCCCCTCTTTGTCCGGCCACTTATCTGATAATTTAAATGAGGTATTTTTACCAATAATTTTAGTTACTCTTTTATTTTTTGAGTAAGAGCAGTATCATTGGGGGTATTTTGGATGATTTCATTACTGCATAGGTGTGTCTCTTGTATCAAACATATATCAGCCCTTAAATAATGAAACTCTCTAAACATTCTTGATCTTTTGAGGGGAGAGTTCAGAACTCTGACGTTTATTGAGACAACTTTTATACTAGCTGGTTTATTTTTTCCCATTCTCTAAAGTGTATTGATTGTTCTGACCGCCGGACGAGTGGGGGGATAATAGGGGGAACCACAAGAGAATCATGGAAAGAAAGAAGGAAGAGGAAAAAAGAAAAAGTAGGGGAAGAAAATATAATAAGTAAATAGATAAATGAAACTGACAAGTCCACAAAAAACAGATATATGGACCAGACACTCTTCCCCCCCCCCCCCCTTTGGCCCATTTACTCCCACTTTTTGGTGCTTTACGGACTTTGGTGTTCTCCTTTTATAAGATGCTACCTAGGGTTTCTCCCTCTATTACAGTCGTCCTTAGTCCTCTTTGGGACGGTTGTGGGTAGGAACCAATGCTGCTAGGTTTCCTCCCTTTTCTCATCATCACCAGTCTCCACTTCCTCCCTCCATATATTAGCATGTATTCCCCCTCCCCCCCTCTACATACTCTACCAGATAATATACTTTAGATGTTTCCTTTCCTTATGTCGGTATATTTTTTATCTTTTCTCTATCACCACTTGGGAAATAGCAAATTACAGCAGGGAGAGAGAGTATATTGTGTTATCAAGTCAAAACATAGCAACCCATGGGGAAAAAAAATTCCCATTACCGCTCTTATTTATGGACTAAAAGCCCATGGACATTTCTCTTTTAATTCGATTTTGTTTATGTATAAGTTTATATTTTATATTTTGCCCTTATCAATCTATTAGCAGGTAGTTAGAATTTTTCCAATATCTTTTCCCTCAAATTTAACTAGCGAGTGGCAGATCTTAATAATAGGGACTGACAGTTGTATAAACTCCATAGCTCCCTCCCTCATATGAAATTACTTTTCAAAACAATACCGAGAAAAAAAAAAGAACATTTATTACTTACAAATCAGGTTTTATATGTTAAGAATGACATAATGTCTCCTTAAACTTACATTCGGTTATTCCCAGTCACCAACAACAATCTTTGTGCATGCCTTTATAAAGTAACATTCAATATTTTGTTCAGTAAATCCTATTCTCCGTGTGTTGTTTCTCTATTTTTAAAATTTTATATAGTGTCCATTATATTTAGTATTACCTTTATACATTTACAGTACAATACATATAGTTAAACACATCTATCTTATTTATATGCAACCCCATATCAATTTTATATCTATGCTCTGTCCAATCAAGCATACATAAATTCTATTATAAATTCTTAACAGTGCTAGACATAAACTCTATCAATAAAAGTATTAACCCTTATAACTCCCGGTGAGAGCAAGTTATTTAAACTTTTCCTATATGAAAAGAGAAGAAAACAGAAGAGGAGAGAAAGGGAAAAAAAATCTTATACTTGTATTAATTATGTGTGGGGTTAGCATCTTCCATTTAAGGTGTTCCATAGGCATAAGATGAAAAGAAAGAAGCAACAGAAAAAAATACATCTTTTGCTGTGTTACACCTCAAACATAGTGTTAAAGAACCCACTTCAAAATTTCTGTGTGATTATGCTTTGTGTTATGCCCTTTACATTAAGTGCTACGTTTGTAAGTTTACAATAGGTTATCCATAAACAAATGAATCTATATCATTTTATATACAGAGTCCCCTGTCATTTTGTGGTTTAAGTTTAACCGGGTGTAAATCAGCTATAATAAAGTATCTTATTATTTTCTTAAATATGTTGACTTAAATACTAACATGTATCATTTAATAATATATCTTTAATTAACAATTTCTCAAAAGGAAAACCAAATTAGGTGAATAAGTAGTGGGCTCTAGATCTTATTTTCTGTTCAGCCTTATATTACTTATTTCTAATTTCCTTGCCATTATTAACTTTAATCATATACCACAGCTACCGTGATCGTATACAAATAAAACCCTCATAATATAAAGAGATTGCTCCTCACAATAAAAAGATTACGGTGATTATGTGCTAACACTACCCTCCCCTTACTTAAACAAATACACCCACAAAAAATAATTATAATCATTTTTCCCTTTGCACCATTAAATGTGTTATTTCCTTAACCCCATATCTATATCTTATACAAATAAAACATCCAAATAAATGTATTTACGGTAAGTATTAATATCATCTTGTATAATTCCTCTGTGTAGGGTGTTTTCCGATATTGCCCAATGTCACACAATAAAAAACAGAAAAAAAAAAACAATAATAATGTATCTGAGTTCAGGTGTTCTTCTTGTTAGGATCCTCTTTATTTTCAAGACCCCTCTTCTTCATCTCAGATAGGAAAAAATACAGGGAGTGCAGAATTATTAGGCAAATGAGTATTTTGACCACATCATCCTCTTTATGCATGTTGTCTTACTCCAAGCTGTATAGGCTCGAAAGCCTACTACCAATTAAGCATATTAGGTGATGTGCATCTCTGTAATGAGAAGGGGTGTGGTCTAATGACATCAACACCCTATATCAGGTGTGCATAATTATTAGGCAACTTCCTTTCCTTTGGCAAAATGGGTCAAAAGAAGGACTTGACAGGCTCAGAAAAGTCAAAAATAGTGAGATATCTTGCAGAGGGATGCAGCACTCTTAAAATTGCAAAGCTTCTGAAGCGTGATCATCGAACAATCAAGCGTTTCATTCAAAATAGTCAACAGGGTCGCAAGAAGCGTGTGGAAAAACCAAGGCGCAAAATAACTGCCCATGAACTGAGAAAAGTAAAGCGTGCAGCTGCCACGATGCCACTTGCCACCAGTTTGGCCATATTTCAGAGCTGCAACATCACTGGAGTGCCCAAAAGTACAAGGTGTGCAATACTCAGAGACATGGCCAAGGTAAGAAAGGCTGAAAGACGACCACCACTAAACAAGACACACAAGCTGAAACGTCAAGACTGGGCCAAGAAATATCTCAAGACTGATTTTTCTAAGGTTTTATGGACTGATGAAATGAGAGTGAGTCTTGATGGGCCTGTGGCTGGATTGGTAAAGGGCAGAGAGCTCCAGTCCGACTCAGACGCCAGCAAGGTGGAGTACTGGTTTGGGCTGGTATCATCAAAGATGAGCTTGTGGGGCCTTTTCGGGTTGAGGATGGAGTCAAGCTCAACTCCCAGTTCTACTGCCAGTTCCTGGAAGACACCTTCTTCAAGCAGTGGTGCAGGAAGAAGTCTGCATCCTTCAAGAAAAACATGATTTTCATGCAGGACAATGCTCCATCACACGCGTCAAAGTACTCCACAGCGTGGCTGGCAAGAAAGGGTATAAAAGAAGAAAATCTAATGACATGGCCTCCTTGTTCACCTGATCTGAACCCCATTGAGAACCTGTGGTCCATCATCAAATGTGAGATTTACAAGGAGGGAAAACAGTACACCTCTCTGAACAGTGTCTGGGAGGCTGTGGTTGCTGCTGCACGCAATGTTGATGGTGAACAGATCAAAACAATGACAGAATCCATGGATGGCAGGCTTTTGAGTGTCCTTGCAAAGAAAGGTGGCTATATTGGTCACTGATTTGTTTTAGTTTTGTTTTTGAATGTCAGAAATGTATATTTGTGAATGTTGAGATGTTATATTGGTTTCACTGGTAAAAATAAATAATTGAAATGGGTATATATTTGTTTTTTGTTAAGTTGCCTAATAATTATGCACAGTAATAGTCACCTGCACACACAGATATCCCCCTAAAATAGCTAAAACTAAAAACTACTTCCAAAAATATTCAGCTTTGATATTAATGAGTTTTTTGGGTTCATTGAGAACATGGTTGTTGTTCAATAATAAAATTAATCCTCAAAAATACAACTTGCCTAATAATTCTGGACTCCCTGTATATATATTTTTTAAAGTAGTTAAAAAAATAAAAATACCTCTTTCTCCTGGGAGTGAGGGAGGGGGGGAGGAGTTTAATCATACGCTTTAAACATGCGTATGCTGAGATTACATGGGACCCTTTATTCTCTGTTTTCTGCTCTTGTTTCGGTCATTTTCTACTTTCTTTTCCTTTGTGTTTTAGTAACCCACAGCTGGTTTAGAAGAGTTAGTAGGGGTGCTTCCTCTCTATCCTGTAGAGTCCATTCTGGCATTCCTGGGGTTTCTATTTGGAGATTTGTACAAAAGTCATCTGGAGTTTGCAGTGTATAAGTTAATGCGCATCTTCTGACCTTTATACTCAGGGCGTATCCCCACATAAAGGTGATATCGGATTTTTTGAATAGATCAGTAAGAGGCCTATTAGAATTTTTCAAACTGCGCTGTAAGCACAGTATTTGACGGTTCTATTTGACTCTCAGATGTAATACATGTAATGCTATTGCTATTCTATAAACCGAAATAGAGACCCCATTTATACGAATAGGTCAATTGACCTATTCGTATGAATGGGGACTCTATTTCGGTTTATAGAATAGCAGTAGCATTACATGTATTCCATAAACCGAAAGTCTATAAACCGAATGTCTTTCGGTTTATAGACTTTCGGTTTATGGAATACATGTAATGCTATTGGCTTTCTATTAACCAAAATAAATTCCCTATTCTTATGACCCTATAATAATAATGAGGGGGGACCTAATGTCCCCCCCAGGTCCCCACCCATAGCCCGCGGGTGGGGACCTTAGAATAATAATGAGGGGAGGACCTAGTGTCCCCCCCAGTCCCCACCCATTGCCCGATGGTGGGGACCCTATAATAATAATGAGGGGGGGACATAATGTCCCCCTCAGGTCCCCATCCATTGCTCGCGGGTGGGGACCCTATAATAATAATAAGGGGGACCCTATAATAATAATGAGGGGGGACCTAATGTCCCCCGCCAGGTCCCCACCCATTCCCCACGTGTGGGGACCTTAAAATAATAATGAGGTGGGCACCTAATGTCCCCCGCCAGGTCCCCACCCATTGCACACGGTTGGGGACCTTAAAATCATAATGAGGGGGGGACCTAGTATCCCCCCCAGGTCCCCACCCATGAGCGGCGGGTGGGGACCACAAATAAAGTGACTAGGGGTGCCCAGCCCCTAGTCACTCCCCCCAATAAAAAAAATGGCTACCTACCCCCCCACTCTAATAATAGTGAGCAATAAACTAGCCTGTAAAAAATAACAATTTTATACTTACCATTTGATGTCTTCTTTTTTCTTTCTTCTTTTTCCTTTCTTCAGCCCCAAAAAAGGCCAAATAAAAAACCATAATATGCACCGCAAAAAAAAAAAACGAGCGCAAAAAAAAAAATCCAAGGGTGAAACATAATCCATCTTCTTTTTTTTTCTTTCTTCTTTCTTCTTTTTTCTTTCTTCAGCCCCAAAAAAGGCCAAATAAAAAACCATAATACGCACCGCCCAAAAAAAAAAACGAGCACAAAAAAATAATAATCCACGGGTGAAAAATAATCCATCTTCTTTTTTCTTTCTTCTTTTTTCTTTCTTCAGCCCCAAAAAAGGCCATGAAGTGCCAACAAATTCCACATTGCTATGTAACAGAATTACAGTACATGTAACTAGTGTTGAGCGAACCCGAACCGCACTGTTCGGGTTCATACCAAATATTACGTTTTTTTGACCCCGAACACGGACATTCCACTGTACGTTCGTGTTGGAGTTCGGGGTTCGGCGATTTAATGGCGCATTTTGAAAGGCTGCAGGGCAGCCAATCAACAAGCGTTTGCCCTTAGAAGCCATCATCCATGCCTACTAATGGCATGGCTGTGATTGGCCAGTGCAGAATGTGATCCAGCCTCTATGTATAAGCTGGAGTCATGTACATGCACTTGGCATGAGCTCTTGTGTAGGGAGCGGATGCTGCAGCTGTGAGGGACAGATTAAAAAAATTCTGGTGTTGAATCTGCAAACTACAGCGATTATTCAAACTATAGCGATTATTCAAATTACAGTGATTATTTTAGTGGGTGCTATACTACATATTTGTACCCTACCCTGAGCCCAGTGCCACAGAGAGTGCAGTGCACTTGCAACTGCCAGGCACATGATCCCACCAGACTTCTCTGTACCTTGTGCAGAATAGACATTTATACCGGCCTCACCCAGTCATTGTTATACTCAAGTGCACTTATTCTTTGTTTTCTGTTGTTATATGTCCCAATATTTTTGGGGCTACCCCAATTTTAAAAACCAAAAACAAATAAAAAACAGTGTTGGCTATCTCCCCCTCCTCCTCCAGCGCCGCTTCCACCTACACCGCCATGGTCACCGCCTCCTCAACCTATGGATCACTTAGTATAAACTGAAAGAGAATACCCTGCACTCCAACCCTCTCTCAAACGGATAATTCTGTTGATCCTCCTGGCAGCCATGCTTTAGATTTAGATTTATGTTCTTCCAAAACTAAAATCAAAGATTCCATCTAGTGCTATTTTATGGCTCAGCTGTATTTGTAATTTGTATGTATTTTGTGTTATTTTAAGTTATTTCCACATAATCCACATTCGCTTGTAGGGCACTTGTCCTACTCTTACTCACATTTTACTTCATTTTGCAGCCCTCTAGGACTTTTTTAGAGGCATTTTAGTGGCCAAAGGTTTGTGTCCCCATTGACTTCAATGGGGTTCAGGGTCAAGTTTGGGGTCAAGTTCGAGCACGGACCCATTTTTTCAAAGTTCGGCCGAACCTGAACATCCAGGTGTCCGCTCAACTCTACTCTCAATGTCTTCATTTCAGCTGAAGAAAACTCTCTGGGAGGTATATATATTCCTGATTGTTTTCTCTCGGTTTTTTTAAGTTAAAATTGTATGCAGATTAGGTTAGACTTGTTCAGAACTATTTTTACACAGAAGTTCCCAGAAGATCTGGCACAGCACAATTATGTAAAATGTAGCCAGTGTTCTCTTTGAGCACCGGCTACATTCTCCCTGTTAGACTGAGGCCACTCAAAATGGCCTCATCTGACAGGTATTACCCCGCTGCAAGTCCCTGCAGCGGGATCCAAGCACAACTGTTTAACGCTGGACATTCTATGCCATCCTGGCATCTTTTAGGGACACTAAAATCAGGATGGCACAGAACGTCTTAGCGTCACAAACGGGTTAAGGGTACTAGGCTGCAAAATAAAAAAAGTGGTACACAATATATATTCGTGCTGTATTTATGAATATCAATTTAAAGGCAAAGTGTTGTTGTGCAGTGTCCTCCTGCTATCTTGGGTTTATACATGGTAGTCTTGTTAATTCTGTTTTTTTTTCCTGCCTATATAAAATCATCTATTTGTTTTTGTAGAGCTTTAGAATCTGAAGAGTTTATGGGGATCGGGAGGGCTTGGAAGAGATACAGAAGGTGGGGTTAATTTTGACAGTGATTAATCATTCCAGCCAGGATATGCAAAGTGGTTTCCACCTTTGAAGGTCGGGTTTAAGTCTGTGCAGGAGGGGGGTATAGTTAAGCTCATATAGTTTGGAGTGAGAGCTCAATAGCTTAAGTCCCAGGTATGTAACTGGTGTGTCTGAGACAGGGATGTCAAAATGTTTTTTTTATTAGTTTAAATAGTGCTTCCTTGGGGAAATCTACTAATGAAAAAGATTTGGGAGTAGTTGTAGCAGTAGTGCACAGTGTCAGCTGGCAACTGCAAAGGCCAATAAGATATTTGGATGAATTAAAAGGGGTATTGACTCACGGGAGGGAGATATTATTCTGCCTATTTATAAGTCCATTGAAAGACCCCACCTTGAATATGCAGTATACTTCTGGGCGCCTTTAAAAAAAAAAAAAAGACACTATGGAACTAGAGAGAGTGCAGAGTTTTATATAGACATGTACAGGGCACATACCAAAGGATTTCTAATGACCTGTCCATTAACAGAACAGTACAAAGAACAAACGGTCACCCACTAAGACTTGAAGAAAGAAGATTTAGTCTACGACGACTGAAGGGATTTTTTACAATAAGGACAATTAACATAGGAAACTCACTGCCTGAAGAATTGGTTATAGCAAATATGTTGGATGCCTTTAAAAGAGACCTGAATACTTTTTTAAATGAGCTGGAGCATAGAGAGCTATGCATGTTAGTATAGGCCAGTGACGGCGAAACGTTTTGGACCCGAGTGCCTAATTTTCTGTAAGCAACCAAGTTCCTGATCTAAAAGTGCCAACACTGTTTTATAGTATGCTCAGCAAAGGAAACTTCACACACCCAGTACATGAAGACCCACATACATACTCTCTCACACACACAGCACATGAATACCCACATACACACAGCACAAGTATACACATTAACAAACATACATCACTATTTATGTATTTTTCAATTTTATGCTCATGGGGTTACCTAACAATGTATGTCTGTATTGTATTATTTGTTTATGATAAATTAATTAAAAGAAAACACACATATACACAGCACAAGTACACAAGTATACACACTAACACACATACATCACTTTTTGTGTGTTTTTCAATGTTATGCTCATGGGGTTACCTAACAATTTATGTCTGTATTGTATTGTTTGTTTATAATACATTAATAAAAACATGTTTTTAAAAAAAAAAAAACACAGATACACACATCACACTAACACACATACACACAGCACAAATATACACACTAACACACATCACACATACACATAGCACAAGTATACTAACTATTCACATTACCGATATTTAAAGTATTTATGCATACTGTACTCACTCCCAGCTTGACCGACAGAGACACACCATTAAGAGCAACCACGGATCACCAGACTGTCTAAGTTTGAGCAGCAGTTTCACAAAATTATTTCTACAAATTCTTTGTTTTGACAAAGAATGTAATATCTTGAATGGTACTCTGCAGAATATTTGTCTAATGACAACAGTTAATCTGGCTATTTTGCAATAGCTTCAATAGTTTATTATCCACTCTCAGTGGGATCGATCTTAAAAAGAAGTATAGTCGGACTTCTGGGGGCGGAGCCAAACATGGCACATCGCAAGAGCTCCTCGCTATTGCTCCAATTCTATAGTACTATCCACATTTTTAGGACATATTCTGTTATTGCTCCTCACGAGGATAAGCACTGGACAAGGTAAAGCTAGCTCTTCAGCTCATACCCCAGAGTTCAGGTCAACGGAGCTTTACCGGCCAAATCACCATACATACCCCACCTCACCGTGCTCAGAGAAAATGGAAAGCAAGAGACCCAGTCGGCGCTATTATACCTGGAGGTAGACATCCAGATCCCACCTAACTAGACTGGTGATCGCCCCTTCCGACCATCACTCTGACCTGTTTTCTAACTGTTGCCAACCTGTCTAGCTGAGAACATTAGACAAAAAGCGCTTAAACACCTACACAGCGGTGATGGTTGCTATTACACAGCAGACACACCAAAACTGTGGTTCCTGTTGAAGGCTGCCACTCTACTCCATATAAGACAAACAGCGGGAAACTTCCTGCAGTACACAGAAACACCATCTTTAATTTCAAGTGACATTGTGCAATGCCTCTTCCAGCATTCTCCAAGACCTACACTCAATGCTCCTGGCATCCTGATAAACTGCTTCCTTACATGCTGCCTCTCTATCCCCTTCCCCCCAGCTTTGTCTCTCTCTGCAGACATCCTCTGCTGCTGCCCGGCACTTCCGCCGGGACTTTTATGATGAAGCCGGAAGGACCCGGCTTCATCATAGAAGTCCCGACGGTAGTGCCAGACAGCAGCTGAGGATGTCTGCACGCATCGCAGACATCCTCAGCTGCTGTCTGGCACTGTCTCACAAATATAGTCTGATTTGAGGTCAGACTATAAGACAACCTCGAATATAAGACATTTGTTCTGAAAAAAACCTTGTCTTATGTAACCCCTCTCGGATTACAATCATTTCTGCTGTGTCACTGACTAACCTGCAGTTTTGTGTGGTGCCCAGCAGATGGCGATCTTTAGAGAGCAAGACTGAAAACAAAGACCCTGACTCCATTTTAAGAAACAAGTTAGTTCAGAGCTGGAGAGAGAAGGAGAAAGACACTGTCAAGCAGTTGTTGGGATCCAGGAACTGAGGTCTGACTGATCTAATGCCCAGAATGATTACAGCAGCACCCTGGAGCAGACCTGCATACAGAGCTGTATGTGGCAAAGGTGCTAGCAGGTGAAGTGATGTCTTTGCAGCCTGTGGTGCAGTGGTAAGCTGAAACCCTCTCACCCTGTCTCACACAGGGCACCAAGCTGAAACCCTCTCCCCCTGTCTCACACAGGGCACCCTGAAAGTCAGCACACAGCTAAAAGTCCTTGCTCTTCCATTTTTCATGCCAGTTTCATTTTAACTTCAGCCATATTGTGGATTACAATATTTATGGGCCCCAACTATGTGCACCAACTAACGGTACCAGACTGCTTGTGGGGTGGAGCCTGGAGTGGGCTGCAGTATTTATTGCGGGTTGCTTTAAATGGGTAATTGCACTTCTGAATATTTGACCGTGTTATGTTTATTTCTCTGTTATTTATTTGCATAGTGCTTTTACTGTGCAATACAAAGTTATATTTAGGTTAGCTCTGTGTCAGTTGTATTTCTTGTGTAGATATGTTCCCAGTGGGACCCCCCATCCATACCCTGGATGCCCCACTGGGTGGAGGCACTGCACCATCATGTACTTCAACTCCCAGGTAGCGGAGACTCAGGATCGCTCTGCAGAGTGCAACAAGGTAACTGGGGAAAAGGACCACAGGGGTATAGGTGGACCTGCGCAAAACCCTGTTACACTTATATTCGAGCAAATACTGTAATTAAGGTCCCATTCTTGGCAGGGATTAATTGTTTAAGAACTGGTCAAACATAATCTTCATAAAATTTAAACACAAGTTCCATTCCAAATGATCCACTTGTAGTAACTCGTTGCTATCACTAGAATTTTCAAAGAAAAGTTTGAAACATTGCACAGGCCAAAATTAGCTCACCTGCTGAATGAGGCCTGATACCCTTGCTTGAAACTCTAGAATGAATCTAAGTAAACAGTCAAGGGACCAGCATCAGAGCAAACACATAGACATGTGACTGATTTTCAGCAAAAATTAAGACATTCAGATGCATTACATAAATATTCCAAAACACTAATTCCATTCCATTGATCCACTTCCAGGAACTATGTGTAAGATTAACAAATAAAAGTCCTATAGCATGGATTATTGGGCCAGGAATATTGCATTTGCATTAAGGAACTCACATATTGTATGCGATAGGTCTGCTTCTCTTGCCTGCAACTGTAGAATCGTTCACAAGAAACAGAATCAAGGAGCCAGGGTCAGGACAAGGTCAGAATCATGTGACTGATGACTAATTTCACTATATGAAAATGTGTCTTTTACTCTGAATCAGTTTCAATATACAACATATGGATTTCATTCTATAGCATATAGATTTCACTATTTTACATATGGTTACATGTAACATATGGTTATATGGCAGTTCGCTTCCCAAGCACTGATAGTGTTGCTAAAGTGCCCCGCTAGCGAAACACTTAGTAACACCAAAATAACTTGGTGCGTTGGTGGTCACTCTCCTGAGCGACCACATCAGCCAGGTAGAAGGCAGTACTGTGTAGAGTTGTCCTTTAACTGGAAAGAGCAACGGAAGTAATATTTTCTCCACTTCTGTTGCTGTAGGGGGCGCTGCTGTATGCTGGCACATCAGATCAGTGTTTCAAAATTCCAAGTTGGAAAACCAAATAAATGCACCTGTCCGATGTGACCTTTTAACTCCCAAACAAGCTGACAAACCTATCCATGGGTGGTATCCTTGTACTCAGGAGATGTTGCTGAACACATATTGGGTGTTCTTTGGCAGTGAAGTGTACCAAAATCTTTGCATTCCTGTCTGAAGTACAATGTATTTGAAAAAATCCCCAGAAAGCAATTACTACATAGTAACATAGTAACATAGTAATTTAGGTTGAAAAAAGACACAAGTCCATCAAGTTCAACCCTTCTACCTATCATTTCAGCGTTTTGATCCAAAAGAAGGCAAAAAAAACCCCTAAGGAAGCTTTTTCGAATGTTGCCTCCTAGGGGGAAAAAAATTCCTTCTTGACTCCAAAAGTAATCAGATTTCTCCTTGGATCAAAAAGCTCTATTATTAATGCTTATTCTATTATTAATACCCCTGTATGTTCTGCTTTTCTAAAAAAACATCCAGACCATTTTTAAATGCATCTATTGTGGTTGATAGCACTACCTCTCTTGGCAGTGAGTTCCATAATTTTCTTGTCCTTACCGTAAAGAATCCCTTCCTTTGCTGCCTATGAAATCTTTGCTCATCCAGTCTCAGGGGGTGACCTCTTGTTCTTTGTACATTTCTATTAATGAATAGGTCCCTGGAGAGCTCCTTATATTGGCCCTGCACATATTTATATAATGTTATCATATCCCCTCTAAGACGCCTTTTTTCTAAAGTAAATAAATGCAATTTTTTAAGTCTCTCTTCATAACTAAGATCCTTCAATCCCCTTATTAATTTTGTAGCTTCTCCTTTGCACTTTTTCTAGTTCCTTAATATCCTTTTTAAGGACTGGTGCCCAGAATTGTACTGCATATTCAAGGTTAGGTCTTACCATTGATTTGTACAGAGGCAAGATGATGTCCTCCTCCCGTGAATCTATACCTCGTTTTATACATGCCAATATCGTATTGGCCTTTGCAGCTGCTGACTGGCATTGGGCACTGTTGCCAAGTTTGTTATCTACAATGATTCCTAAATCCTTTTCGTTAGTAGTTTTTCCCAGGGAAATACCATTTAACGTATATGTTGCTTTGTTATTATTTTTCCCATAATGCATAACTTTACATTTGTCTATATTGAACCTCATTAGCCACTTTCTTGCCCAGTTCCCCACTCTGTCCAAATCTTCCTGTAAAGAAAAAAACATCAAGATTAGTCTTTATTACCTTACCTAATTTTGTGTCATCAGCAAACACTGAGACATGGCACTCAGCACAACGTGGGAGATCATTAATAAACATATTAAAAAGAAGAGGTCCCAAAACAGACCCCTGAGGTACTCTGCTCAATACCCTTGTCCAATTTGAGGATTTTCCATTTACAACAACCCTTTGTGTTCTATCTTTTAGCCAATTTTCAATCCAAATACATACATTTGCCCCCAATCCTATTTCTCTCAATTTGTAGAGTAACCTTTTGTGTGGAACTGTATCAAATGCTTTAGCAAAATCTAAATAGATCACATCAACTGCCACACCTAGATCTATATTTTTACTGATCTCTTCATAGAATGTTATTAAGTTTGTTTGACAAGACCTGTCTTTCACAAAACCATGTTGACTTTTACTAATTATATTCTGATTCAAGATGTATTCTTGAGTGTACACCTTTAAAATCCTTCAAATAATTTCCCCACTACAGATGTCAAGCTCACTGGCCTATAATTACCAGGCAGAGATTTTGATCCCTTTTTAAATATTGGAATGACATCCGCCTTTCGCCAGTCGGTTGGCACTATACCTGAACTGAACGAATCCCTAAGGATCATAAATATTGGTCTGGCCAGAATTATGCTTAACTCTCTAAGGACCCTTGGGGCCTTGTCTATCTTAACAGAGTTTAATTGCATAAACACTTTTTCCTGTGTCAGCCAATCCCATGTTTGTGGTGACTGTTCCGTAACTTCCGGTAGCAGGGGCTCATCCATCTGTTCTTCCTTAGTATAAACCGAAGAAAAAAAAGTATTTAAAATGTCTGCTTTTTCTCTGTCCTCACTTACCAAATTTCCCGTTTGGGATAACAAGGGCCCAACATTTTCCCTCTTTAGCTTTTTTCCATTTATATACTTAGAAAAAAATTTGGGGTTAATTTTACTCTCCTTAGCAATCCTTTTCTCGTTTTCCAATTTAGCCATTTTAATTGCCTTTTTGCAGGCTTTGTTGGCATCTTTGTATTTTATAAATGATAATGTTGATCCCTTGCTTTTATAATGTTTGAATGCCATTTTCTTGTTTTGCATTTCCTGTTTCACGGTAGCGGTAAGCCACATTGGTTTTGATTTGTGTCTTTTGCATTTGTTTCCCAAAGGTATATATTGGGATGTGTACTTTTGTAATGTGTGCTTAAAGGAATTCCACTTGTCTTCTGTGTTTAGTCCAGAAAACAATCGTTCCCAGTCTAAATGTTCCATTGATGCCCTTAGTCCATCAAAGTTGGCCCTTCTAAAATTAAGTGTTTTGGTGGCGTAGTTACCAATTTGCTTTTTTGCATTAATCTCAAACGAAACCATGTTATGGTCACTATTGCCCAAGTGTTCTCTTACTTTGATGTTTGAGATAAGCTGCTCATTGTTTGTTATTACTAAATCCAGACAGGCATCCATTCTAGTTGGGGTGTCTACTAATTGTGGCATAAATGTGTTATTAAGCAGGTTCAGAAACTTGCTGCCCTTAGCAAAACTAGTTGTGCCACAATTCCAATCTATATTTGGGTAATTAAAATCTCCCTTGATTAGAACTTCATTCAGATTTGCAGCCTTTTCAATTT
The DNA here is from genome assembly GCA_036172795.1 of Pelodytes ibericus. Taxonomy (NCBI): domain Eukaryota; kingdom Metazoa; phylum Chordata; class Amphibia; order Anura; family Pelodytidae; genus Pelodytes; species Pelodytes ibericus. The sequence goes on from CM069861.1 coordinate 66,339,805, forward strand.
GTAATAAAAGCTGATTTTCTCCATCAATGCTAATATTTGGTGGTTTGTAGCATACACCTACAAGTAATGTGCGATTCTTTTTAGCGTCTAAGCGAATCTCCACCCACAGTGTCTCCACATCAGTTCCAGTTACGTCATGCACACCTTCCTTAATACTGGGCTTTAGTTTAGGATTTACATATAGACATATCCCTCCCCCTTTTCTATTTACTCTGTCCTTTCTAAAAAGTGAGTAGCCTTGTAAATTAACTGACCAGTCGTGGGTCTCATCCCACCACGTTTCTGTGATTCCGATTAAATCATACTGTTCAGCACTTACCAGTATCTCCAGCTCACCCATTTTGTTTGTCAAGCTTCTTGCATTTGCTAAAAGACATTTGAGATTACTACCCATTTTCTGTTTAGTTGACAAACACGTAATGCCCGCAGGTTTAATTGTATGTACCTCCCTATGATATATGTTAACCCCACCAGCGCTTTCCTCCCCCTTTGCCATAGCTATACCCACCTTCCAATCTACTCTAGCTGCCATTGCTTCATTTTGATCTTGACCCTCCCCCCCAGAGCTTAGTTTAAAAGCTCATCTAACCCTCTAGCCATCCTCTCCCCTAATACCGCAGCCCCCTCATCATTGAGGTGCAGCCCATCCGTCCAAAGAGTCTGTAGCCGACTGCAAAGTCTGCCCAGTGCTCCAAGAACCCAAATCCCTCTAGCTTGCACCACCTTCGCAACCACGCATTAATCTCTCTAAGCTCCGGCTGTCTTCCTGACGTAGCGCGTGGTACTGGTAATATTTCAGAGAATATTACCTTGGAGGTCCTTTCCTTTAGCTTCTTTCCTAGTTCCCTAAAATCATTCACAAACTTTGACAAAGGCTGATGGTAGAATTAGTACATGGAAAGTGTTAAAATAACACCATTTAAAATGTTGGCAGTGACATAAACTCTCATAAAAAACCATGATGAGGGTGCACACTCTATTGAGTGGGTGCCAGGCCAAAGATCTCCACCTGGATCCCCAAATAAGCAGTAATGATACACAGGAGTCGGCATTCACAGTGATAGGATTTATTCCAAACGTATAAATCCTTTAATAATATAATATGATTGTTACCATTGAAATGTTGATGACACTATAAAATTTTTCACTAATTTGGGCAAGTGATTGCCCCTTCTCTCGACATGTTGATTTGTTACTGCTTAGTATATATAAAGTTACATTTGTATCACTTGATTAGCTTGATAAAGATTCTGTTGGATTGAAACATTGCTATCGTTTGGAATAAATCCGATCACCGTGAGTGCCAGCTCCTGTGTATTACTACATACTACATTACTACATACTAAAATCTGTGAATTCATATCTGAAGTATAATGTATGTGAACAAAAATACTATCTCAAGTTTTGACAACAGCTGGTGGTAGAATTGGTGCATGGAAAGTGTTAAAATACCACCATCTGAAATATGGTGTCTATGTCAGGCACTCGCCTCTGCTATCTCTATGCTATCCTGACATGGGAGGTGTGATGAGGTGGCTGGGTCTTCCCCCAGCTCCAGTGGATCTCTGTTGCGGTCCCGGGGATCCGTGAATCCGGTCCCCACGCTTTTGCGTGGGGGCGGAGCTACCACCTTGGGTACAGTGACGGGGCCTGCGGAGGGTGAGGCTCATGCCCAAACATGTTGTTCTGCCCCCTGGCACTAGCCACCAATAGGAGAGTTGGAGAGGCGGGGTTTGCAGCACTAACGAGGTTGACCTGCCCAATACTACTGTAAAAACCCCAAGCTCCCTCAACATAGTGCTCAGATATTGTTGGCTGTCTCTGTGTGCACAGTGATTCTTGAGCTAAACCTTTTGCATACCTATTGCCTATTTACCTTGATTGTTTGCTGGATTAACCCCTTGCCTGCTGTCTGCCTATTGACCCTTCTTGTGACCTGGATTAACTCTTTGCCTGCTACCTGTCTATTGACCCTGCTTGTGACCTGGATTAACAGTTTGTCTGCTGCCTACATATTGGCCTTGCTTGTGACCAGGATTTATCCTTTGTCAGCTGCCTGCCATTTCTGAACACTGCCTGTATTCTGGACTTTCCTTCTAAAATAAGTCTACACCTGCATCTTGGGTTCCCTCCCTGACACTCCTGTAGCCGGAGCCTTACTTTCTACTTTAAAAAAAATATATGGTGTGATGGATTGAAATAACTGTCCAGCTTCAAAAATGTCCCAAATGGGACTTTTAACCCACAAACAAGCTAAAAAAAACTATACATGAGTGATATCCCTCTACTCAGGAGTTGTTGCTGAACACATACTGGGGTGTTGTTGGCAGTGACACATATCAAAATCTATGAATTAATGTCTGTGCAATGTCTGGGAAAAGAACCCCACCAAAAATTACTCCCACAAACTTTGACAAAGGCTGGTGGTAGAATTAGTGTATGGAAAGTGTTAAAATACCATCATTTGAAATAGTCTAGGGCATCTACTTTAAACAAATGTATGGTTTGATGGGGTAAAATACACAGGCCAGCTTAAATGTCCTAAATGTAACATGGGCATAGGCAGACATGTCAAAATTCCAAGTTGGAAATGGGCACCTCCCAAAGGTTGCCTTTTAGCCACTCCCTTTCCTGTTTGGCTATGCAGCATTCAATAGCAGTGCCACTCTACTGAGCAGCATGTAATCTATAATAATACCAGGAACCATCTGGTTTCATAACACAAAACACAGGGGCGTTAGAAAGGGCTTAATGCAGCATGAACTACATCTGACTTAGATCACCCTGCTATATATCATTGATCTCCTAAAACCCTCAGCACATACTGCTTCGTGGTTATTCTTCCCTCTAAACCCTCTATGTGAATGAAAGGTCCTACAGATTTTGAAGGGTCAACCTGCAAGCCTGTTACCTCAGCCCCAGTATCTACTAAGGCTAAAACCTTGGTGGGGTTGGTTTCTTTTCCCCATCTTATAGTCAAAAGGCCATGAGCCATCGATCCCCAGCTATGATGGGTAACAAAATTCCTACCGGAGATCGTCCATCCCATTAGTCCTTTCCATCCTGGTCCAGAATTCAGCCAACAGGTACAGGGATTTTATTTATTATCAGGATATTTAAATTCAAATTGAGTATTTTTGAGGCTTGCTTCAGTATTTTGAGCTTTAGAAATGGGAACATCATCAAAATCAATTAACTTATCATATTGTGTATGAAATATATACCTGTACCTCTTTAAACCTTTCCACCTTTCCACCTTTTCCACAAGATACCATTTAAACACCTTGGAAGTGACTCATTATTTACACCCACCATATTAAAATGTGCAATCATGTCATTCTTAGACTCCTTAATGAGTTGGAACACATCCTGGTTTTTTTTTAAATTAAATTTATGTTTATCTTTATGAGTTTTACATAATCCTCTTTTTATGACTAGTCATTTTATCCCATTTAAAAAAATTAAATCTTTCCTTATTTTCATATTCCCCATTTTAGCTAACCTTTATCTGACCGTTCTCAATGAAACCATATGTTACAAATCCCTCTGCAGTGAAGAAACGCCACCTTTAGACTGTATTACCCTACCTAATTTTGTGTAATCAGCAAACATCAAGTCATTGCTCTCGAAGACCATTTGGATATTATTATAAAACAAGTTGAAAGAAGAGGATTCAGTACAAATATCATATTTATAACGAGCACAATCCAATATACTAGATCAATTAAATACACTATAGGCCAGTATGTTGTCCTATTTTATCTTGAACTTCAACAATATTTTCTTGCCATTTTGCCTACCTCTTAACTGGCATGCATAAAACATCTCTGAGTTGTCTTACAGTGGCATAGCTAGAGCCTTGACACCCAGGGAGGTCCATGAGTTTGCTGTCCCAACACTTTTTCATGCTCCTGGCCCTGATCATGAGTTGGTTGTGAGAGACACAATGGCAAAGAACCACTCAGGGTCTTAATAGACTCTTTGGGTCCCTGCAAAAAACTTGTGAGATCTTGTGACGTCACAGAGGGGTGCCCGTGAGTTTTTGGAAAATGTAGTTGGCGCTCACTATGAGCAACAGCTACATTTTCCCTGAAACCATTCAAAGTGGCCTCATCTGCCAGGTGGGATCCTGCGCATCTGAAGCACAGTTCATCGAGGGTGGGTCATAAAGAGCTGTTAAATGAAGGTCATAGCATATTTTGCACCACCCAAAAATATACAGAGAGGAGAATTCTTCAAGTAAAAAGGGTTTAGTGGGTAGTCAGAGAAGTTGAGGAATGTGGCATGTACTTTGGCATAATAAGTGGGCTCACCCACCAGATATACTGTACATTGCAGACTCAGGAGTCCCACCAGCAGCTGATATCAGGATAGTAATGTGTGAGTAACTTATATGACATTTCCTGAGTTTTGGAGTTGATTGAGCATGTTTGTGATCTATGAAAAATCTTCTCCAATTGAGCTTTAGAAAGAGAAATTTGTAGGGCCTGTTCTCATTTGACTACAGATTAAGGTAGTGCTGATACCTCTATGTAAGTAGCATTTTGTATGGTAGAGAGATCCCATTGGGGGAGGGGGTAAACTATCCCCCACACAAAGTTTCTCAAATGGGTGGGGACAGATCTCAAAAAAGTTTGTGTTACAGTACAATACTGAAGTACATTGAGCGCTATCAGTAAATTACCATGTACAAGGTCTGTTAAGGACTCATTTAAATGTCATTCAATCCTTGACTACTGAGACTTGGATATTGCACTTAACAAACCCACTGGTATTAGGGTGGAGTTTCACAATCTGTCACAACTATTTGAACTGCAATCATACCAGTCTCAGGTAGCTTATGATTATGTGCTCAGCACGAAACGCATCAAGCACGGGCATTTAGCCCCATCACTCTATTGTCTTACTCTTTTTTGTCACTGCTCCAACCTTATTCGATGTGCTGCTTTTTATTACTATAATAAAGGATTACGTTGTTAAAGGATTCTCTATGCATGTGACTTCTTTTCTTCTGTGGATTTTCACACCATGAGATACCCAATGGTATCCACTACTTTAATTGTTTATAAGTTTGTGTTAGTAGAGGTAGAATATTAATTTTCACTAACTTTGTCTGGTCCGATTTGATCCCCCAGGCAACTGAAAAATTGTTTAACCCAGATAAACCCACACATCCTTGTCAGGGTAGCCCTAACACAGTTAGAGATGTTACTTTGCATTGCCAAAGATTTATCCAAATTGAGTTTATAACCAGAGTGCAAAGAGTATTCCCCAATAACATTGACTTACATGGATCTTGTAAAGTGAGGATGATATCATCTGCATACATGTTTATTTTCATGCTGCAATACTTAGTTTGGAAACCTTTTATATTCTAGTTATCTCTAATCACAGTCGCTATTGGTTCCACCGATAACAGATACAGGAGAGTTGATAAAGGCCAACCTTATCTAAACCCAGTCAAATCCATTCCCTATCACTTTTGCAGATGGGACAATATCCAAGGTGATATTTATGTTCACCTTGAATACTCTCCTTCACCTTCATTATCTCCTCTCTTAATCCAAAGGCTTCCATTGTCTCCCTCCAAGCTGACTCTTTTCTGGGATCCAGCAACAGGGTCAGCATGGCCTCACCTGCACCGGTACAATTAACCGCTTCTAGGATATCAATCAATTTCCTATTATTATTCACTTACAATCTTCCAGGGATAACGCCCACCTGGTCAGAGTGATTCAACCTTGGCATAGCTACGTTAACTCAATAAGACAAAATAGTGGAATATAATTTTAATTCCGTGTTCACTAATGATATCGGCCCATAGTTCTTCACTTTCTCAAAGTCTTTTCCCTGCTTCCAGATTGGGATTATGTGGACCTGTATCAGTTCCTCTGGGATCCCATGTTGTCCAAAGTCATTGAAGGCTATAACCAGATCTCTCTACTCCAAAAAAATTTGGGCAGACTAGATGGACTGAATGGTTCTTATCTGCCGACACATTCTCTGTTTATATGTTTCTATGTTTCTTAATGTTATTAACTACAATAGTTTAACAAATATGAAAATCCATCAGGATTTTTTTTTCCAAGTTGCTTATCACTGACTCAAGTACTTCCTCTCTAATAGGCTGATTCAAAACCATTAGTTGATCTTGTGTAATCATAGTAACATAGTAACATAGTAATTTAGGTTGAAAAAAGACACAAGTCCATCAAGTTCAACCCTTCTCCCTATCATTACAGCTTGAATCAATATTCAATTTATATTTTCCATGTAATTCTTTACATTTAGCTCTGAAGACAATTATGTATATTATAAAGAGTTTGAAAATATTTTTAAATATCTCTCAAATCTTTTCAGGTAGTCTTAGAGTATCCTTTCCTTCCCTTAATTTAAAAAAATATATATTTGTATTGTTCACAATAAAGTCATAACGTGTATCATGAATCATTGAAAATAAATAGAAACAGCAATACGTGATACATAAAGAGGTGATAGGTTGAGGAATACAATAGTTCCATTTTCCTTTTTCTTTTCAGATCGCATCGCAAAGTTTAAACTAGGATACCCAGTAATATCGAGCACCTCCAGTAGAGGTTTATCTTTAGTACACCCCCTAGGCACTAATCAGATGATTTGATAGGGGTCCTGTTCAGCAGAAGTCATGAACAATACCAGTCGGTGTATTGAAATGTAATTTTGATTTTGTCTCAAATATTTGTGTCTAGAGAATCAATACATTTGTCCCAAAGAGTAAAACATTTCCTGGTGTTTCTCGGTTGCTGGCATAATATGATTGGAAAAAACAACTTCTAGTTATGTGAGAGGAGGGTGTATCTGAACACACATTTTGACTGGTGCATTTTCATAGATACAGATATTGTTTATTTTAGAGGAAATTATATTTTGTAGCATGTGAGGGGCTATGAGGAAAAAGTCAATCCAGGAAAGCAAGTGATGTTCACCCGACATAAAAGTAAAGTGTTTAACTTTTGGATTCAGAGACCTCCAGGGATCTATGAAGTTCCCAATTCTAGCAGCAGAGGGTTGCATTATGGGTAGTTTAAATCCAAAGCTGGCAGAAACCACCTCTGTATGGTAGATAGGAGTTGAAACGGTTTTATATGTTCCAGTAGATGGAGAAGCTTTAGATTATATGGCTTCTGTTTTGTAAGTAGTCAATTTTTTTGAGCAAAGTTTATTCCATAGGTGATTGGTGTAGGAGGTCGCCCTGAATCTGTGTGACTGTAACCTCCAATTGACAATAGCAGTCCTTGAATTCCGTGAATCTTTGTGGAGTTAGTGGTAATCTGAGCTAAACTAACCTCTTTATTTCCAATAGCCTAGAGTCAAATAAAGGCCCTAAGGCTTTAAAATTGTTCTGAGCCAAGGTGTTGGCTTCAGATGTTTCGAAGGAATAGTAGGTGTGCCTGCTGACTTTTTCCAGCCACGGCATTAACAAAGAAAATTACAATTCAGGGGAACTCACTGGGGTAGAAGATATTGATTGTTGTTCAGGTTTGGTCCTTTTTCCTAGGTATACTTTGGATGGCGGGGGCTGCTTCTTCTTTTCTTTATCCTCCAGCGGCTCATAGATGTATTTTTCCATTGTTAAAATTATGGGTTCGGGTCAGCCAGGTGCTACAGGGAGGCCATGTGAGTGCTAAATTAAATTAACACATACAAGTTTTCAGTGTAGCTGAGCAACTGGTAAAGATAAGCAGTAAGGATACAGTCACGAGATAGTGGGTTATAAATTCACAATTATGGACTGAATTTGAATGCCTCAATCTGATTATTTTCCCCCTTTTAACCATCTCACTGCACTTAAATTGCTACTTAAATATAGTAAAGTTGAGCAGATTGCCAATAGTGAGTTTGACAAAAGCAAACAACTTACACTTTAACAAGATTAGTTTTGGTGTTCAACCTGGGGGCGGCAATAACATCCTGACAGTACAGTAGTAAGTGAAATTACATAGTTACATACGATTTGAGAAGAAATTAGTCAGTAGGAATATTTGGGTCAAGGCAAATTCTTTCAAGCAAACCTGAAAAGTAAAATGCTTAGTACAAAAAAGATAGCAGCAGACAAAACAATGTAGGATATAGATCATGGAGTTTGTCAGCGAATTCAATAATAGTCCTCCAGCACATTTGTGGTTTCGAGAAGGTGATGTGTGGATAAAATGAAGGGCATTAATATCAATTCTGATGTAGTAAAAGGAGAGCAACAGTTAAAGCAAAGGAGAGACAAGGGGAAATTTCAATATACAGTTAGATATTATTTATGTATTTATTTTATTTAGAAAGTGTTTTACCAGGAAGAATACATTAAGATTTCTCTTGTTTTCAAGTATGTCCTGGGGACCCAGTCCAGAATGGAGTTACACAGAGTTACACATTTAACAGTAGAAACAAACATACATAGCTATATTAAACAAGTTGGATGGAGAACATACAGGGTAAATCATTATTGATACAAAAAAGGAACAACATAAAGGAGGGGATCCCATAGGTGTTACATTGGGTAATATTGGGTGCATTGTAAGTGAGAGAGACAGAGAGAGAGAGAGTTGTGGCTGGCTCCACTTCTTTATCTCTATTCTGTTGGAAATAAAAACCTACCGACTTCTTTAGGCAATCTAGATTTGGGATTGGACAGTTTAGCACCACTTCACCGTGACGTCGCTGGACCTAACTTCGCGGGACAGCTCATTGCGGGACAACACAAGGTGAGTATTATTAAGGGTTAGGTATTAGTATTATGGTTCGGGAGGGTTAGGTATTAGTATGAGGGCTTAGAGGGTTAGTATTAGGGTTCTGGGGTTTTAGTAGTAGGGTTCGGGGGGTTAATGGTAGTATTAGGTTTCGGGGGAGGTAGTGTTAATATTAGGGTTCTGGGGTAGTGTTAGTTTTAGGTTTCGGGTGGTTAATGTTAGTATAAGTGTTTGGGGGTAGTGTTAGTATTAGGGGTATTAGTGTTAGGGTTTGGGGGTTTGTATTAGAGTTGGGGGTTAGTATGAGGGTTCGCGGTAACTGTTAATTTATTAGGGGGGTTGTATGTTTGTAAGCCCTGTATTGCCACAATGAAGTTGCCTTTTACTGCTGACAGTTCAGCGTTCAAACTGCCGTGATGAACTGTCACCAGTGAAGCAGCCATGATGAATTGTCCTAGATGCATCCAGATTCTCCTGCTTTGCTAATAATAATTGGTCTTTCAGTTTGCCACCACCCCTTTGTTTCTCATTTTGAGCTTTTTTGTCCAGTATCTAGGCATTATGGTCTGACAAAGTAATAGTGGTTATAAAAATGCTCTTAACCCATCTAATAAGGTGTAAATTCTCAAGTATGTTAAATGTGATCTTGAAAATCAGATAAAATCACTATCATTTGGATGGAAGACATGCCATATAGAAATGCATACTTTCTAATCAGTTCCATGAAACTTTGAGCATTGCCTATTTTGTTTATATTTATCTTTGCCCTCAAGATATTCTTGGTATCCAGCTCAGGTTCTAGAGGGCAATTACAATCACCCCATCAATAATAATGTTCCTTGCCTGATTTTGTCTACCTTAGACTGGATCTTGATTAGGTGCATAAATATTAGCTATGGTATAGATTGTATTATTTATTTCTGCAATTACTATCATAAACCTGCCCTCTGGATCCGTTACCTGAAACCTTATAGTAACTGGCAAATCCCTCATGAACAAGATTGCAACACCTCTTTTTCCGTTTAGCATTTAATGATGAACTTAGAACCAGAGGGAAAAACGTAGTGTTTAATCTTTGATGGTCATTGCCTCTTCCGTGCTTTTCCTGTACTGCACATAACTGCACCCTTTCTTGTCTCAGAAAATCCAAAAATGTATGTCTCTTTTTAGGGTAGTTTAAACCCTGTCTAATGGAAATCTAGATGAACATTGTCTTTCTAATGCGCCCATCGTACAGCAGGAACCTCACAGACCAACAACAAACAAAAAAAAAAACAACACATCAACACCATATAAAGACATAAGATTAACCTCATCTCACTAAAGTTGGTGAGGCCGCCTGACCCGGCCATATGAAAATCAAAGACCCCAATTGAACACAAAAATTAACACCTGTCTTACTGATTTGAACTAAGCGGGATTCTCTGTTTTATTTCTTCCGCTGCTGTCTCTTTTTGACTCCCTTATCAATAGGAGGGGAAGTAGGAATGAAGCAAGAAGGGAACCCCATTAGAAAAGAAAAAAAACATTTAATTATATTTTGTTTTTCTATTTGCAAATGGGCCATAACATAAATCCTTTTTTGAATGAAAACAGCAAGTGGGTCACCTCCTGTAGGTCAATATCCAAGTCCAAAAAGTGAGCTCCTCCTTTCTTACTAGTAGTCGTGTTCATACCCATACATTAAGCTCAGCCCCATGCTTTGGCAGATAGTAGAACCTTACATCCCTGTTCACCATCCCCTCAGACACCAGCTCTCGGCGCACCTGTCCACACTCCAGAGAACACCACAACACACCATGAACCTCCGGCCATGGGCTCTCAAAAAAATAAAAAACGCCTTGTGTATTATAGTCATAACATCTTAAAGTCAATAAGCCTCTCAATCCTAAGGTGTATCATCCCTTATGGGATATGCCTTATGGGGCTTTTTTATCCAAAACGTAGTGAATATTCCAATAAGGTGAGTTCTATTTATATATTTATTATTTAATCCCTGAAAACATGCATAAGAAAAAACACACCACAGGAAAAATTAATAATAAAACAACACTCTCCCCTCCTCTTAGCCCTTTCCAGAAAAACAGACTCCAAAGCGATGCACATGTACCATAGTTGCCAACTGTCCTGTTTTTCCAGGGACAGTCCCGGAAAGATGGCGCCCATCTCCCCCCCAAAAAAACTGTTTTGGAGGGAAAAGGTTTGGAAGGCTGTTTGCAATTAGTTAATAAACCTTCGCTGTGAGTCTGTTTACTTTGAAGGCCATTTATCTGAAAGGAGCCAGCGAATACTGAGCCAGGCGAATTCAGGCCATCTATCGGAAAGGAGTAGGCGAATACTGAGCCAGGAAAGTTCAGGTGAGCAGCTTCTAAAGTGATCAAGCTTCTAAAGTGTTGGAGTTAGAAGCAAAAAAGGAGTTAAAAGGCTAGAAGGAGAGTAAAGTATAAACCCTTATTTATGTATTCATATTATGTGGTTTACATTAAAGAGCATGTTGGATAATGCCACTAAGTGCATGTTTTGCAGCATGTATGCTCTTTTGGAGCAAGTTCCCCAGGGTCCATACTGCTGTTGCAGATGTGAGCAGGTTGCTGCTTTGGAGAATATCATACTAGATCTAAAGAGGCAACTGGCAACACTGAGCGACATAAACAACATGGAGCATGAGTTACTGCTCAAGGAGCACGAATTGGCTGGGGCCAGTGTAGAGGAGGGTGATGATGGAGGAGAAGAGGTTTCTAGGGTAGAGAGCTGGGTTAGCTGTGTAAGGGGAAGTAGGGGTCGGAGAGCTAGGGAGGCTTGTTCTAGGCTAGTTCACCCCAAGATGTTTGCCAGCTTGTGTGAGGATGCTGGGGAGATTAGCTCAGAAGAGGTATTTCTGGGGCAGGCTGACTCTCCTAGCAGCCAGGTGAGACAGGTAGTGGTGGTAGGGGATTCTATTATTAGGAAGATAGATTGGGTAATCTGAACCTGCTTAATAACAAGTTTATGGCACAATTAGTAGACACGCCAACTAGAATGGATGCCTGTCTGGATTTGGTAATAACAAACAATGAGGAGCTTATCTCAAACACCCAAGTAAGAGAACACTTGGGGAACAGTGACCATAACATGGTTTCGTTTGAGCTTAATGCAAAAAAGCAAATTGGTAACATACTCCACCAAAACACTTAATTTTAGAAAGGCCAACTTTAATGGACTAAGGGCATCAATTGAATTCAAACCGGTGGTGAAAACGGGTCCCTCAACTGATGGGGAACCCTCGACGAAGGGTGACATAAAAAAAACTTTTCAGCGATTTCCATACAATGTGGAAAGCGGATCTTACTGCTGTCAAGAGCGCAATTGATGACTTACAAGCAACAGTCAATGTGTTGGAAACTGGTCAGCAAGAGGTGAGACAGAGCTGCTCGCACAACGCCAAAGTATCGGTGTCAATTATCCAGCATGTGGACTCCCTCTCTAAACAAGTTGCTATTCTGGATGCTAAGACCCGCCATGCTAATGTTCGGATACACTGTATCCTGGAGGAGGTTGGGACAGCGGTCCTACCTGCCCAGTTTCCTTAAAAACATACTCCCAGAACAGGACACTGGCCAGAGTAGAGTCTTGGATTTCTTCCGAATCCGCAAGGCTTAGAGAGCCCCTCTTGACGCACCTCTTGACGTGGTGCTGCAGCTACAATCCCACGCTATTAAGACCACCCTACCGACAAGCAAGGTACCTGTCTGCATGAAGGGGCTTCCTTATCGATCTATGATGACCTCTCCCCAGCGGTTATGGCAAGGAGAAGATCGATGTCTGCTTTAACACCACACCTCCGTTTGCATGGGGTCAAATACAGATGGACTTTACCACATGCCCTGTCGGTTACACGGGATGGGAAAAGCCTTTCCATAGAAAATCCTATGGACATCGCTTTCTCTGAGATCTACAGATAGTGCCTCTCAGCGCTGATGAAACAGATGGCATACCACTGCTCCTTGACGTACCCCAAGCCGCTGATCAATTGTCTGGAACTTTGTTCACCCCATAATCCACATTTGACAGTTTTTCTGGGGCACTTATGGGACTTCAAAGCTCTCCCTACACCTTATACCAGTTGCCCGTAACAATCATTTTGATCCCCTTAGGTTTAACGTCCTACAGTTTTCGTTTACAATGTCTTCCATTTTCTGTATTTGTGTTTAGTTCATGTGTCCAGCACTCTCTGGTGTTTCCCCCAAAGGGCACAATGTACACTCAATTTTTGAGTGGTACATACATAAGCCAGTCTCCACAATGGTGGCTCGGCAGCCCATCTCTTTTTGAGCAGCATTCCCTTGTGTTGTCAGTAATAATTTTGACTAGTGCTATTAGTCCTGCATACAAGAGTGTGAGGGCTTGCCAGGAATCCAGTTCTTTGGAGATTTTATTGAGAATGGGTGTATAGTTTAAGTCATAGAACCTTTTGGGGAATGTGATACCCAGGTATTGGAAGGAAACAGGGGCCCAATGTATGGAGTTTGGAGGTAGTGAAAGGCGATTGGGGGGGGTTTTAAGGTATAGCTCCTCAGACTTGGGATAGTTTATGGTGAAGCCGCTGAATTTACTAAAGGAATCTATAAGGGTGCATATGATACGTCAATCGGTCGTGGAAGGTCATGAAGGAAGAGAAGTATGTCATCAGCAAAAGCTGTTTATTTGAGTGTGGGAGCTTACTTGTATGCACAACATAACACTCTTGACCACCACAACACTTGGATTGGACATGTAGAGGGTCCTAAAAAAAATTAAAAAGTAAGCACCAAAATTATATTGAGCAAGGCTATGCTATTGAATGCTTTGTGGGCATTTAGTCTTATCCAAGTGTTGTGGTGGTTGAGGGTGTTATTTTAAAGGGTGCAGAGTGCAGTGATTACTCTATGAATTCCTCTGGTGGGGGACCTAGATTTTAAGAAGTCCTGTTGGGAAGTGTGAAGGGTTTGTGGTAGGAACTGTTGGAGATGGTTACTAGGATTTAGGACAGTATTTTGATGTCAGTGTATAGGAGCATGATTGGCCTGTACAAAATCAAAAGTTGTTTGTCCTTGTTGGGTTTCAGTATTATAATGGTATTGGCTTGGTTAAGGGATGACAAAGGTAAAAGAGCTGTGTCATTAAACAGGGAAGTTAGGGTGGGTAGAAGCTCACTGGCTAACATCTTATAATATTTCCTCAGGGCGGATGGGGCCATGGAGGAATTCTCTCTGACTATTAGTTATTCTTTGTAGAATACCTCATTGAGGGAAAGAAAGCCCTAAGTCAAAATCTTCTGGCCCTTCCTTGAAGAGTGTGGTGAAATATGATGTGAAGGAATTTAAAATTGAGTTGGGGTCAGTGATGGTCTTTGAGTTGTGTCGGATTTGGAGAATTTTGGTTCAAGGGACTTAATTTTTTTCCATACGTGCTAGTAATTTGCCCAATTTTCCACCCAAATGGAAAATTGCTGTCTGGTACATTCAACCTGCCTGGAGGAGTTTTCGGACAGGATAGTTTCCAAGCGTTGTCTGTGAGTGTTGCTGTTTTGTTTTGCTCTGTTTTGTTAGTGAAATATGTAGTTTGGGATTGTGCTAATAGATTGAGGCGATCATGGTATTTCTGGGTCCAGGTTTTCCTAGAGATAGCTGTGTAACTTATATGTGGCCCCTAATAACTGCCTTGGAGGTGTTCCACATCAGCATTGGATCATCGGTGTGTTTGATGTAATCATCAATGAAATCAGCCTATTTGGCTGTTAAAAAGGCTTTGAAGTCTGAGTTTTTAGTCAAAAAACCAGGGAAGCGCCATGTATTTGTTCTGGGGGTGCTTGACCCTAAGCGTATTGTTAGGGAAACGAGAGAGTGATCTGATATCACTCTAGTATGTATGCAAAAGTCTACTAGAAGCTGTAGAAAATGTGAGGAAATCAACATATAAACTAATCTAGCCGAACTTTTGTGTACGTGGGAGAAGTGGGTGTATTCTCTTGAATTGCCGTTGTGTAGGGGCTAAATGTCAGTGAGAGACAATTGTCCTACCCGGAAATCAATGTCCTCATGGTACGGAGGTATCCGTCATCTGTCAGAGTCTGAAGAGTCGAGTGTGGGGTCAGCCACGGTGTTAAAGTCAACTCCCAGGATAAGGGGAAGGTCAGGCAAGCTAAGCATACGTTCAAAGAGAGAAACAAAAAAATAACGATTTGGGTAATTAAGTGCATGTACATTCACTAACAATAAACGTTGCGTATTGATGGTGACTTCTAAGATAATAAAACGGTCCTTTTTGTCTGCAGTGCAATGCTGAACTTAGTAAGAAATGTCCGTACTAAACAGAATTGGCACTCCTATTTTTTTGCAGGGAGCAAGATGCTTTGTAGCAGTCCTTGATCCAGGGTGAGCATAGAGTGGGTGTTAGACCAGCGAATGTCTTGGAGAAAAATGATCTGGGGATGGAGTATTTGTACATGACTGAGGACTTTGAGTCATTTAATGGGAGTGTTCAATCCATTTACATTCCATGAAAGGATTTTAGGGTCCCGAGGTGGAAGTGTGGTCGGGTTGTTGGTCAGTGCTGGTGATGGGTTAGCAATTACAGCTTTGGGAATTGGTTTGGCTGTTAGTATTCCTTGTAGAGTAGAGCTTTCCTGGTCCTAGCTTGCGACAGAGAATCTCAGCAAAATATTGGTCACATGATGAGTGGGATTCATGGGAGACGAGTCACCACGTGAACGGAGTGACAAACTGGGTAAAACAAAGTGCCCAAAATAACGGCGGGCAAACAAGAAACAGAGAACAGTGCATAGCGAGGTAGGAAGGAGTAATTGTGTTAATTTCTGCCCCCATCTTTGGTGCATGAGCAAAAATCATTGGCTTGATGAGCGTTGTCAAAAAATTCTACCAGATCAGTATGAATGGTCTTCAGCCTTGCGAAGAGTAGCATGAAATTGATTTTGTGGTGGAAGAGTTCCTTCCACAGTGTGGAAAATACCGTATTTTCTCGATTATAAGACGACCCTGATTATAAGACGACCCCCCAAACTTTGGATATCCCTTTAGGAAAAAAACTAAAAGCCTGAATATAAGACTACCCTATAGGAAAACAGTTAAACTTGTATATATTCACATGTAAATTGCTTTTTTAATAAAAAATTATGATATCAAAAAATGTATTTCTAGTTTTTATTTCTTTTTATGTGCCAATGCTGCCTTTCTCTTTTCCTTGCCCCCATTTTTCTCTCTCTCCCCCCTCCCCTTGTCTGTCTCTTAACCCCCTCACTCCCCTTGTCTCTGTCTCTTAACCCCTTCCCTCCCCTTGTCTGTCTCTTAACCCCTTCCCTCCCCTTGTCTCTGTCTCTTAACCCCCTCCCTCCCCTTGACTCTGTCCCCCTCCCTCCCCCTGTCTCTCTGTCCCCCCTGTCTCTCTGTCCCCCTCCCTCCCCCTGTCTCTCTGTCCCCCCTGTCTCTCTGTCCCCCTCCCTCCCTCCCCCTGTCTCTCTGCCCCCCCCCCTCCCTTCCCCTTACCTTGATCCCTGGTGGCTAGTGGGGGCAGCCGGGGGATGTCTGCACGATACGTGCAGATATCCTCCATGCTGCCCGACACGGCAGTCTATTATGACGGACAGCTGTCCGTCATAATAGTCTGCCGTGTCGGGCAGCATGGAGGATATCTGCACGTATAGTGCAGACATCCCCCAGCTGCCCGATTGTCCCTGGTGCCTAGTGGGGCAGCAGATAAAGTCTGCGCGATGAGCGCAGACCTCCCCTGCTGCCGCCCGGCACGCTCGACGGGACTTCTGTGACGAAAGCGGAAGTTCCCGGCTTCTTCACAGAAGCCCCGGCGTTCGTGCCGGGCGGAAGCAGGGGAGTCTGCGCTCGTTGCGCAGACATCCCCTGCTGCTAGAGAGGTGGATCCAGGTCCCCTGCAGCTCTGCTGGGGACCTGGATCCATGTCTTATAATCTGACCTCAATTTGAGGTCAGATTATAAGAGACCTCGATTATAAGACGAGGGGGATTTTTCAGAGTATTTGCTCTGAAAAAAACCTCGTCTTGTAATCGAGCAAATACGGTACTCGCGCTTTGCTGATATGAGGGCCGAGTAGTCCTGGAATATTAGAATTTTTTTGTGAAGATTAGTTCCCAGGACTTTCTGTTGCCTTGCATGATTGTCTTGCAGAATCCTTTTGCAACCAGACCAGACTGTTTCATACATGTTCCTGAGATCTCACTTGGACCCACACACACTTACAGAATCCTTTTGCAACCAGACCAGACTGTATCATACATGTTCCTGAGATCTCACTTGGACCCACACACACTTACAGAATCCTTTTGCAACCAGACCAGACTGTTTCATACATGTTCCTGAGATCTCACTTGGACCCACACACACTTACAGAATCCTTTTGCAACCAGACCAGACTGTTTCATACATGTTCCTGAGGTATACAGCCAGAACACCTCTAGATTTGTACTTTATACTCATGTCTCTACAATATCTGTATACTATGCTCTCCATTTTATGCAATATGCAACTTTCAATTTTTTATTGATCTGTCTCACTCTAAATTATATACTTAGTTTATCTGTGGTCACTCTCCAGTTGATTTCAATCTCCTCCCCTTGTGTTTTACAACCTTTTATTCTTTATTTTCTTCTCCTTCACTCAGATCTCACTTGGACCCACACACACTTACAGAATCCTTTGGCAACCAGACCAGACTGTTTCATACATGTTCCTGAGATTTCACTTGGACCCACACACACACTTACAGAATCCTTTTGCAACCAGACCAGACTGTTTCATACATGTTCCTGAGATCTCACTTGGACCCACACAAACTTACAGAATCCTTTTGCAACCAGACCAGACTGTTTAATGCCCCCCCCTTCCCTTCCCCACAACCCACCCAACCCCAGCTTCATTTCTTTTATAGGTCTGGTTCATCAGATGATGTGACTTCACCTCTAATCAACCACCTGTCAATCTTTCCCCTTCTGCACATAATTACTAGAAATATGTTAACCACCTCACACATCTTACTCACCTGCAGTCTCCAAACCCATAGCTGCAGTTGGTAGGCTTCCAATGCACCCAACTATTCACCTACTTAGTAACTTCTGGTTTTACTCAGTTCCTATTTACCCCCCATACAGTTTCCATTATCACAATCTACTGTTATTTTTACCCATCCCCTTTTTCTTACTGCCTTACACTCTCCTTGTGTGTCTCATGTTCCCCATTTCCTCTAGAATGTAAGCTTGCGATCAGGGCCCTCTACCTCATATTTTAGTCTGAAAATGTTTTGTCTAAATTTGTTTGTAACTCCCTGCTCATGCTCTGTACCAAATTTGTTGGCGCTATATAAATAAAAGGTAATGTAATGTAATGTAATGGAATTGTCTCCTTGTTGGCAAAGTTTAAGAAATGGGCTATAACAGGTTATGGTATGGACCAAATCGGTGAGCCCGTTCTATGAGGAGTCTATCATGTGGTCGTTCTAGACAAAGCACCTCTGGGAGCCACTGTAACAGCATAGTTGCCAGTTAAGTCGGAGGAATGGATTCGGGTATTCCTAGGAGCCCAGGTTATTGCGACAACCCCTATTTTCCAAGTCGTCTATCTTGTCTTGTAAGGCTTGTACGAGAGTTTGCTGGTTGTGGAGTTTTGTTTGCTGTTGTTGGAGGTTCTCGTTGGTTTTGATCTGCTTTTGTTCCAAGTCTACAATCCTGGTGGAGTTTGAGGCAGTGGTGGTGGGTACGGCATCTATTGCATCTCTAATCTCAGAACATTGAGTGTCCATTAGGGGGGTCAGTGTCTTGGTGACTTCAAGAGCCATTGGTGGGTTGTTCGTAGACTGATTGTCATTTCCGGGTTTACCATTAGCAGGTTTTTCTTGTATTTGTCCTTTTCTCTTTTTTTTTTCTCTCCTTTTTTTAAAATATATTATTATTGATTTTCATAGAATAAAAAAAGAAAAGACAAAGAAACACATAAAAACACAGAATACACAAAAAAAGTACATTAAGCAGGGTAGACCGTTCTTAAGGACATACATATGTATAGTGGATGTCAAATATAATAACCAAGGATGGCAAAAGGCTTTTATAGACAGATATTGATGATAGATTACTTAGCTATCAGATTATATGGAATGATGTCTTAAGAATTTCACCTGATATTTCAATCCAGCTATCCACCAAAGACAAGACAAACACACACTAACATCCGAGGGAGTGGTGCATACGGATACAGCCAATTATCAATCTGTCTACCTGTCGCAGGGAGTCGTCCGCAGTCGGGCCGACTCAACTCCACTCTCCTTTCTACTTCTATGTCCAGGTTTTAGCTCTGTTATATTTATCCATTCAATATGACCACCTCTGTGGCATCTTTGTTTGAGAGTCAGAAGCATAGGAGAGAGCTCTTTCTATTTTCATCTGAAAGCCCAATTGGTTCTCAAAATATCTTATTTCCAGATTTCTCGATTGTTTCCACTCTCTTGTTATTATCTTTTTTGCTGCTATTAGGGTATGTGGGTCATTAGGAATATTAATATTGTCCAATTGTTTTAAAAAAGTCAGAACCTTATTCCAATACGTTTTTACTTTGCTACATCCCCACCAACATATTCCTGTGGTATGAGGATACATTCGCGCTAGTCTAACTAGGTACCATTTATTAATGATTTTATAGTGCATTTCCAACAAGGACAGATCATGCACTTGTCTCAACACTCCTCGGTTAGAGTTTTCCCAGTCTTGCCTTGTGATTTTAAGTCCTGTATCCTTTTCCCATTTATTGAGAATTGGGAGGTGTGTTATGTTCTGTAATGACCTAATACATTCGAGGCATTTAGAGAATAAAGTCACTTCCTGCATCTGTTTTTGTAAGCAGCTTTTGAGGCTTAAGTAGCTAAAAACCTTTGGATTAGGTATATTATATTTTTTGGTTATGTCTGGGAGTGTCATAACCTGGCCCCCTTCAAAGAGATCCCCTATTTTGTGTATGCCAGCATTCATCCACTCCCTTAATGAGAGGTCCTGCAGGAGAGTCTCTAAGAGGTTTATTTGCTGTACTTTAAATATTTTGTTGTTTATCCTCATTCTCTTTGTAACCCCTTGGCGACACAGGACGGACTAGGTCCTGTGTGCCGAGGACAGATCAAAGTTGTAAAAGTACAAAAAAATAATAAATACACAACACACAAATAATAAAACAATAAAAAAAATGTATAAAAGCAATTCCCTGCGTTTAACCCCTTCCCTGCCACTGATCTTGCGTAAGCAGTGATCAGGCACATCAGCGCATTTATTTTTGCTGTTTGTGCATTTTTTAGGGGTTAATTTTTTTTGTACTGTCATTTATTACAGTACTACAAAGGCTCTTATTAACCCCTTCTTTGCCGTCGATCACTGCTTATGCAATGATATTGACGCCAAAGCAATTTTTATCTGTCTGCATATTTTTTTTTATTTTTTTTTTTGCACATACCCTCTAGGGGATTACGTGTAAAGTAAAAATATTTGAGATTTTTTTTTTAAGCTGTCTGAGCGCATAACGATCAGTAACAGCGAATTAGGGGCAAAGGCAGTTTGGTGATTGCTCAATTAAGCTCACCATTCGCCCTGGTCAGATCAAAATTGGTCGGATCAATATTCACAAATATTGATCTGCCTCCCTCTCCTCACTTACATTTTTGTGACGGAAAGAGACAGATCAGTATTAGTGATATAAAATAACATTTTATAAAATTATCAGGCTTTATGAAAGTCTTTCACTGTGTATTAACCCCTTCCCTGCCATTCATCACTGTATAAGCAGTAATCTTAGAAACATAGAATGTGTCGGCAGATAAGAACCATTCGGTCCATCTAGCCTGCCCAATTTTTTTTGAGTACTTTTATTAGTCCCCCGTTCCCGTTCTTATAGCTAGGATAGCCTTGTGTCTATCCCACGCATGCTTAAAATCCTTGACTGTGTTTACCTCTACCACTTCTGCTGGAAGGTTATTCCATACATCCATTACCCTCTCAGTAAAGTAATACTTCCTGATATTACTTTTAAATCGTTGCCCCTCTAATTTAAGACTATGTCCTCTAGTTGTGGTAGTTTTTCTTCTTTTAAATATACTGTCTTCCTTTACTGTGTTGATTCCCTTTATGTATTTAAATGTTTCTATCATATCCCCCCTGTTACGTCTTTCCTCCAAGCTATACATGTTAAGATGCTTTAACCTTTTCCTGGTAAGTTTTATCCTTCAACCCATGAACCAGTTTAGTAGCCCTTCTCTGAACTCTCTCCAAAGTATCAATATCCTTCTGGAGATACGGTCTCCAGTACTGCGTACAATACTCCAAGTGAGGTCTCACCAGTGCTCTGTACAATGGCATGAGCACTTCCCTCTTCCTACTGCTAATACCTCTCCCTATGCAACCAAGCATTGTGCTAGCATTTCCTGCTGCTCTATTGCATTGTCTACCTACCTTCAAGTCCTCCTTATTACTCCTAAATCCCTTTCCTCAGATGTTGAGGTTAGGACTGTACCAAATAGTCTATATTCTGCTTTTGGGTTTTTACGCCCAAGGTGCATAATCTTGCACTTGTCCACATTAAATGTCAGTTGCCACTGCTCTGACCATTTTTCTAGTTTAGCTAAATCATTTGCCATTTGGCTTATCCCTCCATGAATATCAACCCTGCTGCAAATCTTTGTATCATCAGCAAAAAGACATACTTTGCCAACAAGACCTTCTGCAATATCGCTAATAAAAATATTAAAGAGAATGGGTCCAAGTACAGATCCCTGAGGTACCCCACTAGTAACAAGACCTTGCATCGAATATACCCCATTGACTACAACCCTCTGTTGCCTGTCACTCAGCCATTGTCTAATCCATTCAACAATATTGAAATCCAAACTCAAAGATTTCAGTTTATTGAGAAGCCTTCTTTGTGCGACAGTGTCAAAAGCCTTACTGAAATCTAGGTAAACAATGTCTACTGCACCACCCTGATCTATTATTTTAGTCACCCAATCAAAAAAATCAATAAGATTAGTTTGGCATGATCTACCTGAAGTAAACTCATGCTGTCTTTCCAATCCTCTGGAACTACTCCCGTTAACAATCTTGCACAGCAACAGTATGTTTTGCTGTCTGCACTGTTTTCTGGATTCATTTCTTTGTACTGTAATATATTACAGTACTAGATAGGCTCTTCTAAGAGCTATTAACCCCTTCTTTGCTCGAGATCACTGCTTACGCACTGATTCTGAGGCCTCGGACTTAGGGTTCGATTTTGACCCTTGTCAGTTTTCTGATACATCATCTAGTGATGTATCGGTGGCTGCTGAGCCCTTGCCACAAGAAGTGATGGGTGTCTACCGTTAAAAAATATATGGTTGGGGGGGGGGGGTAAATTACATTGGCTGGCTTCAAAGATATATCCCATATAGGACACGGACGCAGGATGACTACATGTCAAAATTCCAAGTTGGAATTTTGAGATGCGCATCTCACAAATGTTGCCTTCTAGCCAGAAAACAAGCCAACAAACCTATGCATGGGTGCGATCCCTGTACTCGGGAGATGTTGCTGAACACATATTGGGTTGTTGTTTGGCAGTGACATAAACCAGAATCTGTGAATTCATGCCTGAAGTACAATGCATGTGGAAAAAAAACTCCCAAAAAAGTACTACCACAAAATTTTACAAAGGCTGGTGGTAGAATTAGTACATATACAGTATTAAAATACCACCATTTGAAATACCTAAAGGTTTTTTATTTTCCAAAAATATATGGTTTGATGGGGTAAAATTCATTGGACGGCTTCAAAAATGTTCCAAATGGAACATGGGCACAGGCTGACTACATTTCAAAATTCCAGGTTGGAAATGCACCCCCCCTAAATGTGGCCTTTTAGCCCCAAAACAAACCAACAAACCTATGCATGGGTGGTATCCCTGTACTCAGGAGATGTTGCTGAACACATATTGAGGTGTTGGTTGGCAGTGGCAAATACCAGAATCTGAAAATTCCTGCCTGAACTACAATGTGTGTGGGGAAAAAATGACATCCCAACCCTTTGACATAGGTTGGTGGTAGAATTAGCACTTGGAAAGTGTTAAAATACCATAATTTTAAATACACTAGGATGTCTAGTTTTCCAAAATATATGGTTTGATGGGGTAAAATACTTTTACAATCGTCAAAAGTGTCCCAAATGGAACATGGGCGCAGGCTGACTACATGTCAAAATTCCAAGTTGGAAATGCACCCCCCCCCTAAACGTGGCCTTTTAGCACCCAAACAAACCAACAAACCTATGCAACTCGAAGGACAATGTATGTGGAAACAAAACATTAAAAAAATACTAACCTAAAATTTGAAAAAAAACACACAAAAATTACTACCACAAACTTTGACAAAGGCTGGTGGTAGAATTAGTGCATGGAAAGTGTTAAAATACTATCATTTGAAATACCCTAGGATGTCTAGTTTGCAAAAATGTATGGTTTTGTGGGGTAAAATACACATTCTGGCTTCAAAAATGTCCCAAATGGGGACATGGGCGCAAGTTTTCTGCATGTCAGAATTCCAGTTTGGAAAACCAAAAAGCGCACCTCTCAAATGTGGCCTTTTAACCCCCAAATAACCTAACCAACCTATACATGGGTGGTATCCCAGTACTCAGGAGATGTTGCTGAAAACATATTGAGGTGTTGTTTGGCACTGACATATAACAGGATCTGTGAATTCATGCCCAAAGTACAATGTATGTGAAAAAAAAATTACTACCCAAAACATTGACATAGGCAGGTAGATTATAGTAGTAGTGCATGGAAAGTGTTAAAATACTACCATTTGAAATACCCTAGGGTGTCTAGTTTTCAAAAGTATATGGCTTTATGGGGTAGAATACACTTTCTGGCTTCAAAAATGTCCCAAATGGGACATGGGCGCAGGTTTTCTGCATGTCAGAATTCCAAGTTGGAAAACCAAAATTTGCACCCCCTAAATGTGGCCTTTTAGCCCCAAAACAAACCTATGCATGGGTGGTATCCCTGTACTCAGGAGATGTTGCTGAACACATATTGAGGTGTTATTTGGAAATACCCCTTCACATTTTAAGGTAATGTTTACCTAAATTGCAATCTATGTGAAAACATTTAAAAAAAAAAGAATTTTTGCTGCAAACTTTGGCAAAGATTGGTGGTAAAATGGCTACATGAAATGTGTCAAAATACCCCAAGTTAAATGCCCTGAGTGGTCTAGTTTTCAAAAATATGTACATGTTGGGGGTCATTCATGGATTTAGTACAGATATCAGTGTTACAATGTCACTATTGCTAATTTTGAAAAAAAAAAAAGGATTTTAAAATAGCTTTGCACTACTTATAGTTCTGTCCCTGTAACATGAATAAAAAAGCACAAAAACATAAAACATGGGCTATTTCTGAACTCAGGACATATATTAGAAACTATTTAGCAGTGTTTTTTTGTTGTCTCTTGTACATGAGTATACAATTTTTCAAATAAAAGTCATAAAAAATAATTTTTTTTTATTTTTTTTGCCATATTTTATTATTTTTTTACATAAAATTATATAATATTATCAAAATAATGGTATCAAAAGAAAGCCCGTCTTATGACGATAAAAACGATATAAAGTTTGTGTGGGTACACTAAATGAGACAGAAATAAAATTACAGCAAAACACAAACACCAAGTCACCAAGCGTCGGACAAGTCAAAAAAGTCATGTCGCAAGGGAGCTCCAGCTCAGGAAGATGCCATCTATAACTAGGCTTTTATTTTTTATGTGATTTAATATTGTATTGTTTGTTATTGACCAGGTTATTGTTGTCAGTTATTTAATACCTAATAACTGTAGTTCTATTTGGTACCATGTCTCTTGCCTGGTCAATGTCTTTTTTATCTTAATGATTTCTTCTGTTGATCAACAAATTTAGTCAATCCTGGGACATGTGTAATTAAGATGGGGTGAAAGTTGCTCAGTCTGTGAGTGATCACATCCGTGGGTGTCTGCTCAATGCAAAGAAGACTTGTGGCATTAGAGAGGGCTCTGTAGTTGTGGACGGCATATCAGCCAGTCGAGCAGTATCGAACACAAGTATTTATAGCTGTCCACATAAGGATGTGGTCCCAAGTAGGTGATAGGACATATGGGAAGCAGTCTATTTAGAATATGCAGTGAGAACCTATGGAGGCGGCAGCCACGCCCTTCAGCATAGAGGGGGAAGTTATGAAATTCCTGATAATCTGGTTTGAAGTTGCCCTGTGAGGCCCAAGCAGTAGATTTCTAATAGGCGTGCAGCAGTGCCAATGGTGGCCCTCCACCAGGGTGGTGGGTAGGATATGAGGAGATCCGAGCGATGATGAAAATAAGGAGGCAGCCATCGGAGTATTCAAAAAGAGTGGTTTGCCTGTCTGTGCTGCTAAGGAGCAATGATGATTGTTTTAGTGTGTTTGTGGTATGAAGCCCCTGTGGGGTAGTCTATACAATATTTACAGTGATATGATAAAAGAGTCTTTCGTTAGGGTGTAAGAGAAGGCGAACCATGGCTCGTGACTCATGGACCCAATAGATGTGAAAGGTGGCCGATAGGGAGGTAGCTCAAGTGTGGGGTGAGCCAAGTACAACACCAATTCCCAGTTTCCCGTGATTATCACAGTGTTATTAGTGGTTGCTTTGGGTATCCAGCGTTGTTGGTCAAATGATGGCTCTTGGTTAGCAGAGTGTATCGGGTAGTTCCCACATAAATGGGTAGGCAAGATAAAATGGCTGCTGTGCAGGGATTTCCTGCCAATTTATCGTGCCCGTTCAGGGAACACGGGGGAGCCAGATGGTGACAGTGCCCTCGGGAGGTCAGTACACTGTCGGATCGGTTGTAGACAGTGTACTGACCTCCCGAGGGCACTGTAGATGTAGTGACAGAAGGGCATGCATGGTGACTGACAAGGGGGCAATTTGAAAGGAAAAATTTTAAAATAATATGCCGTCGCCTCAGGTCATTTCCCTGTGTGGCTCTGCTGGGTGAGTGTCGGCTGCCATTAATATGCCCGTGTTACTTTTCCCATTAATATGCCAGTATTACTTGGCCATTAATATGCCAGTGTTATTTTGCCATTAATAAGCCCCAGACAATTTGCCCAATAATATGCCACTATTATTTTGCCATATAGTATGCCCCAGACAATTTGCCCAATAATATGACAGTATAATTTTGCCATTTAATATGCCCCAGCCAATTTGCCCAATATTTCTTTTTACCATTTGTAACTGTGTAAAAAAAAAAAAAATCAGGTCAAAGTTAGAAAAAGTGTTTTTTATGGCATATTTTCATCATATTTTATATTTTTTTTAATAGTAAATGATATCATATGATGCAAATAATAGTATCAAATGAAAGCATTATCCGCCCTTTAAAAAATCATATATAATTTGTGTGGGTGTACTGAACACAAAGAAATAAATTCACAGTTCAGTAAACATTTGACAAAAATAATGGAATTCTGGTCTTCAAGGCACATCAAATGCAGCATAGCACTCGGTCACTAAGGGGTTAATAAGCCCCAGCCAATTTTCCCAAAAATATATGTAACGAGACGTCTACTACCGGAGTTACTTTTCACCTTGCCCGCAATGGATATCAGCCAGAGTCCCAAATAATTCACTGTGTCGCCTGCTCCTTGTCCCCAAGAATCACACACGACACATATGTAGGTACAGCAGTAAATTCCCTGCTATTCCCTTTATTCCAGGGAATAGCAGGCTTTTTATACAGTAAAATATCAGATAACGTTTGATTGAACAATAGGTAATGTTAACAGTAAACCGTGTTTCAGATTCCATAATTTGGACTGGCTAGGCACCAATTGGAGTGGGAACTCTAAAACAGCCGCCAATCGGGGCATAAGGGGCGGGTGACATCGGAACCAGACACTTTTAATGCCTTTACCAAGGAGAGCCAAAGGGGAACCCACTGACGGAGGTGGCTTAGAACCGACCAATCAGAGAAGTGCCTACATTCCTAATGCTTCCCCAGGTTCTTCACAATATGCCACTGTTATTTTGCCATTAATAAGCCCCAGACAATTTGCCCAATAATATGACAGTATAATTTTGCCATTTAATATGCCCCAGACAATTTGCCCAATATTATGCCACTGTTATTTTGCCATTAATAAGCCCCAGCCAATTTTCCCAATAATATATGTAAAGAGACGTCTACTCCCAGAGTTACTTTTCACCTAGCCCGCAATGGATATCAGCCAGAGTCCCAAATAATTCACTGTGTCGCCTGCTCCTTGTCCCCAAGAATCGCACACGACACATATGTAGGTACTAACCGCTAAGTGCCCTATTTCCGTCCATAACGTCTTAATTGTATAGAATTTAGCAGGGCTAACCATACAAATATCTTTTAACAACAATATTATATAGATCTGAAGGTTTCTCTATTTATATTTTTTAAATAATTGAGAATACAATAAAAATAGGGAGTTGGAAGCAATAACCTTTTGTCTTTTTAACCCCTTAAGGACAGATGACGTGCCAGGCACGTCACGGCAAATCGTGGACTTGCCGACAGGTGACGTGCCTGGCACGTCATGCACTAAACTGAGTAAAGAAAGCGACCAGCGGTCGCTTTCTTTACTCTAACGGTGTTGCTACAATGCCTCTAGGTAGAGGCATTGTGCAACACCCCCCAAATGTGCAGGGGCGCGCTACGATCACTCCCCGGAGTGATCGTAGCAGCCATTTAAAAATGGCTGCGCCCACTGCACACATGTGCTTAGAAAGCAAATGATCGTTCGCTTTCTAAGCATTTCCGGTGTTGTTAAAGTGGCGAGGCACTTAACAACACCATGCTGCTCCCCAGAGCCGATGGTGGTCGCTCTCCTGAGCGACCCCATCGGCTCAGTAGAAGGGAACGCTGCCTGTACAAGCAGCGCTTCCCTTCTAATGGCAAGAGCATCGGAAGTGAAAGTCTTTCACTTCTGATGCTCTAAGGGGAGCCAATCGATGCCGGCACAACAGATCTATGTGATCTGTGCAGGCATGTATTAGCAAATATTGCCTTTGACAAGTATTGATCTGCCTCCCTCACCTTACTAGTTATAGTAAGGGAGAGAGACAGATCAGATAAAGTAAAAAAATAAAATAAAATAATAAAAAAAATATTTAATAAAATTTTAAACACCAAGGGCTTTTATAAAAGCCATTTAACCCCTTCCCTGCCATTGATCGCTGTGTACGCAGTGATCATACACAGCAGCACATTTTTTGCTGTCTGTGCATTTTTTAGGGGTTAATTCATTACAGTATAAAAAAAGCTCTTTTAAGAGAGATTAACCCCTTTCTTGCTGTAGATCACTGCCTAAGCAGCGATCTGACGCAAATGCAGCAATCTTGCTGCAGAAGCATTTTTAAATTTTTTTAAACTTTTTTATTACACCCGTCACGTGTTAATTATACCCGCTAGGGGACTACGTTTAACGTAAACATTTTTTTTTTAGCTGTCTGACCGCATGTATAGCGATCAGTAACAGCTGATAAGTGACAAAGGCGGGTTGGCGTTTGCTCAGATGAGCATCACCATTCGTCTGACCCATGTGGATCTGCCTCCCTCTCACTTACTGCTAAGTACTACAAAGGCTCTTATAAGAGCTATTAACCCCTTCCTTGCTCTACATGTTCAAATTCCAAGTTTGAAAATCAAAAAGCGCACCTCTCAAATGTAGCCTTTCAACCCCTAACAAAGCTGACAAAGCTATGCATGGGTGGTATCCCTGTGCTTGGGAGATGTTGCTGAACATATATTGTGGTATTGTTTGTCAGTGACACATACCGAAATATGTGAATTTGTGTCTAAAGTACAATGTATGTGGGAAAAAATACACAATAAAATGACTACCACAAACTTTGACAAAGGCTGGTGGTAGAATTGGTGCATGGAAAGTGTTAAAATAACACCATTTAAAATAGCCTAGGGTGTCTACTTTTACAAAATATATACTTTTTGGGGTAAAATACACTGTCCTACTTTAAAAAAAAGTCCCAAATGAAAGATGGGCTCAGGCTGACTACACGTCAATATTCCAAGTTGAAAATGCGCACCTTCACAATGTGGCCCTTTTAGCCCCCAACCAACCCAACAAACCTATGCATGGGTGGTATCCCTGTACTCAGGAGATGTTGTTGAACACATATTGGGTTATTGTTTGGCAGTGACACATACCAAAATCTGTGAATTTATGTCTAAAATACAATATTTGTGGAAAAAAACCACACAAAAATTACTACCACAAACTTTGACAAAGGCTGGTGGTAGAATTAGTGCATGGAAAGTGTTAAAATACCACCATTTGAAATAGCGTAGGGTGTCTACTTTTAAAAAATATATGTGGGTTGATGGGGTAAAATACACTGGCTGGTTTCAAATATGTCCCAAATGGGACATGGGTGCAGGCGGTCTGCATGTCAAAATTTCAATTTGGAAAACCAAAAACTGCACCTACCAAATTTGGCCTTTTACCCCCCAAACAACCCAACAAACCTATGCATGGGTGGTATCCCTGTACTCAAGAGATGTTGCTGAACACTTATTGGGGTGTTATTTGGCAGTGACACATACCAAAATCTGTGAATTCATGTCTGAAGTACAAGGTTTGTGAAAAAAAAACACAAAAAAATTACTACCACAAACTTTGACAAAGGCTGGTGGTAGAATTAGTGCATGGAAAGTGTAAAAATACTACCATTTGAGATAGCCTAGGGTGTCTACTTTAAAAAAATATATGGGTTGATGTGGTAAAATACACTGGCTGGTTTCAAATATGTCCCAAATGGGAAATGGGTGCAGGCTGTCTGCATGTCAAAATTTCAAATTGGAAAACCAAAAACTTCACCTCCCAAATTTGGCCTTTTACCCCCCCAAACAATCCAACAAACCTATGCATGGGGGGTATCCCTGTACTCAAGAGATGTTGCTGAACACTTATTAGGGTGTTATTTGGCAGTGACACATAACAAAATCTGTGAATTCATGTCTGAAGTACAAGGTTTGTGAAAAAAAAAACACAAAAAAATTACTACCACAAACTTTGACAAAGGCTGGTGGTAGAATTAGTGCATGGAAAGTGTTAAAATACCACCATTTGAGATAGCCTAGGGTGTCTACTTTTAAAAAATATATGGGTTGATGGGGTAAAATACACTGGCTGGTTTCAAATATGTCCCAAATGGGACATGGGTGCAGGCTGTCTGCATGTAAAAATTTCAAGTTGGAAAACAAAAAACTGCACCTCACAAATTTGGCATTTTAGCCTCCACAAAACCCAACAAACCTATGCATGGGTGGTATCCCTGTACTCAGGAGAAATAGTAGAATCTATTTAGCATGTTTTTCGCTATTGTCGATGAGGAGAAGTTGTTTCAAATAAAAGTCAGGAAATTTGTGTATTTTTTTTTTTTTATGATATGATCAAAAATATGGCATCCATAGAAAGCCCTTCTTGTCCCGATAAAACCAATATATATATAAGGACCCGGAGATGGTGAGTAATTATAGGCCCATATCACTAATAAATACCGACATTAAGATATTCTCCAAGATCCTGGCTAATCGTTTAAAGCTGGTGATCCATAACTTGATTCATCCTGACCAAGCCGGCTTCATGCCGGGTAGGGAGGGCTCTGAGAATACTAGGAGGGTTTTCGACATTATCGATAGTATACATCAAAGGAAAATACCCTCTGTCATTGTCGCTCTTGATGCGGAGAAGGCCTTTGACAGAGTGGATTGGAGATTTTTGTCGGAAACCCTCCTGGCTTTTGGATTTATGGGCTCGTTTTACAACGCAACAATGTCACTATATGCAGATCCACGGGCCAGGATTAGGGGTCCTTTCCTGGCTTCGGAGTTTTTCGATATCCGCAACGGAACTAGACAGGGTTGCCCGCTAGCGCCCCTTTTATACGCACTCACCATTGAACCCTTGGCCCAATATTTGAGAAACTCACAGGACGTGGAAGGGATCCCGATTGGTTCAGACGAACATCTTATTACACTTTATGCAGACGACGTCTTGCTGACCTTGTCGAATCCCCTAACCTCGATACCAGCACTCCTGGAAGCCCTTGAGCTGTATGGCTCCTATTCTAACTACAAGGTCAACCTCCTTAAAACACAGTCTATCTCCCTCTATCTCCCAATACCCAACTGTCAGATAAGGCGGCTTTTTGGCGGGGAAGGGTCGATATGTAAGACAATAGATTACCTAGGGATCAAAATTTTGAGGCACTTAGATAGAATTGTCCCAGTGAACCATAAGTTGTTACTTATAGACCTAAAAAAATAGATCTCACATTGGGCAAAATTGGAAACATCTTGGTTAGGCCGTATTAACATACTGAAAGCCTACATTCTCCCGAAGCTTATATATCTATTGCGAACCATACCATACAAAGTTCCGACTAAGATTTTGAGAGAATATGACTTAATGTTTTCAAAATTCGCTTGGGCATCTAAAAAGCCACGCATTCCCAGTCAGACACTTAAACGTGCCTTGCAATATGACGGACTGGGATACCCAGACCTGCGTAGAACATACGAGGCGTGTCAATTGTCACATGTATTAGCGTGGAAGAACCAAAGATATGGCCCAGGTTGGTACAGGTTAGAAAAGATGGCATGTGGAAGTAACGACCCCGCCTTCGTCCTTTGGTTACCCCGCGAGTTTTATCGAAATATGGACTGTCCGCTTAGGACAATAACAGACGGAATGAACTCATTTTATAAATTAAAGAGATCACATAATATAAGAGACACATTATCAAAAGCTGCCCCTTTGCAGATAGTCTTGCTATGTATAAGGGATATCAAATTACAGAGATGGAGGGAGGCTGGGATCAACATATTGGGCGATTTATATACAAATGACAACTTGACCTCCTTTGAGATATTAACTAAAAAATATAACCTCCCAGGCATTGAAGTTTATAACTATCTTAGACTCAGATCCTTTCTTGGGGAACATCCTCCCACGGATGTGTCGGACTGGGAGAATTTCTTGACTATGGTGGGGACCAGCAACGTAATAGCAAAATCCCGACGATTTCTTGACATGGGGGCGACGGTTGGGAAGTCGTCGGCGATTACGCAATGGGAGATCGATTTGGATAAGTCATTTGCCCCCCAAGAATGGTTCAAGGTTTGGCAAGAAGTTAGGGGAGCAAATCACTGTATCAACATTCATGAGCAATTTTATAAACTTACTCATAGATGGTATCTAGTTCCTAAAAGACTGGCTAAATTTGACGTAAACGCAAACGATTTATGTTGGCGTTGCCACCAGGCAATTGGATCGCACCGCCATATATGGTGGGATTGCAACGAGTTATCAGCGATAAGACAGAAGGCTTCTGCTTTAATAGAAGGGGTGACCCCTAATCAAGGGCAACTTACTCCACAAGCCTTTTTGTTCCACTTAGATTTACGGGAAACTGATAAAAACCGGAAGGCCCTCTGTATCAATATTCTCGTAGCTTTTAAAATATGTCTATCAAGATACTGGAGGAGGTCAGAAATACCGTCCTGGCCCGAAATTAAGTTGCAGATAAACTTCCAGGCCGAGGCCGAAAAATATTTCCTCTTGAGGGCCAAAAATAAAAATAAAGTTAGTAAAGAAACCTATGAGGGAATTTGGTCAAAATGGTTGGAGCTAGCAAACTGATCTCTATCACTGGTTGAGGGCGTATTCCCGCTCCCTGGCTTCTGCTGGGGTTATTTACCCCCTGTGAGGAGATTTCCCGACGCCTCTGTCTCACTATTCGGCCATCGCCCCCCCGCAGGTTTTAGCTAAGTATAGAGCACTATCTGCCCCCTCCCCCCCCCCCCGTCAAGATCAAGACCCCAAGAGGTTGGCTGTTGGGCGAATGAAGACGCGAATGTGGATGAGATGGTGCGTATGAGAGAGCATTTTGGGAGCTACTTTAGGCGGCAGGGGAGCCGAGGTTAAGTTTTCCTTTTCATGTCTAGTTCTTCTCCTTCTCCCTCCCATCCTCTTGCCCCCCTCATAAGTGTTAAAACTGAAAAATGCACTGGAGCAACCTTGATGCTAAAATATCTTTGTTTTTGCTAACAAATGCGTATCTTGACCTATCGAATTACTTCTATGTATATTTATGTGTTTGTTTAGATTATTGGAAAGAAATTAATGTAAATTTGAATAAAGATTGAAATATTAAAAAAAAAAAAAACAATATATATATATAATATGTGTGGGTACAGCAAATGACGAAGAGGAAAATTACTGCTAAACACAAAGAGCACAGAAATGTTAAAATAGCCATTGTCCAGAAAGGACAAAAATGTTTCAAAGGCTCTGTCCTTAAGGGGTTAAATCTTTTATTGAATATAAATAAATATAGACAATGTATAAAAACAGCTTACTAATCCATAATAAAAGCAGAGTAAATAAAGTTAAATGTATATGCTTGCAATAAGTAAATAAAATCACATACCCTCCTGGTTGTTTACAGGTTAATCTCCCATTCTTGTGTTAATGCTGTCGCATCAACATAGTCTCCTCATTCTGTGTAAACTAACTGATAATTGGTGTTTATATATGTTACGGTTACTCCCAGGCTAGCTGGAAGCTGGACCGCTAGAAAGTCTGGATCCCAGTTTAGAGAGAGAGAGAAGCCACTTTGTCTCGATATCCAGACGGATCTTGTAAGTGTAGATCAATCCCACTAGCTATTTTACAGCTAGGATACTCTTTCCCCACAAAACGAGTCAAGGCTGCTATTTGAAAGTCAAACAAGTACTGACCAGAACTGTTTATTGATGTAGAAACACAGAATATGTACAGTTGAACATCTTGACAAACCAAATTGGACAAAGGAACTATAACAGGATTAAAGTTTAACCTAAGGACATACAAAGGTAAATCCTGCCTCACACCTTTCAGGATACAAAGGTGCCCAGTTCAGATACACACAGGAAATTAAATGACTTACATAAGACAATGGGAAAGGTGACAATAATGACAGGGATTAAAGGATATGATCCAGTCTTAACTTGAGGAAAGCACAGTGAATAGGACAAAGACTTGGATTCTAGTTATTACAGTACATTCCTCTGCTTGTTGAGTTAACCTTTGTCAGCTCAATTATCTCCAAGCTAAAATATAAAGGTTTTACACAATATTAATAACTTTCAAAATATGCATCACATTCACATAAAACATACATTTTCAGAATCAGCATACTTTAAATGTGAACAAAACGAAAAAATCAGACAATTCCACCCAGTAGTTCAAAGGTTAGCTTTTTGGGGCATTTTTAAAGGGCCATACACCCCAGGACCATAGTCACAGGGGAGGAGGCTGGCAAACAGGTCTCTCCAGGACCAAGTGGCGAAGGGCACTTCGTCACAATATAGATTTTAGATAACCTTACTTCCGGTCATTTATGGGCAGGAAAAATACCATATGATACATTAAAACAGGTAACTATGGTTTACTTTGGGGTAAATCTCGGTCAATCAAGAAAATATTAATTAACCTTTAGTCTTGATTTCTTCGCAAACAGTCAAGGCCATGACATAATAATGAGGTACATGTCCTGGCCTAGCAGGACAAAATGGCGTCTATAGTCTAAACATCTTAATTGCGAAGCTGGGCGTGAAGCCAGTTTGATAACAGAAAGAACAAAGTTGAAGCAACAAAACTTTCCACTGTAAGTAGCAAGGTGGAAGAAGGGGGGTAACGAAACCTGTCATTTCTTTAAGTGCCCATAACACCCTCTCCTTTAACTGTGGATTTCTTTACACAATTAAAACAAGTAATTTTTATTTTTTTTAGCACAAACTTTGCATTTAATAAATAAGTTCATTTTAATAGCATGTTATAACTTGTTATAATACATGTTATATTGATATTGCGATCGAAGTGCAATTTTGGGAACGCCTCTTCTTTCCAATATCGGAATCTTGAAAACACCTCTACTTCTCGCTGGCAGACACGCATCGACATCGGGTGCTGTTGTGCTAGAGATGTTAACAGGTAAAATCTGCAGAAAATCTTTAGATTTGTTATACTCTTTATAATAATTATAGATGGAAAAGTAACATAGATATTCTTTCTGGTGTTTTGTTTAGGAGTAAACAACCCTGTATGTGAGTAAGATATGTAAGGATTATTTGAATCAGAAAAGTATTTGCTGCATTTGTTCAAAATAACCTGTAAAGTTACATTTTCCCAGTAAAATGTAAAATATTAAAATTGCTATTCTTTTGCATTATATCCAGAGATTTTTCTGGTACAAATATAGAATTGAAAACATGTAAATGTGATAATATTATATTATTCATTGTTCTCCTAGTGAGAAGACACATTATCCTCCAGGTTACAATAACTATTGTTATCATTATTGTCTTAAAATACCAAAAACTGTCCCAATAACATTTTACCATTATTTGTTAAAGTTTTAGTTACCTTTAGAAATATATTGTCCACTGTAGGTAATATTGGATAAAGGGACTTACCTATTTCTGACAGGCAATGTAGGAAATCACATTTGTGATTTGAATACTCAGCAAGGTGAATCGTATTTCTTAAAGTAAGTGGCTGGTTGGTGGAGCTTATGGCAAATTTAAATTTTTGCAAGTGAGCCAAGAAGGCACACTGTATGGTAATTTAACAGAAATTGGAGTAATATATATTTTAACTGTGTCTGTTAACTTGTATGTTTGTATGGGTGGTCTTAACCTGTTCCCATAACAAGAGCTAACAGAATCTGTTGTAAATATGGCTGGTTGAAATGGGGCTATGTTACAATCAGAAGGTGAACTCATAATTATATATGATCCATGTCTTAGTGGTTCATAATACAAATAATCACTTTATACTGGTTCAATTAAACAATCAGTAGATTTGGCAGGGTTATTACCACAAGGTATCTGTACCTTTAAATCATCACAAACTAGATAACTTTTCTAGGTATTAAGAAACAGAAAAATATCTGATCACGTGTTTGTGATATATTGATATGACTTTGAATTATTTTTGACATCTTTTCACCTGTTTGCAATAGGTGACCAAGTTATCAATTTCCCAACTTGTTGTGTATATTTCACCTGGAAGGGTTAATTCGTAATACATTTTTACCTCCCATTGACTGACATTAGCTCTGGCAGTCAGAAAATGTTTTATTCTATTTTATATCATTAATAAAAGCTTGTGATATGTGGAGCAAAGCTTCTTTTTGTTTTTCAGTTAAATCTAACTGTTGAAGTGCATTATTTATGTTAATCAGAATTGTGTCAATCATACCACTCCGTAAGCTAAAACCAATAGAGAGTAGTTTCTGATTTAATAAGGATATATTTACACTTCCTTCTAAAGTTGAAATATCACTCATAACTGCAGTTGTTAGCATAATAATATGATATTTAAGCAGTTAGATTCCACTGCGCAGCAATTCATCATTTGCATCACAAATTCTGGCCACTACTTGGATTGCATCTACAAGACCAGTAGTTATTAAGGAATCTGCATTTTTTAGCAATTTCATTTTGCTGCGTGACATTAATTTACATCCATCTTGATGATCAGCTGGTATACTCTTATACGTTATGTCTAAGAAGATATTGTTTGTAGGCCAGGCTGCTGTATATGGCATTTCAGCAATATTTTCCAATTACATTTTAGATATTCACAAGGCCTATCTTCC
Source organism: Pelodytes ibericus (assembly GCA_036172795.1). Taxonomy (NCBI): domain Eukaryota; kingdom Metazoa; phylum Chordata; class Amphibia; order Anura; family Pelodytidae; genus Pelodytes; species Pelodytes ibericus. The sequence continues at coordinate 66,376,290 of CM069861.1, forward strand.
TTTGCTATTAACACATTCATTGGATTAGATGTATAATTATTTTTTTTATATACTGTTAATTACAGTATATTTTACACCCACTGACACATTTCTGATACAGGGAATAAACAGCATAATTTGCTTTAGAAGTTATATATATATTTTTTTTTTACTATGCACCACATACCTGGAAGTTCGGAGTACAGCAGGAATCCTTGATTTCTGGGTTGCCATTTGAGGTAATGATTGCTATTATCATACCACAAAGAACAAGGTGAACAGTGGTATACCACCTTGGGGATGGATCCATCACCGATTCCTTCTTTTATCAATGTCTCTGTAGTTATATTACAGGGGTTTCTTTCTTTGCAGGTAGTGCAAGTGTCCCATGATTTTAAGTCTGAACAACTTTTGTTTTCCTTCTCTGTTCCATTCACTTGGCAGGGGATCTGCTCTCAGTCGGCCTGTAGTAATATTAGCCATTCATTTCTTCAAAGTATTTTTCCTTAACTGATGTGTTTCTTCTGAATTCAAATTCTCATTCCCCCAAGAGTCATGATAAAGTTCATTACTGCAGAATATTGTTCCTGTGTGGATTCTCCACCTGGATATCTTTATTCCTCTTCAGGTACTCTCTGTATTGTGTTCCATCTTGAGAATTACCTGGTCGTGGACCTTTATTTCATACTCAGGCCATCGTCCGACTGTCTGGAAATCAACATAATAGCAGTGTCTGATAGCAGAATAGCACATCTTTTCAGCATAAGAAGGCTGTTTGCTGTAGTCATCCAGTGGTTAATAATATGGTAAAGTCTTTTCTTGAATCATCTTTATGTGAGTGTCCAAGATCTTTCACAAGCATCTGTCCCATCTCGCTTCTAATTCCAGCATCTTTGGCCATCACCACAGAGTCCAGTATTAGAGTCTGAGATAGTCCAATCACTTCTTATGTATAATTGGTTTGGGGTTTGGTCTCCAGTAGGTTCCTTGTGGAATACCAGTGTAGGTCACATTGGCAGTTATCTCATTGTGAACTGTCTCTTTTCACAAGATGGTTCCTGGAGGTTGTCCTCACAATGATGGAACTTGTATTATGAACTGTCCAATTCATTTCAGGTGCTTCTTGGTTGTTCTTGTTGTTGTAGATGTCATTAAGATAATATTGCAGATCATAATAAGGAGATACCAAATCAAATTCTTTAGTCGTCAATTCTTGCTGATCTTGATGATGATCATTCATTTTCAGTAACTGAATCTGCTGTAACAACTGTGAAAATATCACCATCTGTCTGTTAATCTTCCTCTGTCTTCATGGGCATACAGGCGTCAAGTGTTTCTCCCCCCCCTTTCCCATATATGTCAAGTTTATTTTCTGTACACTTTTTTTGCCATTAAAACAACTTCTTTATTTCACTGATATCCGGAGTGCAATTTTCCGTTTTTCTCTGTTGCTGCACGTTATGTATGAGGAATGCACCTGGATTATCTTTCCCAGCTCTTGCTTACCTGGATAGTGTATTGTGCTTTTTTGCTTCGGTGGACCCCGGATTTTTTCCTCTGATTGTTATGTCTTCATGGGTACAGGTTTAGATGTCGGATCATGATTCAGACTTTTACGTGGCTATGAGTCTGGTGGCTTTTCTTCTTCTGGTTCTTTTGGCTTCCTTTAGCAACATCCAGTGTTCTGTGGAAATCTTGAAAATGTTAAGCAGGTTTTAAATTATCAATGCTTACTTTCCTTGTTGGCCCTGGTTGTTCTCTGTAATAAAAGTTCTTGGATTTAAAATTGTCACTATCTTCACCGGTTTCTACAAGCAGGTCTCAGAGGATGTATAGTCTGTACCCTCTCCTGGACAAACTGGCCAACAGTAGGTGGTGGTGTTTGGTGTGTGGTGGGTTGGGTAAAAATATTCCCTAATTTCCTCTAAAAGAGCCAATTGTTCCACTCTCCCTGGTGCATAAATGTGTTTGTCAGTGAAAGATGTATTACAAGGTACACCATACGACATTTCATATGGGGTTTTACCATTAGTAGTGTTTGGTATGTTGTTAATACCCATCTGTAAAATAGGATTAAGTGGATACCACTGTGTGGGGAAAGCAACTAGCAACTTGGTTAATAGTCATTTTAGCTCAGCATTTTTCCTTTCCACAACCCCACTACTTAGGGGTTGGTCAGGTTCACTGATTCCCCAAAGTAACCCAAATGTGGTTGACCAGTTTTGAGTTTCCTTTGCAATAAATGTAGGACCTCCATCTGAGGGTCCTGTGCTTACCGATGCTTGCTAGAGAAGTGAGACTAGAAATCGTGGTGTTAGAGGTTGCACTTTGCACAGGATATAACCAAGTAAACCTGATACATGTATCAACACATACTAAGATATATATGTAACCATGAGATGGTGGCATAGGTCCAATATGATCAATATATAGTAATTAAAATGGTACCTTAGGTATTGTTTTTTTCAATAAATGGTACAACAGAGTGATACAGCCTATTTACCAATAAGCATTGTTTACAATTACTAATAACATGAACAAATGTTTTTCTTATATTGGGCAACCAATATTTCTGTTTCAGAGTAGCATGTACATTATCTCTACCCAGATGAGCTTGTCCAAGCCCTGCGTGGGCTTCTAGGGCAAGTTTTTCTCTCTCCTTGACAGGAGGAACAATCATATCTTTATCATCAATGGTTACTATACAAGTTACTCCTTCTAAACGATAGGAGTATTTGGTTGGATAGCCAGGTGGATTAGGTCTGGTCTTATCCATGCAAGCATTTAACTCTGCATCAAGACTGAGAGCAAGGGTATGTGTTTGTGATCTAGTGACCACATTGACAGAATAGCGTTGGCTGACACTGCGCCAAGGTGTCTATAAATTGATTGCCAACTGTGTGAGGAGAGGAACCAAGCTTTCTATGAGCCGGTCCTTGCACTACTTCAATGTCAGGCTTTTTTGCAAGTAAGCATCTATATGTTTCCACAGAGCAATATGCTGTAGTGGCTTACGACATCTCGTAAGAAAACTGTTTGAACACCGAACTGAGAGATCTTGAACTGTGGACCTAGCAATATAGGCTGAATCTGTCACTATCAATACTAGTCCTTCAACTAACATACTTTCTTTTAAAGCATGTGTGTATGCATAGATTTCAGCATATTGTGCTGAATGATCATCTATAGCCCATGTTCTATCAGGCTGCTCTGGTGTGCATTTAAGTATACCACAACCTGCATAGTATATTGTGATCTCATTTTGCAGATGTAACTGCAGAGCAATCTGTGTAAAATATAGCTTTGTAGAAACTGTTAGGATGTGTTTATGTTTCCCATTTATTATCTGTCTCTGATGAGGAGCGGAGGTCATCTAACGATGGTAGTGTTTTATCATGAATAAACGTTAATTGTGGATCTTCTAAAAGGGAGAACCTTTTAAGCCAACGACTTTTTAATGGTTTTTTTTTGTGTGTGTGTGTGATTGTTTGTTTTTGCAGAGCAGCTAGCGATGCAAACTGGTGTAAATAGGACAGTTTGTTGTCCATAATCTAGATCTCTTGACTTTAAGAGAGTGTAATTGAAATTGCTGTCAGCAATGTCTAAAGAGCAGTATATTTAAATTCTGTATGTGTGAAAACGTAAGAAAGTATGCAAAAAGTCATATTTATCACTTTTTCTATGTAACATTTTTTACTGCATCAATGAGTGATTTGAGACTTAAATCTTCTTGTGCAATCTATTCAAAATGTGTTTTATTTTGCTCAATTTTAATATCTCTTGAGGCATCTTTGTGTAGAGGAATGACAAATGAACTATAATTTGGTGTAAACAACATGTCATAGTTTAGGAGACCAAGGAGGCTTCTTAATTGTTTTAAATTATTTGGCCTTGTTCTTTGTTGGTTACGTTATCTTTGTAGTTGATCCTCTACCTTGTTCAGAAATGTTAAATCCTGAATAGTTTAGTGTACATCTAGCAAGCTGTGACTTTTGTAATGAAATTATATAGCCTGCTTTGTGTAATCTTGTTATTGGAATGTCTGCAAATGTTCCCTCCCTGTGTCATGTGATAAATAAATATCATCGACATATACTTCTACATTGGGTATGTCTGACAAGAGTGAGAAAGCATATGATGTGAATAATGTTGGGGAATTAATCAATCCTTCCAGTAACTGTGTCTAAACATATTGTTTATCTTTCCAATAAGGGTCTTTAATTTGAAATGCATGTGATCAGAATATATTGACAAATCCAATGTGGTTTTAATTGGGAGGAGGTTTAATTGCACCTCTTCCATTTCATTAATAAGGTTTTGGTAGCAGTATAAACTGCTTTGTGTGCCCACTAGATAGGAGGTGGGTGAGAGTAGGTTCTCACCCTATTGAGAGTGTGCCTTGACATGGTGGGTGAGCTTAATTATGCTTTGGCCAATTCATATAACCAAAACCTCATTTAAATTATATTTATATATTTGTTGCCAATTTTATTAGGGTGGGAAGCGCAGACAGTTTTTGTCTATTGTATACAATGTAGTTTTATATTTTCCTCTGTAAATTTGTTGTAAAATGGATGGAGAATGTATATTCCCATCTGGTTTTGTCACAGGGTATACTGCAGTGTTAGTGCAGATATACTATTTTTTAATAATGCCTTGTTTTAAGTCATTTATGACAATCTGTATGTCAGGCATCGCTAGTTAATTGATATTGTATTGTACATGTTTATTAGGTACAAGGATTTTTTTTTCTATGCCCTACATGATTTTCCCAATGTTGAAAAACATTTTCATTCTGCAAAAGTAATTCTCTCAATTCTTGCTTGTTTTGCAAAGAAGTGACATGTATTGTATTTGCTGTTCCACAAGATTATTAAATCAAGTGGTATGGTAAGTTGCAGAGTCTGTGAAGCTAAAGATTTTAAAACTATGGCTATAAAATGTGAAACATCTTTTATATGTGATTAAATAGGAATATCCAATTTAGGATACTCAACCTATTCCTGATTAACTTTTTTTCCATTAATTTTAATGGTCTCATGGTATAAAGGGTATGTTCCGCTGCCTTCAAGATTTTCAATGGTAACATCATAAAACAAGTCAGTTTGCTAAATATTTGGTTGTACAAGAGAAATATCTGCTTGTGTGTCTAAAAATCCTTTATATGTCTTAGAAGCACTTGTTATCTGTAGCTCAAGTTCAGTCATCCTGATCAGGCTGCTTCTGTTCTTTCTTGTTTATCTTTTTAGTTATAGTTGGTGGTTGTGTGGGTATTAGTGTTGCAGAATTTTTATATTGTTCTGGTATATCTCTTTTCCTAACTTTCCTGGGGGTCCTCTGTATGGACCTTTAATTTGAGGTCTTAATGTGTATCCTCTGCCATATACTTCATTATATCCAGTAGAATCTGAATATCTTGTGGTATCTCCTTTAGGAGTTAAAGAGTAATGTTCAGTGCTATTTGTGTCTGAAGTCTGTTCTCTATCCCTCTGATATGCTCTGAAAGGGGGACGAGAATAATCTCTATTAGTGCCATCAGTAGATGGTCTAAATTTCCCTCTTGGATATGTAGGACCTTTTCTAGCATGTTGCTATTTGTCCTTTTTGGAGTGAAAGCTCCACTACTAACTTTCTATTATTTATTTATATGTTTCTCTTTAATTTTATGTCCATCTCCTGTAAGATCTTTTAATAGGAGTGTGTATGTACTCCTTAGGATTTCAGCATTCTGTCTGCTTTTTCATTCTCTGCCAATCCATGTAACCTTCTCTCTATGTCAAGAATCAAAGCTTGACCCTTCACAAGGGTTTTAAATAACCCCATACCATGGAGTGGTTTCTGCTTGTAAATCTTAGTCCTAAATTAAATGCTGCTATAATTCCTGATTTGAAATTAACTTCAGCAAGTGTATGTGTTAGTGTGGAAATTGTTATTTCCCCATATGTTTTTTCATATATAGTGGATATTATAATATCCCAGATTGCAGCTTCTGCTTGTGGGATTGACAAGGTCATATTGCATTAACTAATCCCTGTCTCTGTGTGGCTGTTGGAGTAGGATAAACCCCATCCAAAGCATGAATCTTTTTATTCAGCCATAGTGCTATTTCTTTAACGAAGATAGTATTGTGCCAATAGTAGCTTTAATATTGGACATAGGAATCCCCAGTGTTAATGTTCCTATTGTGTGAACTATCGGACCACTAGCAAGTGGTGCTCTCATTGCTTGCATTAACACCTTCGCTACAAAGGACGTGCCAGGCACGTCCTGGGAGAAACTCCCTTAACGACAAAGGACGTGCCTGGCACGTCCTGCGGTGAATCAAGCGGTTTTCGCGATCAACGATCGCGAAAACCGCTTTAACGGTGCTGGTCTATTGCCTCGATGTCGAGGCAATAGCCAGCACCGAAATTTCTATTTTGGGGCACCCACGATCGCCCCACGGAAGAAGGGGGGTAACGAAACCTGTCATTTCTGCAAGTGCCCATTAAGAACCTTTATTCCATGGAATAGCAGGCTTTTTTTACAGTAAAATATCAGACAACGTTTGATTGAACAATAGGTAATGTTAACAATAAACAGTTGGATTTTCAAATTCCATAATTTGGACTGGCTAGGCACCAATTGGAGTGGGACCTCTAAAACAGCTGCCAATCGGGGCACAAGGGGCGGGCGACGTCGGAACCAGATTTTAATACCTTTACCAAGGAGAGCCAATGGGGAACCCGCTGACGGAGGTGGTTTAGAAGCGACCAATCAGAGAAGTGCCTACATTCCTAATGCTTCCCCTGGTTCTTCACAATATGCCACTGTTATTTTTCCATTAATACGCCCCAGACAATTTGCCCAATAATATACCAGTGTTATATTTTCATTTAATATAACCCAGCCAATTTGCCCAATAATATGCCAGTGTTATTTTGCCATTAATAAGCCCCAGCCAATTTGCCCAATAATATGCTAGTATTATTTTGCCATTTAATATGCCCCAGCAAATTTGTCCAATATGCCAGTATTATTTTGCCATTTAATATTCCGCAACCAATTTGCTCAATAATATGCCAGTATTATTTTGCCATTTAATTTGCCCCAGCCAATTTGCCCAATGTAATGCAGCCATTAATAAGCCACAATTACTTTGCCATTGATAAGCCACAGCCAATTTTCCCAATAATATGCCACCCTCCTTCCCCAGTACTCACCCCCTGGCTTCTCCATGTCCTGGGTCATCTCCTACTTACTGTCATATCTGGTGGGAATATATATATTTTTTTTAACTTAATTTTTTTTCCAGCGGATGCTGGCTGCCTTGCCCCAAAAGGAAAGCCTGATGTTGTCTAAGTCCACTGGATGCTTCGCGGCACACCTCCCATCATCCAGCGGCACACAAGTGTGCCACAGCACACTGGTTGCAGAGCGCTGTTCTATGGCAGGGGCATCCATAATGCAGCCTGAGGGCCAAATGCAGCCTGCTGGACTGCTAGTTGCGGCCTGCATTCTATTGGCAACGGTAACCGTAGCTACAACGGAAGTGCCGACTAGCGATGCCTAAAAGGCAGGAGAGTGGTATAGATGAGCACCACACCCCTCGGCCTTAGAGACTACAGTCAGAGCCCTGGATGTCATGTGACATCCTGGCACTCTAAATCACACACTACGGGACTGCAGATCTAGAGGTGTCAAAGTAGGAGTTATGGACCATGCTAGGAGAGGGGCATGATAGTAAAATAGGTATTGTTTTTTTTTTAAATACAAATCTGACACCAATCACATCTGTGTGATTGTATGTGTGTGTGACACTGAGTGATTGTGTGTGTCTATCTGAAAATGTAATGATGTGTGAATGTTTGACTGTGTAGTCAGGGCTGTCTTTACACAACTGTAGGCCTCTGGGCAAAGAAAGCCAAATGCAGCCTTCTACCCCCACCCCAATATAAAAATGATGTGCAATGATTAAGCACCACAGCAAGTTCAGCTCCAATCACAGTGTCACTAGTCATATATTTCTAGAAGAAGATCCTTTGAGGATGCTCATAACAACTAACAAGTCACATATAACATGACTTGCATACTATGCACATATCATCAATGCACTATTAGTTAGTTGTGTTTAAGGGTAGGTGTCAAACAAACACTCTATATTTACTAACCATTGCCAAACTCAAATCACAGTGGTCTTTTTTCTAGAATAATGGTACTAGTCACTTGTTTGTGATAATCTCTTAATTGCACATTGCACTAAATAATACAACATGTTATGCAATTAAATGATTATCATTAACAAGTAACTAGTCACATTTCTAGAAGAAGATGCTATGAAAATTTTCATAACAAGTCACATATAACATGATTTGCATATAGGGTTGCCACCTGTCAGGGTTTATACCAGCAGGCTGGTAATTATACTTGATGTAGCAGAGATTTAATGGTGGGAGTGCACCTCAATAGTCACACTACTACTTAGAGATAAGGTGTGCTTGGATGTACAGACAATATAAAACAAGAAAAATATTAACCTTAGTGACAAGACATTTTCACCTTGACTTTCCCTTGGTGACAATGGCTGTTTTGACATTTCTAGGGTGTTTGTGTTTAGCTGTAATTTTTTTCTTTCTCACATACAGTACCACACAAATTATATGTTGTTTTTATCGTCATAAGAAGGGCTTTCATTAGATACCATTATGTTCATCATATCTTATAATTTACTACAAAAAAATCATAAAATATGATGAAAAATGTAAAAAAAAACACTTTTTCTATCTTTGACCTAAAATATAATGTACACAAATAAAATCATTAAAAAAGACCCCATCTAAATAGTTTCTAAATGTTGTCCCGAGTTCAAAAATATGCTTGTTTCCATATTTTTTGGTATTTTTTTTGCGAGTTATGGGGCAAAAACCAAAAATAGTGTTTTTTTTTTCCTATATTGACCTTTTGACCCCAACCCGAACCCAAAATGTAACCCTCACCAAATTTAACCCCAACTTTAATCCTTATAATATCCCTTAATATTTTTTAATTTTAATTTAATTTTATCCCTATCCCTTATGCTAAAAAATATTTAATTTTAACCCTATAGGCTAATATAGCTATATAACCTGTTTTTAATTAATTAAATATGTATTTTAAATATTTTCCATTGCAATGCTACTTAACTACCACTAGGGGCAGTCAAGTAGCATATTCAGAGCGACGGAAGTGAAGTTACTTTCACTTCCGAAGCTCAGACCGGCAGAGGGCTTAGCCATATTGACGGAGCAGCATGCTCCGTGGGGCGATCGTGGGTGCCCCAAAATAGAAATTTTGGTGCTGGCTATTGCCTCGACATCGAGGCAATAGACCAGCACCGTTAAAGCGGTTTTCGCGATCGTTGATCGCGATAACCGCTTGATTTACTGCAGGACACGTCCTTTGACGTTAAGGGAGTTTCTCCCAGGACGTGCCTGACACGTCCTTTGTCGCGAAGGTGTTAAGCAAAGAATAATAATGTATTTCTGATTACTTTTTTCTTTTGGCAGGCTGAGCAGCATGAGATGGCAATTCATAGCTAACCTCTGCTTTTTATGTGCTGTTGTTTCCTATAATGATCAGCCATAACTACCTGGCTAGTCTCATGGGAACTGAATTTAATAAAATATGGGTTACTATGTGCTTAAATAAAATCCTGCTTTCTGCTATGGACCACCCTTTCCACGATTCTCAGCCAGCATCATGGAGTCTTTTGGCTGGCTTAGCATCATAAGATGGTAGTTTTAAGCTAACCTCTTCTTTGTATGTGCTGTTAGAAACAAAGAATGTATCGGCAGATAAGATCCATTTGCCCTTCTAGTCTGCCCAATGTTCTAAATACTTTTATTAGTCCCTGGCCCTATTGTATACCTAGGAGAGAATATTATGTCTATCCCATGAATGCTTAAACATCGTCACTGTATTAACCTCTACCACTTCTGCTGGAAGACTATTCCATACATCCACTACCCTCTCAGTAAATTAATACTTCCATTAGTTCCTGGCCTTGTTTTAATTTCTAGGATAGCCTAATGCCTATCCCATGAATGCTTAACTTATTCACTGTATTAACCTCTACCACTTCTGCTGGAAGGCTATTCCATTCATCCACTACCCTCTCAGTAAAGTAGTACGTCCTGATATGTAACGTAACCAAACAAGTCAGAGATGTTAATAAATCCAGATACAAATTTTACTGGGCGTCGGACTACATTGATTATCTGGGAATAAAACTTATGACTGACTTGAATAAACTTTTTAACATAATCTATTCTACCAGATATGAAGGAATAGCAAACTTGATCCTGTCATGGCAGGCACTAGAGTTATCCTGGTTAGGTAGAATTGAAACCTCAAATTTTTACCTTATTCCCAAGCTGTCTAAGGAACATTCCATTGAGAACAGAGACCACTATCCTGCAGAAATTTCAGAAACTTTTAGTTTTGTCTTCTGAGTAGCACAGAAGATGCTTCAAAGAAGTAGCGGGAAAGGTGGAGTATCCTTTCCAGATATTCCATCTCTTCATACATCTTGTATGTTTTCTCATGCCTTGGCCTGTAACACCTCTAGTTACTGACATATATGACTACACCTGGAAAAAGAGGATTTGGTACATTTGGATCCCCTTCACCTTTTCTGGATAGATGAACCCAGACTAAATTATCCCCCCTTAAACTTATCCAATACTAAAATATGTAACGTCTTGTTAAGGAAAATAAAAATCAAAGTAGCCTGTAGAGGGCACTTACTAATCATTAAACTTATTTCTATCATTGAATACCTTATAGAAGATATTAATTTAAAAAAATTGGACACAGAGCAATGTAATGTCCCTGACAGCCTGAAAAATGGAAATATTCTACCCTTTGCCTCATTACAAGAAAAATAGCTATTTAAGGGTTAAAAGCTTTTAAAATTCTAGAATAATCCACAAACACACCCCTTTAGATGATTTATTAAAAATATCTGGTTGACCCAAACTCAACTCTAGATCCAAAACATTTTTAGAGCAGCTGTCCCCTCTAGTTAAAGTATCCCCCGGGCTAAAATGGGAATCAGAAATGGGTAAAACATTTCGGTAGATGACTGGACCAAGGGAATTCAGTTAACAAAAAAAAGTATCCATTGTGTTAATAATTTTATAGTGTGGCTCTTATTAACAGGTGGTAAATGGTCCCAGAGAAATTAGCTAAAATATTTCCAAACACTTCCACAATATGTTTGCGATGTGGAATAAATAGTGGTTCCTTTCTACATCTCTGGTGGGAATGTCCAGAAGTAGGAATGAATGTCAGTAATACAAAACAGTTACCTTCTCTGAAATGTTACTCTCCACTTCGATCATATTTGGGCATAATTCATCTACAATTTGTTTAGAGTGGTAGACTTATATTTTATTTATTTACAAAGTGTTTTACCAGGAAGAATACATTGAGATGTCTCTCGTTTTCAAGTATGTCCTGGGGACCCAGTCCAGAATTACACAGAGTTACACATTTAACAGTAGATTAAAATACATACATACATACATAAACATATTTATACAAGTTGGAAGGAGAACATTCAGGGTAAATCATTATTGATACAAAAAAGGAACAACATGTACTGTATACAAAGGAGTTTGTAAACTAATAACAGGTACAATCTGTTTTGAGTATTTGGGAGACACATGTTCAGGGATTTTAGACTAGACGATGGCTGAATCAGGGAGGCTATTCCACAAATGAGGAGCTCATCATTACGAGGGATCTTTAGTGAAGGGTTGGTGCAGAATCTGAGACTGTAGGATGTGTAGGAAGTAAGAGTGTACATGCCGCTCAGGTAGGGGGGGAGCTTTCCAGAGAAGTGGTTAAGCACTAAACACGCTAGGTGGAGAGTGCAGCTGGTGATGAGTGTTATAATCGCACTGTAGTGCAAAATGGCACAATGTATTGTACAGAGTGTCGACTTTACCGAGATGAGTCTGCGGTGCAGAAGCGTACACAACATCTCCATAGTCTAAGATCGGCATTAACATTTGCTGCACAATACGTGTCCTTACTGTGGAATCTAGGTTTGATCTGTTTCTATATAGAAAGCCAATCCTAGGATATAGTTTTGACACCAGCTTGTCAATATGGAGACCAAAAGATAAGTTTGGATCTATCCCCATACCAAGATACTTATATGAATTTACCTGGGTCAGGTTATAACTGGATTTGGTCTTGATGTTTATTTGAGGATTGTTTAATTTAAATAGTTTAGCATTTGTCCCAAACAACATGGACACAGTTTTTTCAGTGTTGAGGAATAATTTGTTGCTAGCTATCCTATTTTCAACATTATAAAACTAAGCCTGTAGCACAGATTCCACTTGTGATAGTTTAGTACCACACGTATAAATGACCATATCCTCAGCATACAAATGCACATCAGACAGGTCACACCGAGGGTAGATCATTTATAAATAGAGAGAAAAGCTGTGGCCCAAGGATGGATCTTTGAGGCACCCCACACTTGATTGGCAACGGGAGGGAGTCAGTATCAGCAATGGACACATATTGAGTTCTATCAGACAAGTATGAAAAAAACCAGCAGAGGAACCTCTCATTTATACCGGAACAGTTTAGCTTGTTTAGCAGAAGATCATGATCAACCATATCAAAGGCCTTTGCAAAGTCTAGGAAAACTGCACCTGTCAGTTCACCACTCTCAATACCACTCTGAATGTCATTGATTTGTCTGAAACTCAGATTGAAGTGAGGTTAGATAGTTGGACCATTGATCGCAAAGTTGATCATGGGCACATTTTTCCAGAATTTTAGAAAGAATAGGTAGCAGTGAGATAGGCCTGTAGTTTGACACTAAATTTATTGTGGATGCGGATAACTCTGGCTTTTTTCCAGGCTTTGGGGACATTTTAATTGTGGCTGGTTCTGAACGGCACGGGGGGTCATACATGTTTTTTATGACACTTCAAAAATTAGTCGGGTTGGCAGACTGACTAATACCCACTAATATTTTACATTTTGTATGTCAAGTGATTGTAATGCTTCTAGTCAAGGCTAATATTTAAGAAGTGCATAACTCCATTGAACGGAAAAGGTAATTAAACAAAAACTACTTTTACTAGGCTTAAATGTGAACCATTTTACTAAACCATGCACAATATAACTTTTTATTTTATAAAATATGTGTACAACAATGGAATCTATGAATGGATCGGTTTCGACTAACTTTATTGTCCATTGATGTCTGTATATGGATTGCTATTTCTATATATATATTCTTGCTCATAATGATGAAATTGTATTACTGTAAGTGTATGCATTATTTATATGTTGAAAATAATTAAAGAATGAATTAAAAAAAATGTTAAAACAATTCTATTACACAGAACTTTAAAAACATGTCCTCCCCAAAAGTCTATATTTTCCAATTATTCATTCTCTAAAAAGAAAAAGCATGAATCAGTAAATCAAGATACATGAAGTCATTTTTGTTAATTGTTCACCATCCATGAGACTAGAGCAACATGTCCTAAAAATAAATAAACGCAAAGTTTAGTTCTGTTTTCAAACCTTTCTGTGGGTTCCTAATTTATAAATCCACTCTGTCTCCCTGCATGACATGGTTTGAGTATGAACACCCCCTCTCCAATAAGGGGGGGGGGGGGGACACAACAAGATCTATCCCAATCACTTTGAAAGAGTCAAATTAAAAATGTTGGCAGTTGTTACAATGCTTGGGCATGCTGTTATTCCTAACAATTACATTACATTACATTAACATTTATTTGTACAGCGCCACCAATTCTCGTAGCGCTTGGTACAGAGCATAGAAGGGAACTACATACTAAGTTAGACAAAGTAGTACAGACTGGTACATGAGGTAGAGAACCCTGCTCGTAAGCTTACAATCTAGAGGGAATGGGGTCCATGAGACAATTAAGGGATTGAAGAGGTCAGAGGGATTGAAGTTTTAGTAACAGTAGGGAGTGTGTGTTCCAGCTAGGTGGGTTTGGCTAGAGGCAAAGTGACTGGTAATCTAGTGGGTTGGGTAGTAAGCCTCTCTAAAGAGATGAGTTTTGAGGGACTTTTTAAAGTTTGAAAAGGAGGGAGAGAGCTGGAAACCCTGGGGAAGGGAGTTCCAGAGAGAGGGGGCAGCTCGGGCAAAATCTTGGAGACGCGAGTGAGAAGTGATGATGAGATTAGATGAGAGTGTTAACCCCTTTGAGGAGCGCAAAGGTAGTGCAGGAAGGTAACGGGTAACAAGGAAGGAAATGTACGTAGGAGCAGAGGAGTGGAGGGCTTTGTAGGTTAAAGACAGAATTTAAAATGTTATCCTCGAGCAGACGGGAAGCCAGTGGAGGGCGTTGCAGAGAGGAGCAGCCGAATCAGACCGACGTGCAAGAAAGATGAGTCTGGCAGCCGCATTTTGGATAGACTGTAGGGGAGCCAGATGAGCCAGAGGTAGTCCAGTCAGAAGACCGTTACAGTAGTCCAGGCGAGAGATCACAAGCGAGTGCACTAGAATTTTCGGGGTCTCTTCGCTGAGGAACGGCAATGTTCCTTAGGTGCAGCCGACAGGATTTGGCCAAGGACTGAATTTGAGGAACGAAGGAGAGGGCAGAGTCAAAAGTGACCCCAAGCCATCGAACACAGTCAGCAGGTATGATTGTAGCATTATCAATGGTGACTGTGAACCCAGGTGTAGGGACAGCGGTTGAGGGAGGGAATCAGTTCTGTTTTGGAGAGGTTAAGTTTCAGGTAGCGATCAGACATCCAAGCGGAGATGGCTGACAGACACTCAGCTACACGTGACACTAGAGAGGGAGTGAGGTCAGGGGAGGAGAGGTAGAGCTGAGTATCATTCATGTACAAGTGGTAGTGAAAGCCAAAAGAGCGGATGAGTTCTCCCAGAGAGGTAGTGTAGAGGGAAAAAAGGACCGATCCTTGCGGAACACCAACAGAGAGCGGAACAGGCGACGATGTCGCTCCAGCACATGACACTGAATAGGAGCGCTCAGATAAGTGGGATAAGTGGGATAAGTGTGGGTGCCACACCACCTAAGCCAAGCGAGGATAATCTATTAAGAAGGAGGCGGTGGTCAACGGTGTTAAGGCAGCAGAGAGATCTAAGAGGATCATCACCGAGAAGTGGCCTTTAGATTTGGTAGCAAGGAGGTAATTTGATACTCTAGTATCTACTCTGAGCTACTCTGTTTCAGTAGAGTGTAAGGGTCTAAAGCCAGATTGAAAAGGGTCAAGTAGGTTATTGTGAGTCAGAAAGTCTGTAAGTCGCGAGTGCACTGTTTTCTCCAGCAACTTGGACACGAAGGGGAGAAGGGATATAGGACGGTAGTTAGATGGAAGAGTAGGGTCGAGGGAACATTTTTTCAATACAGGTACGATTTGGGTTTGCTTGAAGGTTGACGGTACTATTCCAGAGGACAGGGAGAGGTTGATGAGATGGGTTAGTGTTGGACAAAGTAGAGGGGAAAGAGAGTATACAAGGTGAGACGGGATGGGATCAAGCGCACAAGTAGTAGATTTCGAGCAGGAGAACAGATCGTCAACCTCTTTCTCAGCTACAGGGGAGAAGATATTCAGAGTGGGTTTGGGGGATGGGAACGAGGCAGGAGGTAGTTGAAGCAAGTCACGGGAGGTGAAGTTACACCTGATAGTGTCGAGTTTTTGAAGTGAGAGGCAAGGTCTTGGGCCGTAAGAGCGAAGCAGGGCGGAGGAGCAGGAGGGCAGAGGAGAGCATTAAATGTTGAGAATAGACGCTTGGGATGAGTGGGTGGATATTAAGGTAGAGAAGTAGTGTTGCTTGGACTGAGTGAGAGCAGAGTAGTAGGAACACAGCATGAATTTGTAATGAAGGAAATCCTCCTTGCAACGTGATTTCATAAAACGCCGCTCAGACGTGCGAGTACATTTTTGGAGGTATCGTGTTTGCTTAGTGTGCCATGGTTGTTGGTTGGGTCTGCGGGCACGTTTGGCAACAACAGGGGCAATGTTGTCAAGGGCTGAGGTGAGGATACTGTTATAAGAGTTATCTGCTTTCTCTGGATATGAGGTGGATTCCAAGGAGGGGAAGGAGGTTTGAAGAACAGTGGTAAGTAGTGGGAGGGAGGAGTTAGATAGCAGTCTTTTGAATTTGCCTGGGGGGAGACGTGCAGTAGTCGACTGAGGTATAGTGGGATAGAAGGTAAGAAGGTGGTGGTCAGACAGGGGGAAAGGTGAATGGGAAAAGTTAGAGATGGCACATGATTTAGTGAATACTAGGTCTAGTGAGTGACCGACAGTGTGGGTTGGAAAGTTGGTCCACTGGGAGAGGCCAAAGGTAGAGGTGAGGGAAAGGAGTTTTGAAGTAGCAGGAGAGTTGGTTAAGTGGAATGTTAAAATCTCCCAGGATGAGACATGGTACATCAGTGGCAAGAAAGTTGGGGAGCCATGCAGAGAGGTTGTCAAAAACTGGGAAGCAGGCCCCGGGGGCCGATAGACAACGGCAACACGAAGGGATAGAGGGGAGAAAAGATGAATAGCGTGCACTTCAAATGATGAAAGTGAAAGGGAAGGGGCTGAGGATAATGGCTGGAAGGCAGTTTGCAGATAGGAGGATGCCAACACCTCCGCCCTTTTTGTCCCCAGGTCTTGAGGTGTGGCTGAAGCGTAGGTCACCATAAGAGAGAGCAGCAGGAGAGACCGTGTCAGATGAGTTAAGCCAGGTTTCAGTAAGTGCAAGGAGTTTAAAGGAGTGAGAAATTAATAGATCGTGTATGGCTGTAAGCTTGTTGCATAAAGAGCGTGCATTTAGCAGGGCACAACTGAAGAGTGGGTGATTATAGTAGGGGATAGATATAAGGTTGTCCGTATTGCATTTGGTGTTGGTAGTAGGAAGCAGGCGGGGTCTGTAGCAAATGCTGGTTTTGTTTCTTGCCAGGGTTAGGAGAGGTGTCATGAATGAAGGAGTAAAAGGCTGAAGAGAGGAGGAGCTGGTAATGACACTAGGAGGTCAGTGTTGATTGTAGGTTGCTGATTTAGTAGAGCAGGGTATTCACTCTATTGTGAGCTGCAGTTTGATTGTATTGAAAGAAGCTGGGGTGGGTTAAGACACCTACAATAATAATTCCCTTTGTGTTCAAGGGCTCTAGTTCTTAATTTTGTAATAATTTTTCTGATGTAGTTTATTTACATTGTAGCAGATAAACTACATTCAGAGAATTATAATTTATAAATTGTCTAATCTCATATTCTTTACTTGTTTTGGTGCTCTGAAATATTTAAACCTTATTTGACTGTATCTTACACAATTTACACAGTTTAAATCTACCACACATAATATCCATTGTAGCTTAAAGAAGCTCATAGTGGAATTTACATTGGTTGTCCCAGGGAGTACACTGGGGGCCAAACTTTTTTTTATGATTTTCTGTCTTCCTGTAAATTACTTGTGGTCATGTAGGTAGGCATTTGCCGAAAACGTCATCCCTTTTTAAAATTGACCAGCATTTATTGAGTGCAATACATAAATTCAGTGTGCAACTACACAACATATTATCTTAATATATTTTTATATCTTTTTAAATATTTGAAGTTATTTTAAAATAATATTGTAGATTAGGAGCCATATTTATCAAGACAAAATAGGTGGTATTTCAGGAAAAAGTGCTAAAATTGTAGTGACCATGGAAACCAATGTAAAGTAATGCTCCAAATATAGCACTTTTTTAAAATAGCACCTGTTTTGCCTTGATAAATTTGGCCTTTAGTCACAATATATGGCCATATTTTGGTTAGCCCACCACTACGTCAAAATACTCCAAACTTAGTGAGTCCTATCTGTATAACCTACTTGCATGGAACTGAATCTCTCTGACAATCTGACAAGCTGTAATTTATAACATTGCACTGGACACCATATATAGAGCACCTGTGAGCAGGTGGGGTGCATGCCCAGAAGCTGGTCAGGCTTTATATACACACAAAATACTAGAATTTGTATAGCACCCCATAACAGGCATATGTTATATAGCGCACCACTGGAGCGACCAAAATTCACACAATGCAATACATAAATTCAGTTTGCAAATATACAACATATCATCTTAACATATTTTTTTATATATTTTTAAATATTAGAAGTTATTTTAAAAGCATCTAGCTTTGATTAAATAAGATTGGAGATTTAGACACAATATATGGCCATATTTTGCTTAGCCCACCACTACGCCAAGTAGTCCAAACTTGGTGAGTTGTATCTGTATAATTGCTTACATGGAACTGGATCTCTCTGCCAATCTGTCTTAAGCTGTATCAATTTCACTGGACACCATATATGGAGCACCTGAGTGGGGGGCATTTATTGAGGGCACGTTTTATCAAAGGGGCTTTAACATTATATTGGGTCAGTAATGAGAAGGCTACATCTTTATGATCATCGATCTTATTTTTCTTAATTAACATACCCTCCCTATCCATACCATTCACTTGATCGAGGCTCTCAGGATATTATTCTTAGAATATTTTTATCAATTCCTTACTCTGCACCAACAAATCCCCATTTTTCATACTGTTGCATTTCATTTGCATTAGCTGCCCTTTGGGAATGTTGTAGAGCTACAATAGATGATGGGAACTAGAAAAATCAATTTATAAAACGTGTATGAGTAAATTTTCCCTTCTTCAACAAAGTTCAGGTATAGTGCCAACAGACTGGCGAAAAGGCAGATGTCATGCCAGTATTTAAAAAGGGATCAAAATCGCAGCCGGGCAATTGTAGTCCAGTGACTTTGACATATGTAGTGGGGAAATTATGTGAAGGATTGCTAAAGATATACACTCAAGAATACATATTGAATCAGAATATAATTAGTAAAAGTAATATAATAGAATATAATTAGTAAAAGTAAGCATGGTTTTGTGAAAAACAGGTCTTGTCATACAAACGTAATAACATTCTATGAAGAAGTTAGTAAAAATAGAGATCTAGGTGTGGCAGTTGATGTGAGCTATTTAGAATTTGCTGAAGCATTTGATACCATTCCACACAAAAAGTTACTCTACAAAGTTATGCATTATGGGTAAAAAATAACAAAGCAACATATACTGACGCTTGGTGACATGGGCTGTTTTAACATTTCTGTGGAGTTTGTGTTTTGCTGTAATTTATTTGTTTATCATTTAGTGTACCCACACAAACTATACATTGTTTTTATTGACAGAAGTAGTTCTTTCTTTTGATACCATTATTTTGATAATAGATAAAATATGAGAAACACTTGGAATTCTTTTTTTTATTGCTTTTATTTGAAAAATCTTATACTAATCTACAAAACACAACAAAAAACAATGCTAAATAGTTTCTAATATGTGTCCTGAGTTCAGAAATAGCCCATGTTTTATGTTTTTGCGCTTTTTTTATTCAAGTTAGAGGGCAAGAACTAGAAGTAGTGCAAAGCTATTTCAAAACCTTTTTTTTTTTTCAAAATTAGCGATAGTGACATTGTTACACTGAAAATCTGTACTAAATCCATGAATGACCCCCCCACATGTACATATTGTTCAGAACTAGACAACTCAGGGCATTTAACTTGGGGAATTTTGGCACTTTTCATGTAGCCATTTTACCACCAACCTTTGCCAAAATTTTAAGAAAAAATAATTGTTGATTTTTTTACACAGATTGCGAAGAAAGAAAATGTGAAGGGGTACTGCCAAATAACACCTCAGTATGAGTTCAGCAACATCTCCTGAGTACAGGGATATCACTCATGCATAGGTTGTTTAGGTTTGGGGGCTATTTGGGGGCTAAAGGCCACATTTAAGAGGTGTGCTTTTTGGTTTTCCAGCTTAGAATTTTTAAATGCGGGAAACCTGCACCCATTTTTCAAACCAGTCAGTGTATTTTTAAAAACCATATATTTTTGAAAACTAGACATCCTAGGGTATTTCAAATGGACCAATTCTACCCCCAATTTTCATGCACCAATTCAACCACCACCCTTTGTCAAAGTTTTGGATGGTGACCTTTTTCACATACATTGTACTTCAGGCATGCATTTACAGATCCTGTTATGTGTCACTGCCAAACAACACCTCAGTATGTGTTCAGGAACATCTCCTGAGTACAGGGATACTACCCATGCATAGGTTTTGTTAGGTTTTGGGGGGCTAAAAGGCCACATTTGGGAGGTGCGCATTTCCAACTTGGATTTTTGACATGTAGTCAGACTGCACCCATGTACCATTTGGGACATTTCTGAAGCCAGTCAATGTATTTTATCCCCATCAAACCATAGATTTTGGAGAACTAGACATCCTGGGGTATTTCAAATGGTGGTATTTTAATACTTTCCATGTAGTAATTCTACCACCAGCATTTGTCAACATTTTGGTTAGTAATTTTTTCAAGTTATGTAATGTAATTTACCCCACCAGACCATATATTTTTTTAAATTAGTCACCCACGACCCTTGTGGCAAAGGCTCAGCAGCCATCAATACATCACTAGAGTCAGCGGCCTCAGAATCGGTGCCGAAGCAGTGATGTACAGCAAAGAAGGGGTTTCTAGCTCTTTGAAGACCCAATGTAGTACTGTAATACATCACAGTTCAAAGAAATTAATCCCTAAAAAAATTCAGACAACAATAAAGTATTGCTGTTTAGGATTACTGCTTATACAATGATCAATGGCAGGGAATTGCTTTCATAAAACCTGCCAATTTTAAAATTTTATTTTAACACTAATACTGATCTGTTTCTTTACCTCGCACAAATAAGTGAGGAGAGAGAGGAAGATCCAAATTGGTCAGATCATTTTTTTCAAATATTGATCTGACCAGGAGAATTGTTATGCTCTTCTGAGCAATTACCAAACCACCTTTGCCACCAATTCGCTGTTACTGATCACTATACATGCACTCAGACAGCTTAAAAAAATCAAAAATATTTTTATTTTACACCCTAGCGGGTGTAAAAAAAAAATTCCTCCAGAGCACAGGAAGCAGCTACTTCCTGCTTCCTGTGCTCTTGCCCTTAGAAGGGCAGTGCCATCTTGGTCACACAGTGACCAAGATCGTGCTTTTTTTTAGTGTTGCCGACAGGTCAGCAACACTTGCAGAGCTATAGGATGCGAGTAAATTTGCTTCCTATGCTCGTTTTTTGTTTTTTTCTTCATCTCTTTATCTTCATTATTTGTTTTTTTTATTCATAAAAAACACTAACAAATCATTCACAGACACATTAATATATAAACATTGTTGTCTTCTGTGGTATAACCCAGAATTGTTTGGCAAACATACCTTATATTTAGTGAGACACCTTATGTATCCCGTATTGAGCCAGGTATTTTAAGTTAATTCTCATTTAGAGTAGAGTTATACATATCTTACCATCTTATACACATTACATTACACACAAATAATATACAAACTACCATATATACATATTTACAGATTTACGTGGTGTGGGTCGGGTTCACCAGTAGGCAGGGTCCCGGTATGAGGCAGGGGCATGTCAGGATCACAACCACAGGGATATGTAAAACACCCGATTAATTTTAGATGTTAAGCCATTGAGCTTATAATAAACTAATACTTGGGGAATTCTTTAACCAGGGTAGCACTTTTTTCATTCGTATTTTGATATTTCAGTTGGTTAATTCAGTGGTTTCTCTCGAAAAGGATATGATCTTTACATTTTCTAGCTATTATAATTTTTGTTGCCACCATGCAGTTCACTAGTAAACCCTAATATATTCCCTCCAAGTGTTCTTATTGATTCTCTTGCCCATCTCCATATTTGTGACACTTGGTTTTCCTTAACATCCAGACAGTGAAAAATCTCATTGACAAATTTTCAGGCATTCTTCCAACTGGAATTAGAGATCTTAGTTTTAAGCTCCTTTTCCCAAGCCTTTATTGCCGGGATTGTAATTGTACCTTGGTTAGTTCTTCTTAAGTCTCTGCTTTTAGAAAAAAAACTTTATTTTTTTTATAACAAAATATTTTGTTTAGTTTCTTATGACTATCTTAAGTCTCCTACATATAGCGATTCATTTAAACAATTCTTTATTCTTATATACAACAATATATTTGTCTGCTAGAGAGATCTAACAGTCTGGATATTACATCAAAGGGCTTCAAAAGTACCGTATTTTCCGGTGTATAAGACGACTGGGCATATAAGACGACCCCCAACTTTTCCAGTTAAAATTTAGAGTTTGGGATATACTCGCCGTATAAGACTACCCCTCTTCCAACGAGCATTTTCTCCTACAGTGACATTTACACACACACCCTTACACTAACACAGTAACACACTTACACACACACACACACACACACCCTTACATAGAAAGTGACACACTTAC
Organism: Pelodytes ibericus; assembly: GCA_036172795.1. Classification (NCBI taxonomy): domain Eukaryota; kingdom Metazoa; phylum Chordata; class Amphibia; order Anura; family Pelodytidae; genus Pelodytes; species Pelodytes ibericus. The sequence continues at coordinate 66,398,641 of CM069861.1, forward strand.
ACACACACAGTGACACCAATAGACACATAACCTGAAACACACTATTTTGCCCCTCAATATGCCAGTATTTTGCCACTCAATATGTCTTTATTGTGCCATTTAATATGCCAATATTTTGCCCCTCCAATATGCCGGGATTTTGCCCCTCCAATATGCCAGGATTTTCCACTCAATATGCCAGGATTTTGCCTATGATTAAGCGTGTGAGCACGCGAAACATGTAAGGCATTCCTCCTTTCCCTGTCTTTGTATTCATTGTCCCTGTGATCCATTTTTTGGAATAAATCGGAAGTTTTACAATCATATTGGAGTTTGGAGTGCATGCGTCCTTTGTCCACAATTTTTTCTATTTTTGACAGGATTTTGCCCCTCTCCTACCCCCTTCCCAGTACTTACCTCGTTGTTGCTCTGCAGGTGTGCGCGGCTGTGAGGGAAGCGTTGTGCACTCCCCTCCAGCCGCGCAGCTTCAATAAAGTTTGTTTTAAAAAAAAGTTTAAACAAACTTTATTGAAGTTGCGCGGCTGGAGGGGCGCACACAACGCTTCCCTCACAGCCGCGCGCACCTGCAGAGCAGCAAATAGGTAAGTAAAAAGACTACACCCGGCATATAAGACGACCCCTGACTTTTGGGAAGATTTTCCTGGGTTAAAAAGTAGTCCTATACGCCAGAAAATACAGTACTTTAGTCAGGAGTGAAGACATAGGAAATTTGGCCACAGCCTCCCAGCCTTTCATATTTATTTGTTTCATATAATGCTCCAGGGATTTTATTTTTAATGAAGGGATAATTTTCCCTTGAAGTCCTATTTGCTTTTTTATTTGATCCCATTCTGATACTGTCTCTTCTAATATCAAAGATCTGTCTTTAATTGTTTGCAAGCCACTTTTGTCACTATTGGACCATATGAAATATTCAAGATGCGGTCTGTTGGCAATCTCTGATTCTAACTGATACTATGCTTCCTTTCTCATATCATCTATTTGCAGCTTCACCACATGGACCATAATGTTAGCTTGGTTGCATAGGGAGAGGTATTAGCAGTAGGAAGAGGGAAGTGCTCATGCCATTGTACAGAGCACTGGTGAGACCTCACTTGGAGTATTGTACGCAGTACTGGAGACCGTATCTCCAGAAGGATATTGATACTTTGGAGAGAGTTCAGAGAAGGGCTACTAAACTGGTTCATGGGTTGAAGGATAAAACTTACCAGGAAAGGTTAAAGCATCTTAACATGTATAGCTTGGAGGAAAGACGCAACAGGGGGGATATGATAGAAACATTTAAATACATAAAGGGAATCAACACAGTAAAGGAAGAGAGTATATTTAAAAGAAGAAAAACTACCACAACTAGAGGACATAGTCTTAAATTAGAGGGGCAACGATTTAAAAGTAATATCAGGAAGTATTACTTTACTGAGAGGGTAGTGGATGTATGGAATAGCCTGCCAGCAGAAGTGGTAGAGGTAAACACAGTCAAGGATTTTAAGCATGCGTGGGATAGACACAAGGCTATCCTAGCTATTAGACCTGAAAAGGGGGACTAATAAAAGTACTCAAAAAAAAAAAAATTTGGGCAGACTAGATGGACCGAATGGTTCTTATCTGCCGACACATTCTATGTTTCTATGTTTCTATGTTATGCTATTAGAGGAAATGCAAATCCGCCCTCCTAAATTGGTTTTGTAAGAACCTTTGCATTTATTCTGGGCCATTTCCCTCTCCAAATGTAATTCTCGGGTCTTCACTGTAACTGTAACAAAAGGTCGAGGGAGCCAGAGATCAGGATAGTCAGGTAGAGAAGCCATGGGTCAGGAAGCCAGATATCAGGGAGGTTAAAACAAGCCAGGTAATTCAGAAGGGATCAGGATACAAACGCTTAGGGTACAAGCAGCACAGCAAAGAGGAGTGCCACGACGGACCTGATGCAGGCCTGAGGCAGTTACTGGTGAGGTTTGTGGCCTGAGGGAATATTTATTATGACAGAGCCCCCATCTTAAACCCGACCGCGAGGATTAGGGCGAGATGGGTGTCTAGCATGAAAAGTGCATATCAGGGTAGGAGCGTGAATGTAAGATGTGGGTTCCCAGGAGCGAGATTCGGGGCCATAAACTTGCCAATGAACCAAATATTCCAGACGACTTTCTGGACAACAAATTCTTCTTCCCCGTCTATTAGGACAGGAGCTGGTGGCTTGGAGACATGGCCAGGGAAAGGATTGGCAATACAAGGTTTCAATAGGGCTACATGAAATACAGGATGGATTTTGCAGGTCGAGGGCAAACGTAGCTGGACTGTAACAGGATTTAGAACCTTACAGATGGGATAGGGGCCGATGTACTTAGGGCCAAGTTTTTTGATGGACAGGCCAATTGGATATGGGCAGTAGATAGCCATACCTTGTCTCCGAGTTGATATGCAGGTGGACTAGAACGTTTCCGATCTGCAAAGCATTTCTGTGATTCTTGGGCTTTATAAAGGGTTTCTCGCAGGGTGCGGAACTGTTGTGTAAGATTGACCAGGTGATTGGTAACCTCAGGTACAGATTGATCAGTAGGTATCCCAGGTATGGTGGTGGGATGAAACCCGTAGTTTGCAAAAAATTGAGTCATCTTGGTTGAAGACTGTATTTGATTGTTGTAGGTAAATTCTGCCGTTGATAGGAGCTGAAACCAGTCATCCTGTAGGTACGTAGTGTACCATCGCAAGTAGTGTTCCAAAATCTGATTCAGTCTTTCAGTTTGGCCGTTAGTTTTGGGGTGAAAAGCCGTGGACAGGGTTGGTTGGATCTGCAAATTCTGACAAAAAGACTTCCAGAAGCGGGACGTAAATTGTACCCCTCTGTCAGAGGTTATAGATTGGGGTAAGCAATGAAGTCAAAAGACCACTGACAGAAACAGATTGGCTGTAATAGATACAGTAGGAACCCCCATGGTTGGGATAAAATGCGCAATTTTCGTGAAAAGATCTATAATGATCATGATGGTGTCATGTTTGTTTAAGGAGGAAGTTCTACTATAAAATCCATGGAAATGTCAGACCATGGCATGGATGGTACTGGAAGGGGGCGTAATAACCATGCTGGTTTGGAACGAGATGTCTTAATTCTGGCGCAGATGTCACAGGAACGTACTGTAGCAGGCTGGCCGGGGCTGGGGTTATAAACAACAGAAACAGTTCTTTCTTCCAAGCTGAGGAAAGCTTTATTTAGCAAGCCAGCCCCAATTGAGACACAGTAAAACAAAACAGCAAAACAAATCAAACTCCTACTCCACACTGGAGACTAACTAACATAGAATAGCATTTCTATGCTACTGGGCAGCTAAGCTGACTCCAGTAGTTTAACAAAAAAAAATTAAAGGCTTTGCAAAAATATATTTATTTTCTTCCTCCACAGTTTCAGCAGTCTCTTTGACTCTCAGTCTCTCTGCCTCCACCCAGCTCTTCACAGGAGAGTGATTACCCTATCCAGATGGTTTATTTAGCTCCCTATTTGATGTATTAGAGCAACCTGAATATTAACCCCATCTAGTCAGGGAACACTGAAAGTGCCATTCTGGGGCTCATATAGCAGTGTTCCCTCACACTGCCACATATCCTTCCCCCCAGCGGAACACTATAGGGTGGAGCGGCCATGACACAGAGACTATGCACTCAAGACAATGCATCTGCATTAGCATGTAGGAGGCCGGCTCTATGCTTCACTACAAATTTATAGGGCTGAAGCGAAAGGCACCATCGGGTAACCCTTGAATTTTTCTCTGTGTTCCTTTGCATCCATTGTAAAGGAGCATGGTCCGTTACTAGAGTAAAGGAACGACCCAACAAATAATACTTTAAGGACTCCACAGCCCACTTGATGGCCAGGCATTCCTTCTCTACCACAGCGTAGTTCCGTTCCCTAGGCAGCAGTTTATGACTAAGGTAGAGCACAGGATGTTCCTCACCCCCTACATACTGTGACAATACTGCTCCAAGACCCACCTCTGAAGCATCAGTCTGTAGAAAGAATTGCTTGTTAAAGTTTGGAGCTACCAAGACAGGATGACAGCATAGGGCAGTCCTCAAATTTGTAAAAGCCATTTCGGCTTCCTGACTCCACTGAACGATATCCGGCCCCCTTGTTTTTGTCAACTCAGTTAAGGGGAAAGCTAAGGTGGCAAAATGGGGTATAAACCTTCTGTAGTATCCGACAATACCAAGAAAAGCCCTAACCTGTTTTTTCCTCAAGGGCAGAGGCCATTTTTCGATGGCAGCTATTTTATTGATTTGAGGTTTGACCATGCCTCGTCCTAAAGTATACCCAATGAATTAATTTCTGGACACACTAGTATACATTTGGCAGGGTTAACAGTTAGACCTGCATCCCTTTACGTATCCAGTACGACTTCGACTTTAGCCAAGTGGGTTTCCCAATCCTGGCTGTAGATGACTAGATTATCTAAATAAGCAGAGGCGTAACCAGAATGGGGCCTTAACAACTTATTCATCAACATCTGAAAGGTTGCAGGGGCCCCATGTAGGTCAAATGGCAACACTTTATATTGATAAAGACCCTCAGGGGTCACAAAGGTTTTTTCCGTAGCAGATGAGGACAGGGGAATCTGCCAATAACCTTTTGTAAGGTCAAGACAACTCAGATACCTAGCCAGGGCCAATTTCTCAACAAGTTCGTCTACCCTAGGTAAAGGATATGCATCGAATTTAGAACACTCATTGAGTTTCCTGAAGTCATTACAAAACCGTAGTGAGCCGTCTCGTTTTGGTACCAGGACAATGGGGCTCAACCACTGACTATTAGACTCTTCAATGACCCCTAATGTCAACATGATACAAATTAAGCTGCTATTGCTTCCCTTTTTGCTTCTGGGACTCTATATGGTTTTGACTTCACAATTATACCCGGGTCTGTTACAATATCATGGACTATCGCATTGGTCCTACGTGGGATGGTTGAGGATATGTCTGCATTCCTTAACAGCAGCTCTCTGACCTCACTATGCTGCTCAGGAGAAAGGTCAGTAGAGATTTTTACTTCTGGAACAGGTGTTTGGTCCCCTTAAGTGGGTGTTCCAAATAATACACAGGTCTCTCTAGCTTTCCAGGACTTTAGTAGGTTTATATGGTATACCTGCTCTACCTTTCTCCTACCAGGTTGCCTAACCTTATAGTTCACTGGCCCAACCTGACTAATAATTTCATATGGGCCTTGCCACTGTGATAGAAGCTTGCTTTCAGCAGTGGGAACAAGGACCATCACGCGAGCACCTGGCTGGAAAGTTCTTACTGAAGCTTGTCTATTATATAGAATTTGTTGCCTCTGTTGGGCCTCCTCCAAATATTGCTTCACTATGGGAGCAACCCGTTTTATGCGCTCTTGCATTTGATCCACATAGTTAATAATGTTGTTCCCGGGTACCTTTTGCTCTTCCCACTCTTCTTTAGCTATGTCTAGTAAGCCCCTTGGATGCCTCCCATAAAGCAGTTCAAAGGGTGAAAACCCCACTGAAGCTTGGGGTACCTCTCGTACAGCAAATAGTAGATATGGCAAGAGTGTATCCCAATTTTTCCCGTTCCTGCTTACAACCTTGCGTAACATATTTTTAAGGGTCCTATTGAACCTCTCCACCAGACCATCAGTTTGGGGATGGTATACCAACGTTCTCAATGATTTTATCTTAAGGAGCAGGCATAGCTCCTTCATAAGACATGAAACAAAAGGGGTACCCTGATCGGTAAGGATTTCCTTGGGTATACCGGGTATACTCTAGAAAATATTTGTAATAGCTCTTTAGCTATTGTTTTTGAAGCAGTATTGCCGAGGGGTATGGCCTCTGGATAACGTGTGGCATAATCCACTACAACCAGAATGTACTGATTGCCTTTGGCTGTTTTCTCTAAAGGCCCCACTAAATCCATGGTAATTCTGTCAAAAGAGGTTTCAATTACTGGTAAGGGAAAGGGAGGAGCCTTTAAGTGAGGTTTAGGAGAGGCCAACTGACATTCTGGGCATGAAGCACAGAACCTTTTAACTTCATCATAAACCCCAGGCCAAAAAAACCCTTCTCAAGAGTCTTTCCAAGGTTTTGTCTACCCTAAATGTCCCCCAAACAGGTGAGAGTGGGCTAAATCCAAGACTTGTCTCCTAAATGGGCGTGGTACCACAAGCTGTTCTATTTCATACCCATCCTCTTTAATCACTCTGTATAACAGATCATCCCGTAAAATGAAATAAGGATGTGCATATTTAGACAATTTTTCCCGTCCCTGCTTACAACCTTGCGTAACATATTTTTAAGGGTCCTATTGAACCTCTCCACCAGACCATCAGTTTGGGGATGGTATACCAACGTTCTCAATGATTTTATCTTAAGGAGCAGGAATAGCTCCTTCATAAGACGTGAAACAAAAGGGGTACCCTGATCGGTAAGGATTTCCTTGGGTATACTGACTCTAGAAAATATTTGTAATAGCTCTTTAGCTATTGTTTTTGAAGCAGTATTGCCGAGGGGTATGGCCTCTGGATAACGTGTGGCATAATCCACTACAACCAGAATGTACTGATTGCCTTTGGCTGTTTTCTCTAAAGGCCCCACTAAATCCATGGTAATTCTGTCAAAAGGGGTTTCAATTACTGGTAAGGGAAAGGGAGGAGCCTTTAAGTGAGGTTTAGGAGAGGCCAACTGACATTCTGGGCATGAAGCACAGAACCTTTTAACTTCATCATAAACCCCAGGCCAAAAAAACCCTTCTCAAGAGTCTTTCCAAGGTTTTGTCTACCCTAAATGTCCCCCAAACAGGTGAGAGTGGGCTAAATCCAAGACTTGTCTCCTAAATGGGCGTGGTACCATAAGCTGTTCTATTTCATACCCATCCTCTTTAATCACTCTGTATAACAGATCATCCCGTAAAATGAAATAAGGATGTGCATATTTAGACTTTCCTTCCACAAGTACCCCATTAACCTCTACAACTCTTGTAAAAGCCTGTTGTAGCTTCAGAGCTCTAGTTTGTTCCCTTCCAAAAATTCAAACAACTGTGCCTGCGATCAGTCTGCTGCCCCACATCTTTCTCTACTGTAGGTGTGGCATCAGCACTAGTGCCTGGCATCTCCTCTTGATCGTTATCAAGCTCATTAATGAAGACCTCACGCAAATGTTTAGTACCCCGGTACTTATCATTTCTCCTTTCTCTCTTAGACTTGCTTATTTTAACTTTCTTTAACAAAGAAGTCAGGGTGAGCAAGTGGAAAAGCACTATAGGGGCTGACAGTTGCCAACTTCAATGGCTCTGGGACTACCTGCTTCTGCACCAAGGTTCTAAAGTCAGGGAAATCACGACCTAAGACCAAGGGGTAGGGTAACTTTGGGACAACTGCGGCTTCAGTCCTTATAGGCTGACAATGCAATGATATGTCAATCATTGTCTTGGCATATTCCACAATAGAACCGTGAACACAACGTACTCCCACTTTTCCCCTGGTTAATAATTGGTCAGGTTCTATCAGTTCCCCTGCAATTAAGGTAATATCACTCCCTGAATCCACAATAGCCTCTACAACCTTTCCATTTAGGATAACCTGTAAATGAAAACCATTGCTTTCTCTTGAGTTTCCTATTATACACCCAAGTCCACAAAAAGTCTTGTAGGTAGAAGCATTTCCACATTCCATTGGTTCCTGTAGTTGTGGACAGTGAGCCTTTATGTGTCCAGGCTACCCACACTCAAAGCAGATTATGGGAACCAGACAATGCTGCAGGTCTTTGTGAGTCTGGGTTTTCCTTGAGTTCATCGGGACCCAAAGTTCCATTTCCAGACTGTAATGGCTGATCTGACCTCCATGTCTTTGGGTGTTGGGGTACCTTTAATTTCTGGTTTCTGGCCTGAGGGGCAGCCTTTAGTGCTGTTACAGCTATATAGCGTTCCACAATGGTTACCATCTCTTCATAGGTGGTAGGATGGCCCTGACCCACCCACTGGAGTAATCCCAGTGGTAAAGCTCGCAGAAATTTGTCCAGGACCAGAGTCTCAATTATCTGTGTGGATGTAGAGCTTTCTGGGGTAAGCCATTTATTTGCCAAATGTATTAGGTCAAACAGTTGGCTTCTTGGCGCCTTTTGATCCTGATACGTCCAAGTGTGATATCTTTGGGCCCTGACTGCAGGTGTCACACCAATACGGGCTAGAATCTCAGCCTTAAGACAGTCATAGTCATCTGCAGCATCTTCTCCCAGATCAGTATATGCTTTTTGAGCTTCTCCCAGAACAAAGGGTGCAAGGATACCAGCCCAGTTTCCCTTGGGCCAAAGTTCCCTAGCTGCAGTCCTCTCAAAAGCAAGGAGGTAAGCTTCCACATCATCATGTGGGGTCATCTTTTGTATATACTGGTTTGCCTGGAAACACTTGGAGACACCGCTGGGTTCATGTTTGTCAGGTTTTGAGAGACTGTGTACTATCTCTTTAAGTATACAGTGGTCAGTATGTTGTCCCTCTACCTCTGCAGTAAGCTGTGCGGTCAGCAAGCGATTGCTTTCTTGCAGTGCTCGATTGGTTTCTTGCTGTACAGCAGTGGCTTGTAATAAGCCCTTTAATACGTCCTCCATAGCAACAATAACACTTCCACTTCTATATCGTTTTTATATTTCCTCAGGGTCTGTACTGGTAAGGTTTTTTAGTACACAAACATCCCACTTCTAACACCACTTGTGGCAGGCTGGCCTGGGCTGGGGTTATAAACAACAGAAACAGTTCTTTCTTCCAAGCCGAGGAAAGATTTATTTAGCAAGCCGGCCCCAATTGAGCCACAGTAAAACACAACAGCAAAACAAAACAAACTCCTACTCCACACTGGAGACTAACTAACATAGAATACCCTTTCTATGCTACTGGGCAGCTAAGCTGACTCCAGTAGTTTAACAAAAAAAAAAAATTAAAGGCTTTGCAAAAATACCTTTTCTTCCTCCACAGTTTCAGCAGTCTCTTTGACTCTCAGTCTCTCTGCCTCCACCCAGCTCTTCACAGGAGAGTGATTACCCTATCCACATTGTTTATTTAGCTCCCTAATTGATGTATTAGAGCAACCTGATTATTAACCCCATTTAGTCAGGGAACACTGAAAGTGCCATTCTGGGGCTAATATAGCAGTGTTCCCTCAGACTGCCACAGTACATACCATGTGACATCCTTAGATAACGAAGGCCACCAAAAATGTCTTTGCACAAGTTCAGTAGTTTTCTTAATCCCTTCCTGTCCCGATAGTAGGGAATCATGGCAGTTTTGTAGTACAGGGAGACGGACTGATTTAGGTACAAATATCTTGGTTCTGAAACGAAAGTAACCATTAGACAGGCGGATAGGAGGTACTGTGACAGGGATATATCTAAATACAGTATGGGAGTGAATTTGATCAAGTAAGGCAGACTGGGTGGCCATGAAGAGATGAGGGGGCAATATAGTATCAGGTACATCATTAGGAAGGGCAGGAGATAGACGGGATAGCGCATTTGCTTTAGTGGTATGGGTACCAGGTCTGTAGGTGATGTGTAGATTGAAACGAGCAAAAAATAGGGCCCATCTTGCTTGTCTGGGTCGTTAGGCGTTTGGCGGATTGAAGGTATTCTAGGTTACGATGATCTGTAAAGATTGTTACAGGATGTTGGGCTCCTTCTAGTAGATGTCTCCATTCTTCCAGGGCTTGTTTTATAGCCAACAATTCTCGATCTCCCAAATCGTAGTTGGATTCAGATGTTAATAGTCTATGGGAATAGTAGGCTACAGGATGTAATAAAGCCTTCTCCCCATGTCTTTGGGAAAGGATAGCCCCTATCGCAGTCTCTGATGCATCTACCTCTACAAAAAAAGGTTGTGTGATGTTAGGTTGAATCAAAATGGGAGCACTCGTAAATCGCTGTTTCAAGGTATTAAATGCTTTTTGGGCATCATTGGTCCAGAAAAATTTGATGTCTTGTCTGGTTAACTGGGTGATAGGTGCTGCGATTTGTGAAAATCTACGTATGAATTTGAGGTAGTAGTTGGAAAAACCAATGAAGCGTTGTACTGCTCTTTTATCTGTGGGTGTGGGCCATTCTAGGACTGCAGTTACATTCTTTGGGTCCATCTGTATGTTACCTGGAGACAGAATGTATCCTAAGAATTCAAAATGAGAAACTTCAAAAAGGCATTTTTCCAACTTGGCATACAGTTGGTGTTGGCGGAGTTTTTCAGGACTTGTCTGACATGTACACAATGTTCTATCATATTGGAGGAAAAAATGAGTATATCATCCAGATAGATAACTAGAAGTGCTGGAATGTAGCAGGGGCATTACATAAGCCAAATGGCATTACCAGATATTCAAAAGGACCATACCTTGTGCGGAAAGCAATCTTCCATTCATCTTCCTTACGTATTCTGACCAAATTATAAGCACCCCATTGATCAATCTTGGTAAAGAAGATGGCTTCCTTGATTCTGTTGAGTAGTTCGGTAATGAGTGGCAAAGGATAATGATATTTGATGGTAATATTGTTCAACTCTCGATAGTCCACACAGGGACGAAGTTCGCCATCCTTCTTCCCGACAAAGAATATAGCTGCCCTAGCTGGAGAAGTGGAAGGACGGATGAACCGTTTATCGAGATTTTCATTAATATAGTCCTTTAGATGGTGCATCTCTGGTTCTGTAAGGGGAAAAATTCTACCAAAAGGTATTGGAGCTCCGGGCAGGAGATCGATCGGGCAGTCATATGTGCATCTGGGAGGAAGTAGGTCTGCCTTTTTTTTTATCAAATACATCGATATAATCAGCATAAGGTGTTGGGACTGTGGCTGTTCCCGTGGGAGTGTCTTGTGAGAGAAGCAGCAGGGAGTATGTCTGAAGGCATTGTTTTTGGCAAAATGATGAGGAAAAGGTGAGGGATCCTTGACTCCAGTTGATGGTAGGGTTGTGGAGACGTAACCAGGGGATCCCCAATAGACATGTGCATTCGTTTTCGGACTAATGCATTTTCGTCCGAAAATAGCATTTTCGTCCATTCGTCCGAAAAACGAATAACGAAAATGCTAAGCTAACGAAAGCCGAATGAACGAATGGTTAATAAACGAAAATCATTAGTTCATTCGTCCATTCGTAGTATTATTGCATTCTATAAGCCGAAATAGAGTCGGTTTAAAGAATACAATAGCATAGTACACTTACATTCCATAAACCGACATAATGAACGACTTTCGGTTTATGGAATGCATGTAAGTCTATTGGCATTCTATAAACCGAAAGTTCGGTTTATAGAATAGCAATAGGATTACATGTATTACATAAGCCGACAGCCTATAAACCGAACGTTCGGTTTATAGGCTGTCGGCATTTCACTACACGGAGACAAAGTCTCCATTCATAAATTTATAAACTTGTATTACATCCAATTGATTATACTGTGTTGCACTATTGTTTTTTCTGTTTCTCTTCCCGGTACATGCGCCTCAATTCTGTCTGTCTTTCTATTATCAAGTGCCCAAGGAGCACTTAAGCGGGTGCTGCAGTACCAGAGGAGGAGTATATTTTACAATTTTTTTCACCGTTTATAATATTTTTCACTGTTTCTATTGCACTGTTATATCTAATTTGGGTTAGTGTCACATTTTCTCTTTTTACAATAGCTAGTGAGACCTGATTTGTGTATACCTTATTTAGTTGTGTGTATATGTTTCTTCCTCCCTCCCCATTTCTCCCTCAGCAAACAAAATTATCTTATATACATTCTTATATTACTATAGTGTGCACCCCTCTTTGTCTTTGTTTTATATTAGATTTTCCTGTCACTGAAAATATAACATATTCCTTTTATCCCCTTCCAACTCTCCTCCCACTCTCCTCTTCCTGCTATCCACAGCCCAAATTTTAGTTTTATAAGTATCCATGTCTGTTTAGATTCATTATATATTTTTATTTCCAGAGCCGGAGGAGGGAGGGGAAGGGAGAAAGGGGAAAAAAAATGAGGGGACTCTGTTTTCTTCATTCTATTTCTAGTTATATTAGGGGTTTTTCTTTTTTTTCCTTAATCCACTCTATCACTCTTTAAGGATTATCAAAAATGTTGGTTAATTTATCATAATTAATCACCAATTTGGTGGAATGACCCCATCACAATTTGATTTATTATTGTTTCAGCTTAGTTATTGCATCACCAAAGGACTTTCTTTTCTGTCTAGTGTCATATGAAATGTCTATTAGTTCAATAATGTCCTTGTATTGTCCTTCTTTGATTAATTTGTCTCTGAAAGCTTTTAAGACAAGTTCTCTAGACTGATAAGAATGGAAACAAGCAATTATGTCTCTGGGAATGTCCGTAGATAAATTCTTCAACTTTCTAGAATATTTTATGGCATCTATCCAACAGATATTCATGTCCATTGGTTTTTAACCCTAGAGCTTTAAAATATTCTCCTACTGTCGTTCTCAGGTCTTCTGGTTCTGCAGTTCCCTGAAAATTTCTGAACTGAAGATTGCATCTTCTTGATACGATCCTCTACTTCAGTCATTTTTGTTTTGTTTCTCTAATACTTGTATATGTTTATCTTGTTTGTCTGCTTTTTCTTCTATTGCTTGAATTTTTCCTGAGAGAGAGGTTATGTCATCTCCTACTTGATTTCCACTAGTATTGTTTGTAAGCTGGTGTTTAGCAGTTGTGGGGTATATTTGATGGAAGCTTCTCTGGTGAATCTTCTAGTATTGGGGTGTTAGGTTGAGGTGTCCAGGCTGTGGTCACATTCTGTCATCAAACTAATGGTGACCATTGGCCATATGACCAAGCTCATGTAAGTAAAACTTTCTTACAGGGGGATAAGCTTTACCCTTTGAAATGGTAATTAGGTAATTCAATACCTTTACAAGTTAGGAAGAGACCACCACTCCCCCTATCTCTCACTTCTTTCTTTTCTTTCCTGGCTGTAGATGTGAGCAGACATGGGTTAGGTTTTATCCTGGTGAAGTGTGGGTGAGATCTGATGATTTTTAGTTGTTATTGTTGTATAGCAGTTAATGTTGTTGTTCTAGTTATTTAGATTGTGTGTTATTATTTGTATGTTGCTGTTTTGTGTCTGAATAAATGTTTGTTAAAGTAGACGGACCAGAGTTTTTATGTGTATGTGTACATAATTCATACACTACATAATGGCGACCACGAAATTGGAGATTTCTACAACAAATGTTTGTGAGGCGCAATAACTACCATATTGATGCACATTCTAAGAGCTAGGGGTTTTATTATATAGTATTCATTTTGTTGAAATATATTTTATTTGATTTGTTGACTGGTTTGCCTCTATTTAATATATGTCTTGTGCATTGTGACAGTATATATTTTGTTGCAAATTGTAGCATTCATAGCTTTAACTTTGTTTCTGTAAAGTTTTAAAGTTGTGTATATTAGGGGAAGATTGAATAGTTGCACTGCATTGGTAATTTTAAAATTTTACTCTTAAAACTAATTGTGATTATGTCTATCTTTTGTAAGTGTGCAGGTTTTATCAAATGTGTGTAGGTTTAGTTAGAAACCTTTGTTTGTTGTTGTTTTTGCAACCATTTTTAACTGCCATGTGCTGTGAGCTCCAGTGATTGTCTCTCTCTTGTTGTAACTCATTAACTTGTTTCTTAGAACAAACACTGTTTAAGTCATGCATGTGGCCAATTTTAAAGTTTGAGTGCACATTGTGGCAGACATCCTTTGTTTTTTTTTAAATTGTGTGGCTTTACTGCATTCTAAATTTAAACAGCAATTTTTTTATTTTATTTAATCTTTTGTGTGTTTTTACCATTGCATTCTGGGTAGGAGCATTGTGTTTACCCAGGTTAACTTTCCATTTTCAGATTGAAGTATGTTTAATTGCAAAGGAAGAGTTTGTGTTTGGGGTACAATATTGAAGTAATGGTAGATTGTTATATGGCTGGGCCATGTGGAATTTTTCATTGTGCTGAAGTCAGTCAGGTATTTCCAGTTTCATTGATCTTCCTCGGAGACATTCTGTTTATTTGTGAACCCCCACTGCACTAAAACAAAGGCAGAAGGGTGATTGTGTTTGCTATCTGCAGGTATTTGTTTGTATTGAGACTGTGAGGTCAGTTTTTTTTTCTCCTGTCTTTGACTAGGTTCATTTAATTAAGCTTTTCAAGTGCCTCGCTCTCTTTGGAACCATTTTTTTTATTAGTTAGTTTCATTATTAAAAGTTCTTTGTTTTATTACTTAGGTCTATTTTGGTTAAATATTCAGTGGTTCATAGGCAGTGGTTCAAGGTAAGGTCTATTTTAAAATGTCATTTCTAGGTGCTAATATTTTTCAGCAGAAGTGCTAGAATACAGGGGCATCCGCAGAAATTTTTTCAGGGGGGCGCTTCATTTTACCCTCATCCTTTCTGCGCTGCGCCTCTTTTTGAGACGTTATCATGAAGTGGAGGAGCTTTGTCATTATCAGTGAAGGCATGCAACTGGTTGATAAACCCTGCACCAGATACAGATCCACAGCACCAGATATAAACCAACCACACTAGATATAGCCTGACTGCACCAAATATAGATCCACTGTGCCAGATATAGACCCACAACACCAGATATTAACCCACGGTACCAGCTAAAAACCCATGACACAAGATATAAACCACAGCACCAGATAAATATCCAGAGCTCTAGCTGAAACTCCACAGCAACAGATAGAACAACATAGCGAACATATAACCCCATAGCACCAGATACAACACTATAGCACACAATATAACCCAACAGCACCAGACACAACACTATAGCACACAATATAACCCAACCAGGGCCGGCCTTAGGGGTGTGCGACCTCTGCGAGCCGGTAGAGGCACTGGATTGGGGAGATCAAAAGATCCCCCCTCACCAGCCCTCTGCTGGATCCGACGAGGGGGCGGAGCTAACTGGCTGAGGGGTGTAGCTCCGCCCCCACCCTGTGAAGCAGAGCAACGTCTGCTTCACGGGTAGCCGCGGGCAGCAAGAGAAAGTGCTGCTCGGCTCCCCATGCTTGCATTAAGCATGGGGAGCAGAGCAGCACTTTCTCTTGCTGGCGTGAAGCAGACGCTGCTCTTCTTCACAGGGTGGAGGCGGAGCTACACTGTTCAGCCGGTTAGCTCCGCCCCCTCCTTGGATCAACATTTGCAGGCAAAGGGAGGGGGGAGAGAGAGAGACAGAACAGGGGGAGGGGGGAGAGAGAGAGAGACAGAACAGGGGGAGGGGGGAGAGAGAGAGAGACAGAACAGGGGGGGAGAGAGACAGAACAGGGGGGAGAGAGACAGAACAGAGGGGGGGAGTGAAACAGAACAGAGGAGGGGAGAGAGACAGAGGAGGGGGAGGAAAGAGACAGAACAGAGGGAGAGAGAGAGAAAACAGGTATGGGGGAGTTAGAGAGAGACAGACATGGCAAGGAAAAGAAAAGGGACACATACGTAGGGGGGTGAAAGAGACGGTGGGTGAAAGACGGGGGGCACGGGGCAAGCCCGCACAGGGCGCCGGGACACTTAAGGCCGGCCCTGAACCCAACAGCACCAGACACAACACTATTGCACACACAATATAACTCCTCAGCACCAGATACAACACTATAGCACACAATATAACCTCTCAGCACCAGATACAACACTATAGCACACAATATAACCCCTCAGCACCAGATACAACACTATAGAACACAATATAAGCATATGGCAACAGATACAACAGTATAGCACACAATATAACCCCACAGCACCAGACACAACACTATGGCACACAATATAACCCCTCAGCACCAGATACAACAATATAGCACACAATATAACCTCTCAGCACCAGATACAACACTATAGGACACAATATAACCCTTCAGCACCAGATATAACACTATTGCACACAATATAACCTCTCAGCACCAGATGCAACACTATAGCACACAATATAACCTCTCAGCACCAGATACAACACTATAGCACACAATATAAGCATACGGCAACAGATACAACACTATAGCACACAATATAACCCCACAGCAATAGATACAACACTATAGCACACAATATAACCCCACAGCACCAGATGCAACACTAAAGCACACAAGATAACCTCTCAGCACCAGATACACTATAGCACACAATATAACCCAACAGCACCAGACACAACACTATAGCACACAATATAACCTCTCAGCACCAGATACAACACTATAGCACACAATATAACCCAACAGCACCAGACACAACACTATAGCACACAATATAATTCCACAGCATCATATACAACACTATAGCACACAATATAAACACAACACAACAGATTCCCTAAACACCCAAATTCCTAAATCCATGACATTTCTTTATCTCTTTCCCCCTTTTTATGTTTTATTCCTCCATGTTTGCCATCTCTTTCCCCATCATTTTATGTGTTTTATTCCTCCATGTCAGTGACCTCTTTTCACCTACATTTTATCTTTTCTGCCCCATGTCACAATTTTGTCTGTATTCTGCTCCAATCAATCACCTCTTTTCATCTTCTATTATCTTTTCTGCCCCATGTCATCCCATTTTGTTTGCAATCTGCCACATCATTTTATCCTCCATTATCTTTTCTGCCCCATCCACTTGTCACCATGTTGATGTGAGCAAAACCTGGTCAGAGGAGCTGCTCAGACTGGACAAATGGAGACCTCAGGGAAATGGGAGGGACCTTGGATTTACCCCACTCTCCCATGTACCTTAAAGCTATTATAAGCTCTTCCTACCTGTTACAGAGGCTCAGCTAAGGTCTCTGAGTATCTTCCCCTGTTTCCTCCATGATGTTGCACTGCAGGCTCTCTTCTGTCAGTCATGCTGCCACATGGAGGGCTGAGGGGTGGGGCTATAACTTCATATCTATGGGCACCCCTGGAATTGTCTCTCCATGCAGCATGACTGACAGCTGCAGAGACCCTGCACCAATGTGGATGGGAGACCAGTATTACAGCAAGCAGAGTTGCAGAGAGCAACAGCTTTGGGTGCCACCTCCTACCCCAGCTACTGCTGTGCAGTCCCCTAGGGACAACTAGAGACTGCATACTGAGTAAAAATAATAATAATTAAATGGGGAATTGCAAAAATCCGAGGGGGCGCCCATGCTAGAATACTTCCAAAATGACATTGACAACATAATGGACCATACGAGCTTCCAGAACCAGCAAGCTCTGATTGTGGAAAGTATGAAGGTTTTATGGATATTTTGACACAAATTGTAACTAACAAAAAGTACCATAGAAAGAAAAGGAAAAGCTTGGTGGCACAAGCAGTTGTAGCTGCAATAGGGGGTTTGGCTAGCATGGTACTTGAATTGCAGCAAGATAATTTGGTGACCACTAACAGAATGGAGGATGCTTTAGATAAAAAAGATTTCCTTAAAATAGCTGCTCTAAGAACAAAAGCAAGTACTGAGGGGTTGGAGAAGGAATTAAGGGAGATAGAAGAACAGAGAGATTCATTTAGTGCTAAAATTAATGAACTTCAAACTATAATTATGGAATATAAAATCAAAACTAAAGAATACACAAATACATGGGATAAGGATATTCCTAACGTGTACTCAGACAAGTCTTCTTGCACAGACCCATTTCTGGGAACAAAACATAAGGCAAAGGGGCCAGTTGTAAATTGTGTCCCACAAGCACCTATAATAGTGACTGAAAATTTTCATTCAAGAGAAATGCCTACTAGCATCTCTAGGCAGACAAGGCCTTTGTCAATGATGGACAAAGACAATTTATAAAAATGGTGGTGACATATGCCAAGCAATAACTTCAATTATTTCCCACACTGGTTTCAGAGAGGGGCGGAAAGAGCCAGGAAAGGTAGCTTAAATTTAGAAGAATGGACAGAATTACTAGAAACGGCTATGGGTCCACTGGCCAGTAGGTTATTTGGGTTCAATGGGAGTGTGTCAGATCAGGCTGGTAGAATTGCTTCAACTACCTTTAATATTTTCAGTGCTGAAAAAGAGATGACAAAAATTATAATGAGACCAACTGATGGTCCCCGAGAAGTGGCCCAACGGTTATTGTTCTGGTCTACATTGCGTCAGCCACAGCATCACATGATGTTGGGTTCACCAGAACATATAACCAAGGTTTTGGAAGCTCTTCCCAGAGACTGCCAAGAATTCATTAGATTATTTGATCCGATAACAGCAGATTTAGAATTGCTACTTACAAGGGCAGATAACTGGTGGATCAAACATCCTTATAAAGAGCAAGCTTGCACAGTCTCAGATATCAGAACATTCAAAGTTAAGTCTGATAGTGATGTCAAGGGTAACTGAAGAAATAGTAGAAGAGGGGATCCCCAAGTGACTAGGGACAGTGCTAATTGGAGCAATACAAAGGGAGATCATTGGAGAAATGGAAGATGGGAGGAGCCTCAAATATTCAACAAAAATTGGAATAATAACTGGGACAGGCAAAAAAAGGAGAGATAATAACTGGGAAAATTACAGTTGGGGAGAAAAACAGAGAAACAACAGGAACAGTTATTGGGAGAATAATTGGAGAAGGAACCATAGATGGGAGGAGCATGAGACCAATAGAGGAAATTGTGATAATTTGAGGCATAAAGAAAGAAATAGAGAATACTGGGACCTAAAGAGAAAGACTGAGAGATTGGAGGCAGACATGAAAGTGCTTAGGGAACAGATTAGAGATAAGGGAAAGATGGATCAATTTGGGGTCCCCAGCAATTAATGCCCCTATTACATTTTCTTTGATTCTCTACTTCTGTATGTATGCATGTTCTTCTTTTCTTTCCTCTGACTCTTAACTATCTACCCTTCCAATTATTAAATCCATTGTTTTTTTTTTAATGCTCAATCCACCTGATCTAATGCCGTTGATTGGGTGCAATTAGGAAACATGGACTACAAAACTCATAAAAGACTTGTATTTATCTGCACCCACGTTTAATTGTGAATATATATATTTTTTTCACCCTTATGTCTCGCTCACTCACATTTATGAATACTACTTTTCTGTTACAATTGTGTACATTTTGGGATTATGGTATGTTTTTAGAAAACTAACATGCTTTTGTGTTCAGCTCTCCATCAGGTATGGAGTAAATATCTAAAAGAAAAATAGACACCCCAACCAAATAGTTGTTATTAGACAAAACTAGTTAAGCCTTTGACACAAGAAGATACGCTGATTATTTCTGTGCATATTTCATTGTCTGTGTTTAATTCAAAGAACCTTTTATCCGGAAGACCCAGAGAGAGCAAGGAAAACGTACTTGTCCTGCCACAGTTTACAGTACAGATGAAGAAGTGCTGGGATTACCAAGCTAAAAAAACTGTACAGACGAAGATGTGCTGGGATTACCAAACTAAAGAACTGAACAGATGAAGAAGTGCTGGGATTACCAAGCAAAACTATTGTCCTGAAAACAAACTACACAGCCCAGAATGAGGGTAAAGTAACACAACCAGAAGCAGGAATCTGTGTCATTCACAGTATAAGAAGTGTGCACACAAACCTTCCCTGCACTAATGAACATTTGCTTGTATGTGTCACTAAATCTACAAACCTCAAGCATTGTAATGACCAGTCAGAGACAATATCCAAGGACAAGTCATTTCATGTCCAGGACTAAAATCCCAGCTATCAAGCACATGGATCAGGCAATGGGACTCACAGACTTCATATGCCAGTCCTAGGAGGAACTATAAATTATACTGTGTCATAAACTAGTATTAATGACTCTATGGGGTTGATGGTGTCTAGATTTAAATTTACTTCACACAAACGCATTGCCTTGCAATAATACTGAGCTTCTGAACAACTGAAAGCCAGAGAAATTGGGGGAATGTCGGGTAGTGTAACCCTTATTTGACTATTTCCTTTCACCTTGCGCATCTCACTCACTGTAATTCCTGTACTCCTATTTCTTATTTCATATCTCATAGTTAAATAGATAGATACATAGATAGAAAGATAGATAGATAGATAGATAGATAGATAGATAGATAGATAGACAGATGGTTAGATAGAGGGATATAACCATTATTATTATTTTTAAATGTGCTCAACATGATAGAAGATAAACTGGGGGAATGTGGTCACATTCTGTCATCAAACTAATGGTGACCACTGGCCATATGACCAAGCTCATGTAAGTAAAACTTTCTTATAGGGGGATAAGTTTTACCCTTTGAAATGGTAATTAGGTAATTCAATACCTTCTTTCCTGGCCATAGATGTGAGTAGACATGGGTTAAGTTTTATCCTGGTGAAGTGTGGGTGACATCTGATGATTTTCACTTATAAGGTTTAGTTATTATTGTTGTTTAGCAGTTAATGTTTGTTACAAATTTTCTTTTGTCTCCATAAATGTCATATTTCTTCCATAAGAATTAGTCATCAATTTTAGTGTCTTGCTGAATAACCATCCGAAAAACAAACTTCAAATTCTTTTATTCAAATCCGTAGGACCAATAACACAGCAATGCTTAAGGTGTTCTTAGTTGTGATGTTATAATGTATTGGATACAGATCAGAAGTTTGCAATAGTTTTTAATACCTCTATAAAGTTAAACACTCCCTAATTTATGGTAATATAAGGAGGCGTGTATATATGTATATGATCATAAAATTGTTAGTATATGGGATGTGGCTTTAGCATCCATTTTGTTTATAATGAAAGCCAAATGTTGTAATTATACTCGGTGAGGATAAGACTAACAAAGGGTACTATGTTTTAAAGTGAAGATATATTGGTGGGCCTCTTAATGTCAAAGGTGAAGGAAAAAACCTAGACTATCTGGCTAGAGAATTGTAACCACATGTGGTGTCCATCATATACAATGGACTCTTGTGATATAGGGACATCTCTTGGGAGGGAAGGGGGGTCTACATTCCATTGAATTCTAAGTAGAATGTATTTTCTTGCCTTAGTACCAAATATGATGAACTTATAAATAACATCAAATATTTATATATTGAATTATATATATCAATGTTGTTGTTCTAGTTATTTAGATTGTGTGTTATTATTTGTATGTTGCTGTTTTGTCTCTGAATAAATGTTTGTTAACCCCTTTGCCGAGGCGTTAGTGACACAGGACGGACCTAGTCCGTCCTGTGTCTACACAAGCACTGAAAGCGGAGTTTTTCTGCTTTCAGTGCTCAAGCGGTATTGTAACGATGCTTCCGTATGAAAGCATCGTACAATACTGAAAAAAATGCCTGTCGGCATTTCGATCGCTCCGGAGAGCGATTGAAATGCCGGTTTTAAAGGCACAGGGCATTTCAAAAACGGTCATAGTTCCTATGCTCAGTAAGTGTTGCTGATTGCCTCGCAAGTCAAGGCAATCAGTAACACAAAAAAAATGCATGATCTTGTTTTTTTGTTTTTTTTTGTGCCATCAGATTTCGCTATTTGAGGTAGGAATAATGTATTGTCTTCATTAGCATATCATCCTTTGGCAGGTAAACCTACAAGATAATTTTCCTACTTTAATTTCATTTACTTACAAAAAACAAAAAAAAAGACAAAAACAAAAAGAACACAGCCAGACAATGGTAAGGGGGAAGGGGTTATGATTGGCAAGCGTTCTCTGTTGTAAATTTGGGGCCCTTCTACTATCGGGGTCCAGGACCAGTGAGCACCCAGAGACTTACTTACATCCTCTAATAGGTTACTTTCATAAATGTTATGTTGTCGTCACCCAGGAGTTGGCTTTATCCCTTTCTCTTTCTATTCTTCGATGATGTTAGCTTCCACTAATTATATCTCGTGTTCGGGGTTGTGACCAAAATTATATTTTTAATCCATTCGTCCCAGTTAATGGGGTCTTCCCTAATCGCCACTGCTTTTTTAAGTCCTTTTTCCATGTTTAATTGGAAAATAAGTTGATTTTTAGCTGATCTTAAACATGGTATTGAAACCGATTTCCAGTTTCTGGCTATGGTAATTTTAGCAGCTAGCAGACAGTGGATTATGAATGTAGATTGTCTAATGTCCATAGCAGGCCAATTTAAGTGTAATAGGGCTGCTTGTGGCTCTTTTTGTATTTTTATTCTAGTTATTATTTCTATTAGGGAGAGAATCTCATTCCAGAATTTATTTAGAATGGGGCATAGCCACCATATATGGAGGAAAGTTCCTTTATTTAAACCACATCTCCAACAAGTGTCCTCTCCCGAGGGAAACATTTTTTTTTTTTTTTACAGGGGTAATGTACCATCTATTCATAATTTTGTATTGAGTTTCCAACAAAGGTAAACTATGAATTACTTTTCCCGTCTTATTCATAATATTGTACCATTCTGTGAGGGTAATAGGGATACCCAGATCTTTTTCCCATGATTTTTTTGCTGCTGGAATATCTATTTCTTTACTCAGTACAATCAATTTCCTGCATTTAGCTAAGATTTTTATGTTAGCGTTCTTCTTGAAAATCTGTTTCATTTGGTGGTGGATTTCCCCTTCTTCGAGAATAATGTTGTTTGTTAAGTAATTTTTGACCCTTAAGTATGTAAATATATCGCACTCTTGAAGTTGGAATTTATTTTTTAGAGTGGAGAAGGGTATGATTTTCCTTTCCGATATTAGATCTTTAATTTGGATAATATTATTTTCTTTCCATCTTTTCACAGATAGGTTCTCTATTTTGCTTTCTATTATCTCAATAGGTAGGAAATTCAGAATCAGTTAGCTTTAGTCTTTTTTTGATACTCTCCCAAATTGGAACGATATGGCTTAATATTATGTTATTCTTCCATTCACCTTTCATTGAACTCCAAATCAGTCGGCTTAAGTTCTTTACTCCGCATTGGTCTGCCTCTATTTTATACCAGCCTTCCGAGAGATTATCTTCTATTTGAGATTGTGCGATATGCATAACTACGCTGGCTTCATAATAGTCGTTTATTTGAGGGAAGCCCATCCCTCCCTTTTTCGTTATATTTGAAATTGTTTGCATGATCTTGGTAACTGTGTGACCAAGATGGCGCTGCCCTTCTAAGGGCAAGAGCACAGGAGGCAGGAAGTACCTGCTTCCTGTGCTCTTCCTGCACTCACACGATTGCCTCTTCACAGAGGCAATCTGTGACTGCAGGCACACTGACAAGCAGTGGGGATGCTCTGATAAGCACCCCCAATGCCTGGTCAGATCAATATTAACCCTATATTGATCTGACCAGTTATGATCTGCCTCCCTCTCCTCACATTTTTTTTTTAGTGAGGGAGAGAGACAGATCAAAGTTATAAAAGTAATTAAAAGTACAAAAAAAATAATAAATACACAACACACGAATAATAAAACAATTAAACATTTTTTATAAAAGCAATTCCCTGCGTTTAACCCCTTCCCTGCTAATGATCTTGCATAAGCAGTGATCGTGCACATCAGCACATTTATTTTTGCTGTTTGTGCATTTTTTAGGGGTTCATTTTTTTTGTACTGTAATTTATTACAGTACTGCAAAGGCTCTTCTAAGAGTTATTAACCCCTCCTTTGCCGTCAATCACTGCTTACGCAATGATATTGACGCCAAAGCAATTTTTATCTGTCTGCATATTTTTTTTTTTTTTTTACACATACCCGTTAAGGGATTATGTGTAAAGTAAAAATATTTGAGAATTTTTTTTTAAGCTGTCTGAGCGCATATCTATGAATAACAGCGAATTAGTGGAAAAGGCGGTTTGGTGATTGCTCAATTAAGCTCACCATTCGCCCTGGTCAGATCAAAATTGGTCGGATCAATATTCACAAATATTGATCTGCCTCCCTCTCCTCACTTACATTTTTGTGACGGAAAGAGACAGATCAGTATTAGTGATATAAAATAACATTTTATAAAATTGTCAGGTTTTATGAAAGTCTTTCACTGTGTATTAACCCCTTCCCTGCCATTCATCACTGTATAAGCAGTAATCTTGCACAGCAACAGTATGTTTTGCTGTCTGCACTGTTTTATGGATTCATTTCTTTGTACTGTAATGTATTACAGTACTAGATAGGCTCTTCTTTTTTTTTTTCACTCAGCCCCATCGAAAAAAACACTGTATAGGTTATTAAGTGGATAGAGTATCATCATCGTGTCAATACACCTCCCCCTTCATCTCCCCTTTCACGAATTCCCTTCCAGTCCCTATCCCCCGCTTCTCCTCCCTCCCTCCCCCCCTCCCCCCTCCATTTATGGAAATCGTAATAAAAAAATACAAGTGTAAAAAGTGAAGAGGACTGTACAATCTAGGAACAGAGTTGTTGGGGCACGCCCCACTGTGTACAGTGCTTACTTGGGCACCCACTAGTTGGTGGGTCCCCAATGGTGATTGTGAATTAGGAGTTATATCAAGCTCCATCCTACTCCCTGCCAAGGTTGGAGAAAAAATGACAAAAAACAGACAAACGTGACCTACAAGACAGACACAAGGATATACAGACAAGTGTGTGTGTGTTGCTCAAAACAGTATTACTCATTTGTATCCCCGGGAATACCCACTCGGACTGAGTCACAAAAAGGTGGGGACCCACCAGCAGCTACTTCAGCTCTCAAAGTTTTACTAGGAGAACCTCTCGAGCCAAGGCTTAGATAGGCTCTTCTAAGAGCTATTAACGAGATCAAGATTCTGAGGCCGCGGACTCAGGGTTCGATTTTGACCCTGGTCAGCTTTCTGATACATCATCTAGTGATGTATCGGTGGCTGCTGAGCCCTTGCCACAAGGAGTGATGGGTGTCTACCGTTAAACAATATATGGTTTGGTGGGGGTAAATTACATTGGCTGGCTTCAAAGATATATCCCATATAGGACACGGACGCAGGTTGACTACATGTCAAAATTCCAAGTTGGAATTTTGAGATGCGCATCTCACAAATGTTGCCTTCTACACAAAAAACAAACCAACAAACCTATGCATAGGTGCTATCCCTGTACTCGGGAGATGATGCTGAACACATATTGGGTTGTTGTTTGGCAGTGACATATACCAGAATCTGTGAATTCATGCCTGAAGTACAATGCATGTGGAAAAAAAAACTCCCAAAAAAGAACTACCACAAACTTTTACAAAGGCTGGTGGTAGAATTAGTACATATACAGTATTAAATTACCACCATTTGAAATACCTAAGGATGTCTATTTTCCAAAAATATATGGTTTGATGGGGTAAAATCCATTGGACGGCTTCAAAAATGTTCCAAATGGAAAATGGGCGCAGGCTGACTACATGTCAAAATTCCAGGTTGGAAATGCGCACCCCCTAAATGTGGCCTTTTAGCCCCAGAACAAACCAACAAACCTATGCATGGGTGGTATCCCTGTACTCAGGAGATGGTGCTGAACACATATTGAGGTGTTGTTTTGCACTGACACATAACAGGATCTGTGAATTCATGCTCGAAGTACAATGTATGTGGAAACAAAACATTAAAAAATTACTAACCTAAAATTTGGTAGAATTAGTGCATGGAAAATGTTAAAATACTACCATTTGAAATACCCTAGGGTGTCTAGTTTGCAAAAATGTATGGTTTTCTGGGGTAAAATACACATTCTGGCTTCAAAAATGTCCCAAATGGAACATGGGCGCAGATTTTCTGCATGTCAGAATTCCAAGTTCAAAAACCAAAAGCGCACCTCTCAAATGTGACCTTTTAACCCCCAAATAATCTAACTAACCTACACAAGGGTGGTATCCCTGTACTTAGGAGATGTTGCTGAACACATATTGAGGTGTTGTTTCGCACTGACACATAATAGGATCTGTGAATTCATGCCTGAAGTACAATGTATGTGAAAAACAATTACTATTTAAAACATTGACATAGGCTGGTGGTAGAATTCGTGCATGGAAAGTGTTAAAATACTACCATTTGAAATACCCTAGGGTGTCTAGTTTTCAAAAATATATGGCTTTATAGGGAAGAATACACTTTCTGGCTTCAAAAATTTCCCAAATGGGACATGGGTGCAGGTTTTCTGTATGTCCGAGTTCCAAGTTGGAAAACCAAAATGCGCACCCCCTAAATATGGGCTTTTAGCCCCAAAACAAACCAACAAACCTATGCATGGGTGGTATCCTTGTACTCAGGAGATGTTGCTGAACACATATTAAGGTGTTATTTGGAAATATCCCTTCACATTTTAAGGTAATGTTAGTCATTCATGGATTTAGTACAGATATCAGTGTTACAATGTCACTATCGCTAATTTTGATAAAAAGGATTTTAAAATAGCTTTGCACTAATTATAGTTCTGGCCCTGTAACATGAATAAAAAAGCACAAAAACATAAAACATGAGCTAGTTCTGAACTCAGGACATATATTAGAAACTATTTAGCAGTGGTTTTTTGTTGTCTCTTGTACATGAGTATACGATTTTTCAAATAAAAGTCATTAAAAAAAAAAGAAAATTTTCATTTTTTTGGCCATATATTTTTTTTTTACATCAAATTATATGCTATTATCAAAATAATGGTATCACAAGAAAGCCCTTCTTATGACGATAAAAACGATATATATAGTTTGTGTGGGTACACTAAATGAGACAGAAATAAATTACAGCAAAACACAAACACCTCAGAAATGTTAAAACAGCCCATGTCACCAAGCATCGGACAAGCCAAAAAATGTATGTCACTAAGGGGTTAAAGTAGACGGACCAGAGTTTTTATGTGTATGTGTACATAATTCATACACCACACAGGCTATCCCTTTTATTTTGGGGTGAGAGAAAAACTGAGACACCATTAATTTGTCTTCCTTCTTTTCTTTCTCTTTTAGATAGGGTTTTGGCCTTCATCATTTGTTTAGATGCCATGTTTTTTTTACCTTCCTTTTCCTTTATTTTTCCTCCCTGCTTCCTCTTTTCCTTCTGCTGATCCTTTTTAGGATCATCTCCTTTTATTTGTTATTTATCATTCTTTTATTCCTTCCTTTTGCTGTCATCTCCCATCTTTCTCACTCCCTCTGTTAGCAGCTGGGTGGATATGTGGCATGTGCATTTTTAAAAACAAAAATAAAGGCAAGAAAAAAAATAAAATAAAAGAAGATCTCTTTCCCGTTCTCCTTTTGTCCACTTAAATTATTTTACTAATTCTGTGGTCTAGACTGCAGGCTTTGTCTGAAGGATATTTAGTTCAGGTTGTTGCTCAGCGTTGCAAAGGCTTCTCCATCAGCTTTCAACAAGGTGGTAGATCCGCTTTTTTTCCCTTCACCTCATGCCGCCGTTTTTTCGGTCGTCTACATAGAGCATTGAGAGCAGTGTGTCTTGTGGAGATTTGCAGAGATTGGAGGGGGAGGGTCGGGTACAAGTAAGATCATTGGTAGATCTAAAACTGTGATACAATGGAATCAGTTTGGAGCGGGAAGTCAGTGTTAATTTTTCTTTTGATGTAAATTACTTCTTAGTGATGCATCATTCTTTGGTGCGATATCACGGGCTTCGCATCATCAACCGTTGAGCATCTCCCTGCCTTGTGGGTAACTCCGCCTCTTAGAGTGTGTGCGTAATTACATCATCATGCTCACTGTACCTTAGGCACACATTTTTAAATTCTATATCTCAATGTGGTATATGTTCTCATTCTCTGATCTAATGGAATCTCTAGTTCTCTGATTTTTAAGCCACCACCAGTTTTTCTCTTGTCAGATCCTTTAATTGTCATTAAACTGTCTGTTGAACTGTTCTCTTTACTGTGAGTGTTCATATCTGGGTATAAATGAAGATCTCATACTTCTTTCTGGCCTATCACTTCTAGCGAATTACATAGTAGTCCCCTAGGAAACACCATTTAAACTATTCAAGAATACAGGTTGAGTATCCCTTATCTGAAGATCCAAAAACTGAAATGTCCCAAAATCCCCAACAATTTTTTGGATGTGGGTCAATTCGGATAAGGGATACTCACTTTCCTCCTTTGCTTCACCCTCCCAGGCACCATAAATGAGGAGCCAGCAATCATGGGAAATGTAGTTACAAGAGTCCTGCGATGGCCGGGACCAGACGCAATGACAGACCATCTCGGTAGCACTGTGGATCAGGTAAGTTCACCAGCTCCCTTGCTAGAAATTATCTACATTATGTAAATTCAATGCAAGTTGCTCACATTGGATTTAGGTAATTTAGATTTTAGTGTTTAGGGCTGGTGCTGCTGAAATGATCTATAATCCGTAAGTATCTATTATCCAAAATGTTGCTGGTCCCGAGCATTTTGGATAAAGGATACTCAACTTGAAATACAGTCCAGGGGCCTCATGCAGCAAAAGGGGTAGGGCGGTCACCACAATGTTTCTCTGATCCAAATGCTTCTGATGTTTTGGATCGAGAATGGCCAAAACAGCTGATTTCAGCCCAAAATTGAGTAGCTGAAACATGGGATCTCCCAAACAATATTGGATAGAGCCTTAAAGTGAGGTGTAGGTGGAGTTGCAAGTGAGTTGAGGTGAGATTGATATTCTCCAAATGTAAAGTGCACAAATGTTATCCAATTTGGATTAACAGTATAATCTGCTAAATATGATATTGACCATATTTTAAGAGCATTTTTTTTATATATTAATTTTAGGGAACCACATCAAGCAGTTCTCCCAGAATCCCCACTATTCAGTTTGTATCACAGGAAACTCTCCTCTTTTACCCCTGCTTCACAGAACATTTACTCCAATCCCTCTATGAGCACACTGGACCCATTTCCTTTTTTTAGCAACATGTTGAAATTTGAATTACTTATGCAGATTACTTAGTAAGATATGTCTTCAGAAATATATGCCAAAACATCAGGTGCCATGTCACAGTCTGTGTTGTACCTATGCTTACTGGATTGTGGCATTAAATCTGTTTTGTTTTGGAGCAATATGGTTGTTTATTTTGCATATTTTGTTGTGCAGCTTTGGTTTAAATAGTTATATATATTTAGCTGTTGTGAGCAGCTGCTTGGCTAGCACTCTATTTCAGTTTTACTTATAATGTATTGGAGTGTGCCGTTCAGTGCATGTTTTTATTTTCCAATGAGGAAAACAGATTGCAAACTGGTTTAGGAGTATTAGTTTTTAGTGGGTAGATCACTGCCCAATTTCTCTCTAGGGATGACAGTGTGAACAGGATGAAGTGTTATATACATGCTTCCTATTTATGCTAGTTTGGTAGTTTTGTACACAGATAAAAATTTATATATATTGGTTTATATGTGTGTGGTATATGCAGGTGGTCTAAGCAACAGTGTTTCCAGGTAAACATGCTGGCTATTGTTCAAGGCTAGACTGTTAACAACATGTAGTCTGACAGTTTGATAGTCTGGTCACCTGACTAGTGTTACTGTGGAAAAGCTGTACCAACAAGGGCCTGCATTTAAAGATATACACAGGAAAGAGATTTGAGAACTTTCTTGGAGCCTAAAGAATTATCACCTAAGTTGATAAGCCAGTAAGTATCAGCTTTTATTATATTTTACTTTACTTTATTTTACTTAAATAGATTTAAATTGTCTTGTTTCTATTAATAGATTCAGCATTTTAGCATTGGTTTTTGTATAACCTGTAGCTGATATTGTTGTAGTTGTTTTACTTCATCCTTTTTAAGTGTGTGGATATTCTGTTATTTGGTTACTGAATAAAACTCTCTAATAATACCTTCTGGTAAATATAATGCTGTATTTTATATTATTACCATTTATACATTTGTTGTTGAGGTAATGCTCATTTAGCTCCTATTGTTATGTGGAACCATGTGAACCAAACAATAAAGTATTAGACACCAATTGATACCATATCTGGTCAATTTTAGATGTTGAGCATTTCATAATCTTCACCTTCCAATACATGAGGCCATGCAGTTTGTTGTGCAAGCACAAATCCTGCTGTGAAGCTTCCCCTTAAGCTTAAGTTTTATGATAGAAACATTTAAATACATAAAGCGAATAAACACAGTAAAGGAAGAGAGTATATTTAAAAGAAGAAAAACTACCACAACTAGAGGACATAGTCTTAAATTAGAGGGGCAACAATTTAAAAGTAATATCAGGAAGTATTACTTTACTGAGGGTAGTGGATGTATGGAATAGCCTTCCAGCAGAAGTGGTAGAGGTAAACACAGTCAAGGATTTTAAGCATGTGTGGGAAAGGCACAAGGCTATCCTAGATATAAAATAGGGAACTGGGGACTAATAAATCTATTTGAAAATTGGGCAGACTAGATGGACCGAATGGTTCTTATCTGCCGACACATTCTATGTTTCTATGTTAAGGACCAGGGATTTTCTGGGCCAAGAGCGATTTTTAATATGTGGTTGTTGAAACATAATTTTCCTCTCTGTAATTTAACCCCTTAGTGACAAGACATTTTTACCTTGAGTTGGTGACTATGGCTGTTTTGACAATTCTGGGGTGTTTTTGTTTAGCAGTAATTTTCTTCTGAACCCACACAAACTATAAGTTGTTTTTATCGTCATAAGAAGGGCTTTCATTAGATACCATTATGTTCATCATATCTTATAATTAACTACAAAAAAAATTGATGATTTAAAAAAAAACACTTTTTCTAACTTTGTAAATATAATTTACACAAATACAATCATTAAAAAAGACCCCATCTAAATAGTTTCTAAATGTTGTCCCGAGTTCAGAAATATGCATGTTTCCATATTTTTCTGTATTTTTTTTTTTTTGCAAGTTATGGGGCAAAAATCAAAAATAGTGTTTTTTGGTTTTTCCCTATATTGACCTTTTGACCCCAACCCGAACCCTAAATTTAACCCTAATCTAACTATATTACCATTTTTAAGCTAATGAAATCTTCTTTTTTTTAACATTGCTATGTTGGTTGCTGCCTCTAGGGACAGTCAAGCAGCATATTCAGAGCGACAGAAGTGAATTTACTTTCACTTTCGAAGCTCAGACCACAAGAGGGCATAGCCATATTGACGGAGCATGCTGCTCCGTCAATATGGTGCCCACAATCGCTCCGTGGGGTGATCGTGGGTGCCCCAGAGAGGAAATATTGGTGCTGGCCTTGACATCGAGGCAATTGACCAGCACCGTTAAAGCGGTTTTCGTGATTGTTAATCGCGAAAACTGCTTGATTCACCGCAGGACGTGCCAGGCACGTCCATTGTCGGGAAAAAAATATTTTTCCCCATTATTTTCCCAATATTAATCTACACAACTTGTCCAACGCTAACCCACTTATCCCAACTATTTAACTAATAAAAAATAAAAATATAGGTTCCCAACCCCCCCAACAAAAAACCTGAGAAAAAAAACTCTGACCAGTTCGATGTCAGAGCCATGAGAATAACAGAACAGGCGGCATGCAGAGGTTAACTGCAATTAAATCAATATATTACAATATTTATTTATTAAAAAAAAACTTTGAAATTGCAAAAATAAAAAAGTTTGTAAAAAACAAACAAAATGAAGGCCACAGTAACTATGATAAGCAAGGAAAGGGTTAACTTTTTTTTTTTTTACAGGAAACTTTTTTCTCTTTCTTCTACACTTGCCTGTCACTCTCCGTGCTTCACTATAAATATGTGATGCACAGGGAGTGAATTAGAGGCAAAGTCAATGTGTGAACACATTGACTTTACCTTTTAATTTGCATGTTATCGCGGTGATCACTCGATTACCGCGATCACATTCCCAGAAACCCGCTGATCAGGTCCGGGAACTTTGCCTCAGGTGTGAGGCATAGTCCTGGACCCATTTAGACAAGCTGGCGGTGCGCACGGAGAACACCGCCAGCTTAACTACATGGTGAGTTAACTTGTCATAAGGTCGCAAAGGAGTTAAGCCATAATTCTTTAGAGTGTAGTCTTTAGAGTGTTTATCTTACTGAACTGAACTTCAAAATCATCATTTTTTTCCCTGTGGGTAACAACAAAAAGGGCCGAGCCACCCTTGCAAAGGGGACAGAACAACCCCCACAAACAGAGCTAGATGACTAAATGACTAACATGGAAGTCCATCAAAGTAATATATGTGTTGAGTATTGTAAACTGTATTCTAAATTGTAGTCATTTCCTTTTTGTAAAGGTTTAAAAGTTTACTCTGTATGGCATTGGAGTACATTTTTAGTGGTCACCAGAAGCTTCTAGACCTGCCCTTTAGTGCTGAGGGAAAAAAAATCAGCAACTTTTGTATCCATTAACTGCATGTTGAGCATAACCTGATTTAATGTAATTATGATTGCAATGAATTGATGTCTGAGAACTATTTTTTAACCAACTTTTCCATCTTTTAACAGCATCCATTTTGCTAGAAATGTGACTTTTAGAAATGTAATAAGAAATCAGAGGTAAAAACATGAATTGGTAGGTGATTTTGACTGTGAAAGTTAATGTAATAAAGCCATGGGATGCATTTGAAAGTTACTTAATCAATGTTTTATCAGGAGCTCAATTATATTCTTCCACTGGAAAACCAAACCTAAACATACAGCAAGATGTATCTGCCATTAGTGCCATGTGTTGCAGCAAAACACATTTCTATGTCATAATGATAGAAAATGAAGAATCCTACTATATGCAATAGAGACTAAGTAGATAAGAGGTGGAATGTATGAATAAAAAAATTATTTTCTTTGTTTGTGATTATTATTATTGACAAGCTAGGTGTACAAAGGCAGGCAACCAATGCTTCTTAAACCAGGATGTTTTGTAATTTTAGATATATAACATTTTAGAGTTCTATGTATAAAATATGTATGTATGTATGTATCCATCTATATATACAGTCAGCAGTATTATATTACTTCTGATAGACTGTAGAAGTAAACAAGTTTTAGCTTTTTGATTACAAAGCATTTAGTGTTTTGATTTCAGTTCAGCTTCACTCAGGTTTACTTTAGAAACGGCAACGTTTTTTATTATTTCATAAATATGATTTGTATCAAAATGAACATTTTAATTACATAATCACAAAATGTATTTTATTAATTTCAAGTTTCTATCGGATAATAATTTGCAATAAAAATAAAGTACATATCAACCTCAAACAGTTGGAGGTGAATATCCTTAAGGATGAGTAGATTTTTTTTTTAATGGCACATTTACTAATTATAAATGTTGTTGTCTCTAAACAGCTAATGCCAAAACGAACATGTGCCTTGCACTAAGAAATCCCAGGATTGTCACAACTTGTGCCAGCTGTTGAGGTTATGACACCTGTGCCAGCATCGCCAGTTCTGCCCACTGTCATCTGTTCCAACTGTTCCATCTGTACTGTTTGTACCAATTCTCCCATTTCTGCATCTGCACCTTCTGTGGAAGCTGTTCCAACAATGCCAGCTGTGTCATTGGTGCCAAATATGCCAGATGTTCTATTCATTCACCCTGGGCCAAATCAATGTACTTTTGTGCTCATTAGTTTTAGCTGGTAAATTCTATTCACATTATTTTATATTTTATTCAGTTAAGTAAATATAAAATTATTACTGATACTGTGGTGTGCAAATCTGTTTTTCATCTATCAGTAAAGTTTAAATATTCATGTACATTCTTTGGTCATTTTGTTGTGATCATATGATGATAGACAGTTTGATTTTAATGACAGGTCTGGAGGAGGCGGAGGAGTATTTCTCAATATTGCAGACTGACTGCTGAGAAAAAAATATAAAAATGCAATACCCATAAAACACAGACTGCTATTGCTTTACAGAAGTATAATATTAAAAAAAAACATGTAAATAATATAATACTAAATATAATGCAATACACAATACTAATTCATTTTTATGGTGTTTCTTACAGGAGCTACATAACACTATGTTCAAGACATATGTATTTTATAATGTCTCCAATCTATGCCATATAAATTCTAAAATATTACTTAGATGGCATATCACACATTTTTTTTTTTTTTTTTAGTTTAAGTTTTTTATTGTATCACAAATGTAGTAATCATAACATCAAGAACATACATAGGTGTCCGTAAAAATAAAACAAATTACAGTCAAATGGGTAATACAATGTTTTTGCTTTTGTACGTAGATCAATCAGAATCTGTATTAGGGTAGTTATGTAGAAAATCTCATCAATAGCATAGAAAATGGAACACATAAGAATATGCAGGTATCAAAATTCCTCTCCATGTACCATTTAAAACAAAAAACACAACTCACAGGTCAGTAAACTGGGTACATAAAGATGACTGCATAAGGACCAGTGTCACACTAAATTACACAGACACATGTAAAGGATAGGGACACTGGCCCACATTTGAGAACAGGACGGGGTCTATTGAAATGCGCGAGGAACCTAGTGAGCAAGGAATCAAAGAAAAATAACAGAAAGAAAGGGACAAGAGAAGCAGGGATCAAGAATAGCAAAGGAAAAAATGCAGAGGGAGGAGGGTATCCCAAGAGAGGTGAACCGGCAGTACAAAAGAGCACCACCAAAAAACGGGTCCAATGGCCAGGACAAGTGGCTGATCCACCGTCCGCTCAGCTTTTGGAACGGGGGTGGTCACCCTCGGGGGGGAGAACAACATATGTGCATATCCTAGGTGTGCCTAAGATAAACATAAACAGTGTATATATAGGGGAAGCAACGCATAATTAAGCTAGCATAGAAAAATCAACACAACAGTAAAATCCAGGTAAGGAGAAGGCTGCAGGTAGCCGACTCGAATTTCCAATGTCTCTAAGAGTCACAGAAGTTCTTATTAGAGTGCGAGCTATGGTGCCGGCTATATAGCCCCCTCACTGACATCTGGAACCGGAGCCTGGGATGTAGGGAGTTGTGGAAGCCCCAGAGCCTCCAAAAACTGTGGAGCATCCTCCATTGATTTGGCTGACAGTGACTGTACAGGGCCCCAGCAGTACTTTATATCTTGCGACCGCAAATGCAAGGTGAGAGGAGTCATCTGTTTGCGCCATGCCAGAGTGGCGGGTGGGAGATCTTCAAAGATCTGAATTTCAGCAGACTCGTAAGATAGATGCAGAGTTTTCTGGGAGATGGCCAAGAATGCAGCTTTATCGGTAGAGAAGTGTAGCTTTAACATGATATCACGCGGTGAAGCATGTGGTGTTTTCTGTGCTTTCCGAACTCTGAAGTAATCGAGGAAGACATGGTCCTGCTCACCAACATTCGGGCTTAGGTGGTTAAGCAGCTTATGCAGATAGTCCCGGAGTTCAGTGGGCCCAAGATTAGTTTGACGGAGTCTAGCATTCATCATTGATGTCTGTCGCTGCAGATCACAGATTGTTTGTACCATCAAGCTCACCGTGCCAGAGTGGTTCGACAGCGCCTGTTTCAGAGCAGTTACCTCTGGTTCCAGTAACTTTGGTTGCTGTTTCGTTGCAGTCACCTCTCGTTTCACCCCGGCCAGTTCCGTTGCTAGTACTTCCTTGAAGTCACTTAGCAGGATCCGTAGGGCTCGGTTCGTCGGCTGGTTCATCGTCGGCATTAGGGTTGGTCCCAGGGTGATCTTGCACTTCACTTCATGGTAAGTCAGATGTCTCTGAGGACTCATCTGAGTCAGTTTCCGCTAGCGAGGAATGCACAGGATGCGTGTGTTGCGGCGGCCTGGTAGGCCTCGACAGTAAAACCCCAATATCCTGTCAATTTGGGTTCTGATTCTTTTCTTTTTGTTTTTTTGACCCATAGTGTGGGCAGTCTTAAACAGGAGTCTGTTTCAGCTGGGTGAACATACAGAAAGTGTATTTTTGATATGTCTAGGTGGCGAGCTCAACAGACATGCGACCACTCAGTAGCTCAGCTAGCTCCGCCCCCATATCACACATTTTCATTGCCTATAGATATGGAAAATTTTAAATTTGCAGTTAAAACCAAAGGCAGCTGCACAAAGTATATAAATAGCACCTGAACTTACTCTTAATGTCGATGCTGATAAACAGATAACTATGTGTGTCAATTTAAGATGTTTTTCTAATACGTTAACTTAAAGGTCTCAAACTGAATTATTAAAAACCATACATGCGATCAGATGTTATTAAATTAAGTCACTTATCCTTCCTAGTAGGAACTACAGTAATATTAGGCATATATTTCTATCTATCAACAGGAGTCGTTCTCAATTGTATAAATGGTGCCTGTGACGAAGTGCCATTCACCGCTTGGTCCTGGAGAGGCCTGCTTGCCAGCCTCCTCCACTGTGACTATGGCCCTGGGGTGTATGGACCTTTAAGAATGCTATTTGGGCCTATGGACTTGTATTGGACTGTGTATGGCCCTTTAAGAACATATTTGGGGCATGGTGAAAATGCCCCAAAAAGCTTACTTTTGAACTACTGGGTGGAATTGTCTGATTTTTAGTTATGTTCATATTTAAAGTATGCTGATTCTGAAAATGTATGTTTTATGTGGATGTGATGCATATTTTGAAAGTTATTAATATTGTGTAAAACCTGTATATTTTAGCTTGGAGATAATTGAGCTGATACAAAGGTTAACTCAAGTATCTCCCAAGCAGAGGGGAGGAATGTACTGTAATTACTAGGATCCAAGTCTTTGTCCTATTCACTGTGCTTTCCCCTAGTTAAGATTGGATCCTATCTTTTAATCCCTGTCATTGTCACCTTTCACATTGTCTTAATGTAAGTCATTTAGTTTCCTGTATGTATCTGAACTGGGCACCTTTGTATCCTGAAAGGTGTGAGGCAGGATTTCCCTTTGTATGTCCTTAGGTAAAACTTTAATCCTGTTATAGTTCCTTTGTCTAATCTGGTTTGTCAAGATGTTTAACTGTATATATTCTCTGTTTCTGAATCAATAAACAGTTCTGGTCAGTTCTACTTCACCCTTCAAACGTAGCCTTGTCTCGTTCTTGAAAGGGAACCTGCCCAGCATAATCACTAGCTCTTTTAATAGCTTGTTCTTCCCCACACGGTCCTGGAGGACAGAAGCTGATCCAGGAAGGACAGAAGACAGCAAGACTCCTGTTAAGCTACGGTGGTTGTGGAGTCTGTGGTGGTTGTGGTGTCCGGTGCGGTGCTTGTGGTCCTCGGCGCAAGCTAGGAAGCGTCCATCAATGGAAGGTACTCGGTCAGAGTGCGGAGATTTCCATTACGGTGCCCACAGGCTATGTTGAAATCCATGTAAAAGAAAGGCAACTGATGTAGTGGCCCAAGAATTCTTGGCAAAGATTGGCCATGCAAGCCATTTGCGGCCCACAACATCAGAAGCTATCTGATCAGGGAAACTGTGTGATGAAAAGCATAGGATTTTGTCTACCCAAGAAGCGCTGATTACAACTGAACAAGAAATACTCACAGGAGACCGATGGTTGATGAACCGAATGGTTAGTAACAGTCCGAGGTCACAGAATCAGGCAAAAGAGTAGTTAAAAACTGCGAGGTACATGCCTGACAGAACTCCCCACTGGGGATGCAAGGATATGAAGATTCTGCATGGGCTACCAGGAATGTTCGATGTCGCCATAACCTTTCCAGTGCATTAAGTATTCCAGGCCATATCCCTAGAATCAAGAAACAAGAATACTTTGGACCTCATACAGGAGCAAGTGGTATGATGTCTGTCTGATTCTGGTTATCCTTTAGTTATGGTTTGACAAGGGAAATGTGGAAAACAGGGGTATGTGGTAGGTGTCAGGTAGATGTAGATGAACCACTGATAACCCAATTAGGCGTAGGATGGGGAATAAGCCTATGATTCGGTAACCCAATTTCTTGGTTGGGCATGTCAGGTGGTGATGTGTTATGGAGAGCCAAACCTTGTTACCTGGTTGGTACTGAGGAGCCGGGGGGGGGGGGGGGGGTTGTTGTCTGTCAGCATATGGTTTGTATCTATCTTGAGCTTTCTGTAAGGATCAACATATATGCTTGAACGAATTTAGGAGGGATTGTAGTGAAGTAAACTGTGTTCCTCAATCAGCATTGATGGTTTTGGGTAGGCCATGTAGACAAACTATCACTCTAATGAACAGCGTTGCTGTCTCTGTATCCCCAGGTAATTTCTTGGCTGGGATAAAGTGGTCCATTCTTGTGAATCTGTCCACAATAACAAGGATAGTGGTATAACCCAGGGGTGGAGGCAGTTCCACAGTACAATCCATGGCTAGATATGCCCATGCTGCTTGGGTATGGGTAGTGGCTGTAGTAATCTTACAGGTTTGTGTCATTTGGTCCTTTGGTGGTATTACAGATCTGGCAGGCTGATACATAGGAGGCAATCTCTTTCTTCATAGTCTCAACACAGTAAAGGAAGAGAGTATATTTAAAAGAAGAAAAACTACCACAACTAGAGGACATAGTCTTAAATTAGAGGGGCAACGATTTAAAAGTAATATCAGGAAGTATTACTTTACTGAGAGGGTAGTGGATGTATGGAATAGCCTTCCAGCAGAAGTGGTAGAGGTAAACACAGTCAAGGATTTTAAGCATGCGTGGGATAGACACAAGGCTATCCTAGCTATAAGACCGGGAACGGGGGACTAATAAAAGTACTCAAAAAAAAATAAATGGGCAGACTAGATGGACCGAATGGTTCTTATCTGCCGACACATTCTATGTTTCTATGTTTCTATGTTTTTGAACCCACCATGTCCTGCTGTGATGGTGTTGTGGTGTAAGTGTGTTAAATGAGAATACAAACTAGACAAACCTATCTAAGCAATACAGAAAGAATACAAAGCAAATAGAATAAAATATTCTAGGCTTATAAAAAAAAAAAGAAAATAAAAAAGGGAGAAGAAACACAGTGTAAATCATACTACTATTAAAATTTAACAGATTTAAGTATGTATTTATTGTTATCACACTATGGTGGTATATTAAAGTGCTCCATCCACCTTTCCACAAGGAATAGGAAAAGGGTTGAACTTGCTGGTGTTATAGTTTTCTTTAGTTCACATCAATCTGGTGTTACAGGTCTTAGAGGTGGCTGAACAGACTACCCCGCGGTCGGTCCCTTTCAGTTTGGTGTCCGAAGTGGGATTCAAACAAACCGGGTGAGTACATGATTAATTGTTATAATCGTTGTGCTATCCGTGTTTCTTTGAATCCAGTAACGTATATCTAAGCCTCTATAAGAATACACGGTCTCGGTCTAATTGTGATGATTGTTGTTGGCAGTCAGGGACTGCCTCAGAGCTGAAATAAGTCAGCTGCTGATAAATTGCTGAGGATTGTGCCAGTAATTATATGCTACTACTGAGGATGTTCCAGTAGGATATCACTGTT
The DNA here is from genome assembly GCA_036172795.1 of Pelodytes ibericus. NCBI lineage: Eukaryota > Metazoa > Chordata > Amphibia > Anura > Pelodytidae > Pelodytes > Pelodytes ibericus. Next base: position 66,437,796 of record CM069861.1, read on the forward strand.
TTACGGAGGTAGTACCCGTATTTTGAACTGAGGATTGTGCCAGTTCTTTTGGAGAAGTACTGCGGTTGTTCCAGTACATTTAATATAATATAGACGAGACGTGTATAAAATACCTTGCAAATTATCATTACTAAAATTCCTAAGAACCGTGCTGAGGGTGAACAGGAAAAATTGTCCGGCATAAACTGTTGTGATTGATATTGTATAAGTATATAAGTTGATCATAATGGGACAAACTGTTAGTGACTTGGCAACTCCAAAATTTGTAAAGGGTCAGCTTAAGAAAGCCCCATTGTTTGATAAGCTACAATGGACCCCGAGATACTATGTGCGGAAATATGTAACAGGCACATTTGATTCTGGTGTGGATGATGTGGCAGAATGGACAGAGAAATGTAAATATGAGTTTCTATTCTCATCGGATGGGTCATTTGATCTATACTATTGCAATATGTGTCAAAGTTTTCTAGATGATCCTGATCATGGTGATCCAAGTTGGGAACAGCCGTTCACAACACTGTTTTTAAAGTTTTGAATTGTTGTGTGTGACAATGTTAAAATTCCCAGTACTCTCAAGCCAAATGGAGTGAAACTGAATAAAGGGCAAGCCAAATTCCCAAAACAACCTGAAAACCCCAATACTTTTCTTATGCCCTCCGTGGATACGGGATCACAGTAAAAACCTAGTGCCCCTCCCATATATGGGAGTGAGAAAAATGATTTAACCCCTATAGTGGTGGCTGCATCACAGCTAAAATTGTACCCCAAGGTCCCGAAGGTGGTTGAGCCAAAAACTGAAACCTATACGGGACCACCAGAGCAGTATCTAGCAAAACTGTAACCCTATCCTCCCCAGCCAAAAGTGAGAGCCTGGCATCAGGTTCAAATGATGAGGGATCATATCCGTTTATGTTGGTTGGTGAGCAGGTAGTGCTGCAATCTGTTGATTTTAATGTTGTCAAGGGTTGGACCGTGGGTTGTCCAGATCCGTATGTTAACCCTAAAGGTGCAATGAAGTATCTAGAGATGTACCAGTGGTGTGTTGTTCACGGGAGCTGATATCAGATTTTGTCTGTATATTTTAACTAATCATAAGGATGTGGATTGGCCGAAAGAGGTATCTGCACTGAACCCCAGGTATGATATTGCTAAAGCTGAAGAAGCATACGCGTGGTCCTCTGACACGCATAGAGATATAATGTGGGACGGAATTGAAGCGTTTTTTGAAAGGCAAGGCAGAACCCGAATGAATATGGGAGTTGTTATGGCTTTGAAACAGAAGCCGGGTGAAAGTGTTAGTGATTACTGTCGCAGGTTTCGTACTGAGTGGACCACTGCAGCCGGTATGACGGTACCAGCTGATCAGGAGAAGAAGAGATGTAATATGTATAGTCAGACGTTAATGTCAGGTCTTGATGAGAAAGTACAGCAAGTTGTTAAGATGTTAGTGCATAACTGGTGGGAGTGTACTCTGACGGCACTGGAGAATTAATTGTACATGAAGGAAGCAGCAGGTGTTTTTCCAGTAGCAACAGCTAAGGAGCAGGAGTTAACGTTGTTTAACAATTCAGACAGCTATAAATGCAAGGGGAAGTACAGACAAGGCGCACGAGGACATGGCAGAGCCCCCCCCCCCCTCATCGAGGGGGAAGGAGAAATCAGTCAGGAGGGAGAGATACGAGAACAGATACTTGTTTTAATTGTGGTAAAACAGGTCATTGGGCTAAGAAATGTTGAGAACCCAAATCAGAACAGAGACAGGGAGATGATCTTGCTACACCACATGACTCACAAACACAAACCCCGCAGTTTCCAGTACGCTGGAAAACTGCCAACATACGCTAGGGATGCCCGGGGACTATAACACCCGTCTGTTTCGCAACACAACTCACTAACACAGGGTCAGAACTGTCTAATTATATTCTGCAGATTGATGGATATGATGTCAAATTTCTAGTTGACACAGGTGCCACCAGTTCTGTACTGAACGGTGCCTCTTATTCTGGCCCTATAAGCGAATCAGATATGTCCTCAATGGGAATAGGGGGTGTAGCTACTAAATGCTATGATACACCAATTCTAGCAGTTCAGAAGCCAAATAGTACTGAAATTATCAGGCATCCATTTCGTTTTATTCCCCAGTGTCCCGTAAATCTCCTGGGACGTGATTTGTTGGGGAAATTGCATGTCACTATTAAAATAACTGAGAAAGGTGGCATCACATTGGAAGCCCCAGATGATCAGGAGTTGATCATGTTCCAAACTCCTATCATGCATGATGAAGGTAATCTTAATGTACGTGTACTTTGTCTCCCAGAGGATGTAAGGCAAAGGTTGAGAACTCTGGTTGAGTTTGCTAAATTTAGCAGTGCATATATTACCTGTGAATTTCTGAATCCAATTTCATGCACTGAGTATGATCCTGAGAAGGAAATGCAGAATGAGAGATCTAAAGACACAGTAAGCATAACAGGGATATGTATGTCCCCAAGCCGTGTCTATATCTGTACAGATAAACATGCATATGTGTGGGCTCATGGTCAGGACCTAGTGCTACAACACACATTCTTACCCATTGATTCTATCCATGACATAGAGTACTGTATGCCCTCCACACTGACACAGGTGCCAGAATACCTTGAAGACATAAATCCAGCTTTATGGGCTCAGGGATCTACTGATCCTGGGAATATCGATTGTTCACCATATCAAGTTACTTTGAAAGACAACGTGTCTCCAGTGTATATCAAGCAATACCTGTTGACAGATGACAAGGAAAAGGGCATGGCACTAGTAATTGCGGAATTGCTGGAAAAGAATATCATACAGCCCACCATGTCACCTTACAACACACCCATTAATCCGGTGCCTAAGCCAGGGAACAGAGGTTGGAGGTTGACACAAGATCTGAGAGCCATCAATAACTTAGTTTAGCCACTTGCTCCCCTGGTCCCTGATGTGACTGTGATACTGACAGCGATTCCTTATAAGGCTTGTTGTTTTACAGTAATTGATTTGAATAGCGCATTTTTCAGCATTCCAGTACACCCTGATACGAAGCCCCTGTTCGCATTCACGTACAGGAATAGCCAATACACTTGGAATCGTCTTCCCCAAGGTTTTTGCGATTCTCCCACTGCCTATAGTACCGTAGTCCGTGTGACCCTGTCTGCATGGCACCCTGCTCGTAGTTCCGTTCTCCTGCAGTATGTGGACGATTTGTTACTCTGCAGTGATGATGAAGCTTCGTGCATGGAAGACACACACAGCCTGCTAGAACACCTGGCAGCAACAAGACACAAAGTTTCACTGTCAAAGATGCAGCTGGCGCAAGCAGAGGTCAAGTACCTAGGATTTATACTCTCACATGGTGAGAGACGTCTGTCCCTAGAACGTGTTAAGACTATTTCAGCGTTCCCCAAGCCTAAAACAAAGAAAGCATTATTATCTTTCCTGGGTATGGTGACTTATTGCAGACCGATACCGAACTGTTCTCACTGGGATAATATTCTCAGACAAGTAACATTACAGGATGCTCCAAAAGACATTCCCTGGACTTTGGAAAGAGAGAAATCTTTCAAGGAATTGCAAACAGCTCTTTGCACATCCCCGACTCTGGGCTTACCTAACTATGATTTGCCGTTTCATCTGTACTGTGCAGAGACAGGTACTACAGTAGCGGGGGTGCTAGCACAGGAACACGGGTGCTGGTATAGGCCAGTGGCTTATTTTTCTAAAAAGAGTCCAAGTGTTGTGCAGGGTTTGCCGGCATGTCTGAGACAGGTTGCGGTTTGCGCTATGATGGTGGAGTCTGCCCAGACTCTGGTGTTATCACACCCTTTGATTTTACACACGTGTCACCAGGTGATCAAGATACTGACTAATCTAACTACACAACACATGACAGCCCAGCACAGATTAGGTTATGAGGCGATATTGATGGCCACCCAAAACCTAACTATTAAATATTATCCTTCACACTCTGGACCTGCTGTGGTACTAGCTGCTATGCAGAGATACACTCGTGACACAGACGATGACACTGACCATGATTGTCTTGCTACTGTGCAACAGTAAACAAGCGTGAGGCTTGATATGAAAAGTTATCCGTTGCAAGGGGAGGCGGATAATGTTTTTGTGGACGGCTCATGTTTCAAACCTGCAGATGGTGTGTTTCTGACAGGATTTCCAGTTGTCACTTTGGATAATGTGCTGGTAGCGGGAGCGTTGCTTTTTGTATCTGCACAGGCTGCAGAACTTGTTGCCCTCACACAGGCTTGTAAGCTGTACAAAGATGAACGAGTAAATATCTAAACTGACAGTAGATATGCTTTTGGTATAGTGCATGATTTTGGACTCATTTGGCGTAACAGAGGATTTGTTGCTGCAGATGGCAAAGGAATTTATCATGCTCAGTTAGTTAATGAACTTCTTAGTGCATTACTTTTACCTGCAGAAATAGCAGTGATCAAATGCCGTGGCCACAGTAAATCAGACTCTATGGAAGCCATTAGAAATGCTCAGGCTGATAAGGCCGCAAAGGCAGCAGCCCAAGATCAAATTATGTGGTCAGAATATCACACAGACATAGACACACAATTACATCTCCTCTCTGAAATCATCATACCTAGTTATGATTTATTGACCCTGCAGGAAGTTGCTGATGACAAGGATGTTGAGTATTGGAAGTCTCAAGATTTGAGTATTGACCAATTTGGATTATGGTCAAAGAGTGGAAGGGTAGGTGTTCCCAAATCTGCTAGTCCACTGATTATTTCCACGTACCATGGATATGGTCATAAAGGGAAAAAGATAACAGAGGAAATGATCAAGGAAAGGTTTGTTGTCAGAGATTTATCATCCACAGTTGAATTGCAGTTGTCTAGATGTTTGTCATGTCTGCAGCACAACCCTAACACAGGCACTAAAATGCAAAGAGATCACCTGCCGCCCCCTGATGGGCCAATGCAGCAATTACAAATTGATTTCACCCATATGCCTACAGCTAGAGGTGGATTGAAATATTTGTTGGTTATTGTTGATCAATTCAGTAAGTGGGTGGAGAGTTTTGCAACTACTAATGAAAGGGCACAGCCGTAAAAATACTTGCAAAAGAGTGGATCCCAAGGTGGGGAGTGCCCCTCCAAATTAATAGCTACAATGGTCCACATTTTATTTCCCAGGTGACACAAGGTTTAGTCAGAAGCCTTTACATTGACTGGAAATTCCATATTCCATACAATCCACACGCTGCTGGTCAGGTTGAGAGAACAAATAGAACAATTAAAGACTAATTAAGGAAGGGAACCAATGGTACATTCCACAACTGGCCAGATCATTTACCTGCTGTACTAGCAGAAATCAGAATGACCCCCAATAAAACTACCAGACAGTCCCCTTATGAGATATTAATGGGGAGACCGTTCCCTACTCCATGGGCTATTGGTAGGTATTGCCCTGTGAGCAGTGAGAACATAGAGTGGGCTCAGGAAGAATATGTTAACCAATTGCTGACAAAATTGAACAGTATCTATGGTAATGTGTCCTTATATCTTCCGTTACCCACAGAAAAACCTACTCACAATTTCAAGCCAGGACAAAGGGTCCTCGTTAAAAAGATCCAAAGGGACAAGCATAAGGATACAGTGTATGGTGATCCAACTACAGTTCTTGCAGTAACCAAAACAGCAGTTCTCACAGAGGAAACGCCATCATGGATACATTCATCCCGTATCAAGTCCATGCTGGAGCATGCGCAAAGCGGGAAAGAGGATCAAGGACAAGATGGACAATCGTTTTCTGTGCAACAGGACTGATAGCCATAATTCTGTTTATCATCCTAGAACAAACAGAGCATTACTCCAGTACAAGTAACAGCACACACCCACGAACCTGTAGAGCAGTAAAATTGCTCGAGCAAGGGGGAAATTTGTGGGAACATTTAGCACATGATATTTTAGGTGTATCACATTTTTGCTTGAGTTCTATGACTAGTACAACTGACATACTAACCTCTTGTCTGATAGCTGTATCAACGCCACAACAGGTATTGAGACAGATTTTCAGTGACATATATAATGACACATGTGTGGAAGAAAGTGACGTAACTTACATGATCCCAATTTACGCATATTGCAATAACTGCAGAGATACGTACGATTTGTGGCCCAACATGACACAAATTAACACCATTGACATAGCCAGGGGTGATGTGTGTTACCACATGACGTGTAACCGGGACAGGATTCCTAAATGCAGGCAACTGAAGTTGCAAAAGACAATTAACCGTACCCCTAACCAGGACATAATGTGTAACAGCAGAACTGATATGATGTGCCTCAATGTAACCAATACTATGTTTTGCAACTACACTATCACACAGGCCAGTCACATCAAGCATGTCAAATTACCCATATGTTGGATGTTTTCCTGTGGTAATACTACTTACACTTATATCCCAGCCAATGTGGCAGGAGGCCCATGCACACTCACTCGCCTAGGCATGACATTGTTTAAACAGGAATGGTTGCAAATATCACATCTGCAGTCACGGGCAAGGCGGGACACGGTAGCTCTAGACCCAGACTGTATCAGTTCCCTACCACTTCTGAGCGAATCAGAAATAATTGGTTTGAGAGCTTCCCTAGTAGGTGTGTATGGACTTGCCATATACAATGGAAGGGTCATTAACTCTCTGGCCTGTGGTGTTGCAAAAGGGTTAAACCAAACTTCACAGGCAATGGAGGAACTATTGGTAGATGCAAAAGGTATGAGAAGAGCTATCCTACAGAACAGAGCCGCCATTGATTACTTATTGCTTAAACACAAAAGGTTACTCTACAAATTGAGAGAAATAGGTTTGGGGGCAAATGTGTGTATGTGGATTGAAAATTGGCTAAAAGATAGAACACAAAGGGTTGTTGTAAATGGAAAATTCTCAAATTGGACAAGGGTATTAAGCGGAGTACCTCAGGGGTCTGTTTTGGGCCCTCTTCTTTTTAATTTGTTTATTAATGATCTGCCAAATTGTGCTGAGAGCCATGTCTCCGTGTTTGCGGACGACACTAAATTAGGTAAGGCAATAAAGACTAATCTTGATGTTTTTTCTTTACAGGAAGATTTGGACAGAGTGGGGGACTGGGCAGTAAAGTGGCAAATGAGGTTCAATATAGACAAATGTAAAGTTATGCATTATGGGAAAAATAATAACAAAGCAACATATACGTTAAATGGTTTTTCCCTGGGAAAAACTACTAATGAAAAGGATTTAGGAATAATTATAGACAACAAACTTGGCAACAGTGCCCAATGCCAGTCAGCAGCTGCAAGGGCCAATAAGATATTGGCATGTATAAAACGAGGTATAGATTCACGGGAGGAGGATATCATCTTGCCTCTTTACAAATCAATGGTAAGACCTCACCTTGAATATGCAGTACAGTTCTGGGCACCAGTCCTTAAAAAGGATATTAAGGAACTAGAAAAAGTGCAAAGGAGAGCTACAAAATTAATAAGGGGTTTGGAGGATCTTAGTTATGAAGAGAGACTTAAAAAATTGAATTTATATACGTTAGAAAAAAGGCGTCTCAGAGGGGATATGATAACATTATATAAATATTTGCAGGGCCAATATAAAGAGCTCTCCAGTGACCTGTTCATTAACAGAAAGGTACAAAGAACAAGAGGTCACCCCCTCAGACTGGAAGAGCAAAGATTTCATAGACAGCAAAGGAAGGGATTCTTTACGGTTAGGACAATAAAGTTATGGAACTCACTGCCAAGAGAGGTAGTGCTAGCAACCACAATAGATGCATTTAAAAATGGTTTGGATGTTTTTTTAGCAAAGCAGAACATACAGGGCTATTAATAATAGAATAAGCATTAATAAAAGAGCTTATTGATCCAAGGAGAAATCTGATTGCCTCTTGGAGTCAAGAAGGAATTTTTTCCCCCAGGAGGCAAAATTCGAAATAGCTTCCTTAGGGGTTTTTTGCCTTCTTTTGGATCAAAAGCTGTAAAGATAGGTAGAAGGGTTGAACTTGATGGACTTGTGTCTTTTTTCAACCTAAATTACTATGTTACTATGTTACTATGTTAAACATGAACGTGGGTGTCAGGAATTTGAAGGAATGTGTTGTTTTAATCTTTCTGACCATTCAAGCTCAATACAACAACACTTGCACAACATCAGAACCATAGTTAATGATATACGACAAGATGTTGGTTTTGATTGGACCTTTGGGCTAGGTGCTTGGTTGGGCGAAATTGGTAGAAAGCTGCTTATGTTCTTTGTGACTGTGATCATTACCCTGGGAGGGATTTATATGCTTATATCTTGTCTTAGGTGTATGGTAGACAAAGCTTTTTCCCCACGACAGCGACGATCAGAAGTGTATGCTTACCACAATATCAATAGACGAGCATAGAATAGTTATCTATTTAAAAATAGATAAAAGAGTGGTATTGAAGGGTTAATTTGGATCTGTGAGGGTTAAAAGCCGACAGTGTGTCTAAGAAGCTGATGTCTGCAGCAGCTTCTGGAAGGCCATATCATGCCAGTAGCATAATTGTTATGAGAATGGTCTTATCTTACTATTCCAAGACCAGAACAGAGATTTCTGGAACATCAACAAGTTGTCTCTGAAAGTTCTGTAAATTTCCATAAGAACGACTTTTGTAACACTATTTTACATATGACGTTTTAAGTGCATTTTCTTGTAAAACACGCCTTTCTACATATTAGAATATTAGAATAACCAATTATATTGTAGTAACTAATGCTTTTATCTTCGTTTATTTACGCTTGTCTAAACAATTAAAATCAGAGTTAAGGAACACGAAGCATTGTCTAGTCTTTTCCTTCGTCGTCCTTTGCTCTCCAAGGCCTTGCCTGGTCTCATCATCAGCACGGTAGTTCACATCAATCTGGTGTTACAGGTCTTAGAGGTGGCTGAACAGACTACCCCGCGGTCGGTCCCTTTCACTAAGAACCTTAGAATTTAAAATAGAGAACTTATCCCTAAAGAATTGGTATAAAGTATATGATCATAAAATAGGGGATCTAAACGAACATGTTAAATTAGTGCCATTTGATCATCTGGTAGAAAAATACTCACTACCACCCAAAGAGATATTTACGTATCTCAGAATCAAGAATTTTTATGAATATTGGTGTTTGCAATGAATCAGAGACTATACGCAAAGAGATATCAAGAATCTTCTCATATAAACAAATACCTAAAATTACAACAAAGACTAACGCACTGATAACTATGCAGAACACGCATCCTACCAAATTCAAGGCTACCTGGGAAAAGGAACTGGTAATTCAATTCTCAGGGGGTAGACTGGGTGAGATCGTTTGCCCAGGTAAATAAAGGCGTGAGATGCTTAAATTTTGCAGAAAACCAGTTTAAAATAATGTACAGATGGTACAGGGTTCCATCCGTTCTTGCAAAGATGTACTCACAACATTCATCTAAATGTTGGAGATGGGGAGTTGAGGAGGGTACATTTCTGCATGTCTGGTAGAGATATAAGGCCGTTGCTGTCCTATGGAAGTGGATGTTTGACTAGATCAAAAGGTTGAAAAACAGTAACAATGACTGGAGTCCAGAATCAGCCTAAAATTAAACAAGTTATCCAAAGATAACCAGCTAATAGCCATCCACTGTCTGGTGGCCACAAAAGTTTTGAAAGCTCGAACTTGGCGAACAAGCAAACCTTTTGTGAAAATACACCTGATTAACCAATTAGCATTCCAAATAAGGATGGAAAAGGGTTTGAGTGGCTCACAGACATTTCCATCCAGGAGACTATGAGAGCTGTACATAATAACATTGAATCAGATAGAGCAGATATAGAAAAAGAGTGGCTGGAAATAATAATATAATATCAACTCTATCTACTAAAAGTAATGCTAACCTCTCATCTTTGAAAAAGGGAAACAGTATAATGTTAAACTCCTCACCCTACAAAAGTCAGAACTTTCATACGTTAGAATGATAGAATTTATTGAATGCTCCCCAACAGCATGGAGAGGTCTCTCAGTCGGCCAGAAATGGTCAAGTCTGTCTAAATGAATGCTAGGTAGGATAAATGATTGAGCTCAATCTATAAAGTCAACAACAATATATTTGAGTACTTTTTTTGTTGTGATATTTAAGCTGTTTTGTATTTTCTTTTATTTTTTTCAGTTTTTTTCTCTGTGATGTAATGTCTGTTTCTAACTCTGTTATATGTGCAAGTTATAGAAATATATATATCTATATTACAAAAAAAAAAAAAAACTTGATGGATGCAAGTCTTTTTTTGAACCGTAATCTACCGTATTTCCTCAATTCTAAGATGCACTTTTTTCCCTTGGAAAAGGTTGTATTTTAGAATTGATGGTGTCTTACATTTGGTAGCTAAATTCGGCCACCAGAATGTAAGACGCAATTTTGGTTTCTGAATCCAAGATTTTCATCTTGGCCTCTGAGATACAATTCCAGACGCTTTTTGGCGTCGTCTTAGATGAAATATGGTACTATGTAACTATGTAAAGAATACCTCACTTACTGTCAGGATCCCCGCCGTGCCATCCAGACTGCCAGACGTGGTCGCCCCAGATGCACTCAACAGGGGATTTGAACTGTGGTTCTTCCGGACCGTATCCTGCTATTTTGCCTCTGAGCCATTTCAGAACTTTGAAATACACCTGTTTATATTTCTATTGCCTGCAGCACTAGGGGGCTGGACTTCACCAAAGGCTCAGACCTGTCAGTAACTCTCCAGCTGAATCACATACCTAATTAACAAGGTATAAGACACTGCCTCTCCCTAAGGGCAGTGTCAGTTCATTGACTCTGGATTCCTTGTTTGGTTCCTGTGATTTTTGACTTCCAGTATTCCTAATCATTTTCGGCTTTTGACCTTGGATTTATTACCCGTTTATTCTGAATTCTGGCATCCTCTGACCTCTGGCTTTCCCACGAAGATTCTTTTGCTCTTGTCCTTGTCTGCAACTTTACCTGGATATCCTGACCAGCCCCCGTGCACAAACTCACAGGCCACGTGGCTTCTTACCTGGTCACCCTGGTCTGTGTTTGTTTGCAAGGGTGAGCATACATCTCTGCCTAAAAGACTCCCAACAAAGGTAAGCCCTGACAAAACATCTCTTCCTAAAGGACTCCCCACAAAGGTTTCCCTGACAAATGAACTGACCTAAAAAATGGAGTCTGCAGAAATGTCTCAATTGCTTACCCAGCAAGTATCCAGCCTGGCCCAGACTGTATTGGAGCTGCAGCGAGAAGTTTGTTTTCTTAAAGGCACAGTACGCCCAGCCCTGGAACCTGTTTATCCTGAACCGTTTACAATTATGCCTGAGAGATTTGATGGTAACCGTGCTTCATTCTTAAGCTTTAAAGTGGATTGTGAATTGGTGTTTTCCCTGAAACCTCGGACTTATGCTAATGACTTTATAAGGGTCCGAGCAGCTATTAATCTGTTGTCTGGAAAAATTAAACAATGGGCACACGAAATGTTGCAGTCACAGAGTCCTGTCCTTGCTGGATGGGATACTTTCATGACTGCCATGGAAGCACAGTGCAAGACTCCTAGCAAGACCGCTGTGCCTAAAACACCACGTCCCAGAGGATCCCAGATTCCCAGAAACAAAGGGAACCTGTATCAATACCACAACCCCGTACTGCCTCCTTATGCCCCTCCTCCTAGGGAGGTCCCAGAGCAAACCTACCTTCCTCGTGACTCAGATGAACCTATGGAAATAGGATTGGTCCAGCTCAAGGGGACTTGTGAAGAAAGAGACCGGCGAAGAAACCATGGCCTTTGCTTTTACTGTGGTGAAAGAGTGCACTGGATCTCACTCTGCCCAATTCGCCCACATCGGCCAGAAACCGTTCAAGTTGGGATTATGCTTACCCATCGGGCCAAGTCTACGCCTCTGCCTGAGAAACGCCAAAGTCTCTGTCAATTTGGTCCACGCTCCGTGACACACGAGAGTACTCAGACCACAGTATTTAATGCAACCTGTGTTCTGCTAGAATCAGCTACCAGCACCCCTGAACAATCTCTACCTCCTGCTCCAGAAACATCTGTACCTCTACCTAAAAAGAATACTGTGCAAGCAAGCACCATCACCACTTCATGTCCAGCCAAAGAAGTTCTACCAGATTATTGCACTTATGCCTCAAATGGCACAGTAGTGTGCAAAGCAGAACTAGAGATGTTTGAGAAAGCATTAAAAGCACGAAATGCCTCTCCTGTGGGAACATCTAGAGCCAAGGCTACAATTGGTGCTTTGTTTCCAAATGATCTCTTGGAGGAGGACAGTTCTCCTGATCTTGAAAGCGAAGAAGAAGAACCTAGTTACGCCCGGAGTGCGTTCTTAAGGGGGAGGTACTGTCAGGATCCCCGCCGTGCCATCCAGACTGCCAGACGTGGTCGCCCCAGATGCACTCAACAGGGGATTTGAACTGTGGTTCTTCCGGACCGTATCCTGCTATTTTGCCTCTGAGCCATTTCAGAACTTTGAAATACACCTGTTTATATTTCTATTGCCTGCAGCACTAGGGGGCTGGACTTCACCAAAGGCTCAGACCTGTCAGTAACTCTCCAGCTGAATCACATACCTAATTAACAAGGTATAAGACACTGCCTCTCCCTAAGGGCAGTGTCAGTTCATTGACTCTGGATTCCTTGTTTGGTTCCTGTGATTTTTGACTTCCAGTATTCCTAATCATTTTCGGCTTTTGACCTTGGATTTATTACCCGTTTATTCTGAATTCTGGCATCCTCTGACCTCTGGCTTTCCCACGAAGATTCTTTTGCTCTTGTCCTTGTCTGCAACTTTACCTGGATATCCTGACCAGCCCCCGTGCACAAACTCACAGGCCACGTGGCTTCTTACCTGGTCACCCTGGTCTGTGTTTGTTTGCAAGGGTGAGCATACATCTCTGCCTAAAAGACTCCCAACAAAGGTAAGCCCTGACAAAACATCTCTTCCTAAAGGACTCCCCACAAAGGTTTCCCTGACACTTACCTTAGAATTACAAGCTTCATCTAACCTGTATTCAGTGAATACACCTCTGAATGACTTCATGGTTAACCATCATAACATTAAACTTAACTCTAAAATCTTTTATTTATTTTTGTTCTAATCAAACTGTTTAAACATACAATAAAAACTGTATAACATTTTGGAGATTGGAAAGCAAGAAGGGTGACAATGTTCACGTGTGGTGGCCTTGTGAAGGTCTGACTAAAGTAAGGAATTTTTGTTGGATGTTGGAACAGATTTAGGATTAACATCTCAGATGTTTCTCTTTGGTCTGAAACTAAGGTTAGGTAAAATAAAAGGTGACATTTTACTTGCCATAAATATAATTCCTTCATCATGAATATGCCTGTCAATCTATTGGGGGGAAAAAATGTTTTAGTATGCTTTTTTCCTTTTTTTCATTCAATTCTCTTTTCCTTCCCTTCCATCTCTTTTCCTTATCTAATTTTGTTTCATCAAAGCCCTTTATTAATCAATCTCCCTATTTATTTTTTTGATCCATCTGTTTCACTCCTTTTCCTTGATCCTTGTTCCTCCTATTTGAAATTGGAAAGTTATTCTTCTTTACATCTGCAGATTTTGGATAACTTGGTGTTTTATCTCAGGCCATGTTGATATCCTACCTGTTTTCCAGTTTCTTGCTACCAATACTTTTGCCCCTACTAAAATGTGTATTATAAGGGGTCTTTGCCTGGCTGGCCAAGTACAAACATCCAGTTGTAACAATAATGTTTTAGGGGCAGATTTCTTCCACATGTACCATTAATCCTCTTTCTAACCATTTCCCAATACATTCCCCCTCTTATCCTGTTTTTGAAATTCAGATCTTTTATTAGGGAGCTTAGGTTGTTACACTGGAGACAAGTCAAGAGTCTCTTATCCAATTTTTAATATATAATTTTAATCTTTCCCATTCATGTTTTCAAATCCGGGAACTGCTCCCAGGCCCAAATCAGATACATCAGTCTGAACTATAAATTATTTTGTAGAATCAAGGGTACACAACTAAAACTGAGCACACAAAGTTCCCTTTACTGCCTTAAAGGCCTCCTCCACTTCAGGAGTCCATTTTACCATCATTGGGCCTTTTGCCTTTGCTAGTTCTGTCAAAGGGTTTGCGATCATGGCAAAGTTTGGGATGATTCTACGGTAGTAGCCAGTCAATCCTAAAAATGCCCTGACTTATTTCTTTGTTACAGGACTTGGCCAATCCCAAATAGCTTCTACCTTAATTGTATGTGGTTTAAGGAGACCTTGTCACAGCCTGGGATAACAGACCAGGGAGGAGTCTCGTTGCAGGGCAGGGTGTGGGGTCTGTCTGCACCCCACGATGCATAACTGGGAGCAGAGACTGGAACTGAGGCAGGACAGGTAGCTGTGACCAAACTGAGACAAGACAGGTAGCTGTGACCAAACTGAGACAGGACAGGTAGCTGTGACCAAACTGAGACAGGACAGGTAGCTGTGACCAAACTGAGACAGGACAGGTAGCTGTGACCAAACTGAGACAGGACAGGTAGCTGTGACCAAACTGAGACAGGACTGGTAGCTGTGACCAAACTGAGACAGGACTGGTAGCTGCTGCAACAGGTTTGGACACAGAGCAGTGTTATTCACCTGAATGGTATTATACCCTATGGTTGAGCCTCAGGTAAATGACCACCCAGGACTTGTACACTGACTGCAACCACACACTGAAGCAGAGATACACAGGGAGTACTGGACGAGAAGGATAGTCAGCAGGCCGGGTCATACACGAAACAGGAACAAAAGTACAACGTAGGAATTCAGAAGGCAAGGTCACTAGACAGGCAAAATGGTCGAGGCAGGCAGAAAACAGCGGAGTCAAAATCAAGCAGGAGTCAGAACCGGGAAATCAATAATCAATATATAAATGCTAGAACAAGAAACAAGGCACTATCACAGGCTGCAACCAAAGCAATGCAAAGGCACTGATTGCCATAAGCTGCAGGTTTAAATAGGGAAGGGCTGAGGATAACGAGGCAGCTGATCACAGGAGTAGAATGGGTACACTACAATAGCGGCCACTAGAGGTTGAAGACGAAAACAGCCACAAACCCAGAATAACAGTGACACAGCCCCCCTTCTAAGGAGCGAACTCCGGGCGCTCCAAAATGCTGCTGAAAGGACCCCCAAAACAGGAAACAAAAAATACACACTAGTCAAAACATGGAAACTAGACAGGAAACTGCTCTCTCTTAGCACATAGCATTTGTTCATAAATTTGCAGGTCTTGCCGTCTTACAATAGCCCCATTAGAGGCAAAGGTACAATCTGGTGGCAGATCACCTGCAGTACTATTATAGGGGTTAGAGGGACCAGAACCATGCACTGCACTAACAGATACTACTGTGGACTCACTGTAAGGTGACTCACCCAGACATGCAGTCATATATTTCTCTAGACGTGCAATTGGTCCTTTTTTCTTTAACTTCCCCTTACCAGAAACCAGAACAGTGCCACAGAGAAGGTGTTCAGCAGAGGTACTGGAGACTCTTTTAGAAGCTGCATGGCTTTTAGCTGGAAATTTCTTAGAATTAGCCGCTAGCAGGTTACTCTCAAGAGACTTTTGTTCACTTAAATAGTTCTCATATAGAGCAAGGTTTTCTCTGCCTATGATTGTCCCATCAGAAGCCAAGACAAGACCTGGGGCACCTAAAAAGTGCTTTGCAGTTTGTTGTTTTCTAGAGGCACTCTTTTGCCTTCTCTGAGTGATTGCACCAATTTCTAGAGAGGGTCTTGTATTAACCGCTTTCTTTTTTTTAGCTTTAGGTTTGCTGAGAGTTGTGGGAATAGTAGTCCTGACAGCACAAACAGCCTTAGAAAAATCCTTCTCAGTGATGTCCTCCTCACTGAGGTCTGAGGCATAAAAAGACATGCTTTCCATATCAGAACACTGATCAGATGCAGTAGCCATTTCCAGATCGTTAGACAAGGCTTCAGATTCTAAAGGGTTCCCAGGTGTTTCAGATTTACCCTCCCCAGGTTTACTGAACTCAGAAAAAGACTGTCTTTTTTCACTTTTGGCTTCATCACCTGTATTGTATTCAGGTTCCCTGGCCTGGATTTTGACTTTATCAGGCTTAGATGGTTTTAAAGGACAAAATGATATTCTATGCCCAGTTTCCCCACAATAAAAACACAAACTTCCCTCCAGTCTCCTCTGCATTTCCTCTTTAGTGAGGGATTCTCTTTTAAAGCTTTTCTTTGGGGTTTTCTTATGCACAATCTTAGACTTCACAACTCTAGTACTGCTAGCATTACTCTCAAGCACAAGCTTTACAGACTTACACATCTCCAACATGCATTCAGCCAAGAATTCTAACACAGATGTTATCCCTGCGGGCTCCTTATTATGGCCTTTGCATTCTGTCACAACCTGGGATAACAGACCAGGGAGGAGTCTCGTTGCAGGGCAGGGTGTGGGATCTGTCTGCACCCCACGATGCATAACTGGGAAGGGCTGAGACCAAACAGACAGGACTGGTAGCTGTGACCAAGCTGAGACGGACTGGTAGCTGTGACCAAACTGAGACAGGACTGGTAGCTGTGACCAAACTGAGACAGGACTGGTAGCTGTGACCAAACTGAGACAGGACTGGTAGCTGTGACCAAACTGAGACAGGACTGGTAGCTGTGACCAAACTGAGACAGGACTGGTAGCTGTGACCAAACTGAGACAGGACTGGTAGCTGTGACCAAACTGAGACAGGACTGGTAGCTGTGACCAAGCTGAGACGGACTGGTAGCTGTGACCAAACTGAGACTGACTGGTAGCTGTGACCAAACTGAGACAGGACTGGTAGCTGCTGCAACAGGTTTGGAAACAGAGCAGTGTTATTCACCTGATGGTATTATACCCTATAGTTGAGCCTCAGGTAAATGACCACCCAGGACTTGTACACTGACTGCAACCACACACTGAAGCAGAGATACACAGGGAGTACTGGACGAGAAGGATAGTCAGCAGGCCGGGTCATACACGAAACAGGAACAAGGTACAACGTAGGAATTCAGAAGGCAAGGTCACTAGACAGGCAAAATTGTCGAGGCAGGCAGAAAACAGCGGAGTCAAAATCAAGCAGGAGTCAGAACCGGGAAATCAATAATCAATATATAAATGCTAGAACAAGAAACAAGGCACTATCACAGGCTGCAACCAAAGCAATGTAAAGGCACTGATTGCCATAAGCTGCAGGTTTAAATAGGGAAGGGCTGAGGATAACGAGGCAGCTGACCACAGGAGTAGAATGGGTACACTACAATAGCGGCCACTAGAGGTTGAAGACGAAAACAGCCACAAACCCAGAATAACCGTGACAGACCTCTTCCAATTGTGTAGCACAAATACTTAGCCTCTTCTAAACCTATAGTATATTTGGCTGGAACTTCCAGTTAAACCCACATCCTGGATTGAAGCCATCACCGCCTGAACTCGGGGCAGGTGTGTTTCCTAATCTGTGCTGTGTATGACCACATTGTCAAGGTAAGCAGCTGCATATTCACTATGCATTCTAAGGATTCTATCCATCAAAGGTTGGAAGGTGGCAGGAGCATCATGCAACCCAAAGGGTAATGCACTATAGTGAAATAAACCTTATGGTGTAGAAAAGGCTTTTTTTTCTTTGGTCCTCTCTGTTAAGTGGACTTGCCCATAACCCTTGGTCAAACTGAATGTAGTCATATCTGGACTGTCCTATCCTTTCTATGAGATCATCAACTCTGGGCATGGGGTAAGCATCAAACTTCAATATCTCCTTTAAGTTTCTGAAATTTTGTGTACCCTTGTCTGTTATTGTCATTAAGGCCTCTCTATCTGTCCAGGGCTTAAGTAAATTTAGGTAGATTTGTGCTGGCTTTATTCTACCAGGTTGCCTCACCTTATAATTAACCTTATTAACCTGCTCAATGATCTCATATGGCTCATGCCAGTTGGCAAGGAGCTTACTTTCAACTGTGGGGATAAGTACCATAACCCTGTCTCCGGGTTAAATACCCTCAGTCTAGCATTCCTATTATAACTAGCTTTCTGGGCCTCCTGTGCTCACTCCATATTTTCTTGGACAATTGGCATTATGGTTTCCATGCGATCCTGCATTTGTGAGACATGCTCAATAACACTCCTGTGAAGGGTGTGGTCCTGTTCCCAAATCTCATTTGCAACATCAATCAGACCTCTTGGATGCCTGCCATATATCAAATTAAAAGGTGAGAACCTTGTGGAAGCTTGGGGAACCTCTCTGATTGCAAACATTAGAAACAGTAGTAAGTAATCCCACTTCTTACCATCTTTATTGATTACCTTAAGCAGCATTGTTTTCAGGGTATTATTAAATCTTTCCACTAACCCGTATGTTTGAGGATGATACACTGAAGTTTTCAGTGTTTTAATTTTGAGCAGTTACATAGCTCTTTCATCACCTGTGACATAAAAGGGGTACCCTGACCTTTAAGCACTTCTTTATTCCAATTCAGCAAAACATAAACATTAACTCTTTGGCTATGGTTTTAGCTGACATATTCCTTAAAGGGATTGCTTCAGAATAACTTGTAGCATAATCCATTACCATCAATATGCATTGGTGCTCCCTTGCGGTTTTGAGTAAAGGACCCACCAGGACCATTGCAATTCTGTCAAAAGGAACTTCTATGATGGGAAGAAGAAGAAGGGGATTATTGAAGGCTTGAATGGTGCCTTTCTCTGGAATTCTGGGCATGACATAGATTTCTGGACAGTAAAGCCTTCTCAGTATTCTCTCCATATTTTTTTCAATTCCAAGAAAATTCCTATTCGTATTCCTAAAACTGGCACCCAGCCATGTGTTGGTGGCCAACACATGGCTGGGTGCCAGTTTTAGGAATACGCTTCTGTGGGACTGAGGTACCAGTAGCTGTTCAACCTCTTCTAGCCCCCTCTTCTCCACTCTTTAATAAAGTTATTATTTTCTGCAAAATAGGGTAGGTTTAGGGTTAGTGTGGATTCCGGTTTAACAGTAGTATCTTCCATGACCTGTACATTGTTACGGGCAGCTACCAAGGTTTGATCCTCCCATTGGGTGGCACGGAAATTTCCTGAGCTAACACCTAGGTCTTGGAATTCCACCTCTCCTGTAGTTTCATATACTTGAGACTGATCACCTTCAATGCCCAAAAATACTATGGCTGGTTCAGTCTCATTTTATTAATCTAAATACATATCTAAACATAGGTGAATAAGTGAAACACACTTGGAAGGAAACAAAAATATACAACCAAGCAGTGAGAATCACTGTATATTCTATCTTTGGACAGGTAATAAACGTTGCTCATAAACCAGTAGGAGCATCAATATCAGCTTCTTAGGAGTATCCTCTGATCTTATTTCTCTCTGTAGTAGTGGAGTAGGTAGATCTGTGTAAGAGGAGACTCAAACGGAGTAAGCATTTAAAAGCTTTTCAAAGCCACCTTAGGCTTATCCTCTCCCTGTGTTTCAAAAAATATTGACAAGGCGATATGGTGTTTTAAAGATGTATTCTTTTTATCACAGATCAGTGTTGAAAAAACAGATTAAGTCCGCAGCAGCAATAATCGAGGAAGTACAATTGCGGGGCTGATAGTTGCTGCTTTGGGCTGCTGGGCTGCTTTGTGGACATTTTTGGCACCTGTACCAAGGGAGCTTTGCGAACTCTTGTTGGCTTTTCGAATTAGCAGGCGAATGCGGCATGACTGGGAGGAACAGTCTGTGCAGAAGGCTGTGTCCTCTAACTCTCAGACGCCCTGCTGTGCAGCTCTACACTGTCCTGTTCCCAGTAGATCAGATTTCATTATTTCTGCTCTGAGGCTTGCTAATTAAGGCCTGAGCAACTGCTAATTAGGGCAGGTGAAGGAGTACAGACTATGGAGGATTATGGATCCTAAATATCTTCCCTTTACTACCCTCCCATAGACTCTGTCATAGATTATATTAGCTCAATAGTACTCTTCTAAGTTGGACATTCTCAGGCCCCATTGTTTTACTTTTTGCATCAGACATAGTAACATGGTAATTTAGGTTGAAAAAAGACACAAGTCCATCAAGTTCAACCCTTCTACCTATCATTCCAGCTTTTAATCCAAAAGAAGGCAAAAACCCCTAAGGAAGCTTTTTCTAATTTTGCCTCCTAATGGGAAAAATTCCTTCTTGACTCCAAAGGGCAATCAACATTCTCCTTGGATCAATAAGCGCTTATTATCAATGCTTATTCTATTATTAATAGTCCTGTATGATCTGGTTTTCTAAAAAAAAAAACATCCAGACCATTTTTAAATACATCTATTGTAGTTAATAGCACTACCTCTCTTGGCAGTGAGTTCAATAACTTTATTGTCTTTACCGTAAAGAATCCCTTCCTTTGCTGTCTATGAAATCTTTGCTCTTCCAAACTCAGAGAACCTCTTGTTCTTTGTACATTTCTGTTAATGAACAGGTCACTGGAGAGCTCTCTACATTGGTCCTGTACATATTTATATAATGTTATCATATCCCCTCTGAGACACCTTTTTTCTAACACACATATAAATGCAATTTTTAAAGTCTCTCTTCATAACTAAGATCCTCCAATCCCCTTATTAATTTTGTAGCCCTCCTTTGCACTTTTTCTAGTTTCATAATATCCTTTTTAAGGACTGGTGCCCAGAATTGTACTGCATATTCAAGGTGAAGTCTTACCATTGACTTGTAAAGAGGCAAGATGATATCCTCCTTCAATGAATCTATACCTCGTTTTATGCATGCCAATATCTTATTAGCCCGTGCAGCTGCTGACTGGCATTGAGCACTGTTGCCAAGTCTGTTATCTACAATTTTTCCTAAGTCCTTTTCATTAGTAGTTTTTCCCAGGGAAATACCATTTAAAGTATATGTTGCTTTGTAGTTTTTCCCATAATGCATAACTTTACATTTGTCTATACTGAACCTCATTCACTTAATTCACCCCTAGTCACTTTATTTGTGGTCCCAACCCACCGCTCATGGGTGGGGAACGTGGGGGGGACACTAGGTCCCCCCCTCATTATTATTAGGTTCCACACCCGCCGCTCATGGGTGGGGACCGGGGGGGACACCAGGCCCCCCTCATTATTATTATTATTATTATTATTATTATTAGGGTCCCCACCACTCATGGGTGGGGACCGGGGGGGAACACTAGGTCCCTCCCTCATTACCCTAGGAGGTTCGGGTTCCGGGTCAAGTTTGCCCTTTCCATGACTTTTTTAGAGGCATTTTAGTGGCCAAAAGTTCGTGCCCTCATTGACTTCCATGGGGTTCAGGTTCAGGTTTGAGGTCAAGTTCGAGCACGGACCCGGACATTTTTTCGGAGTTCGGCCGAACCCGAACATCCAGGTGTCCGCTCAACTCTAGTTATGTGTAATTTTTAATTCTGTGAGTAGACCACTCTGAAGGTTTATAATGTGACAGTGACTCCAATAGTTTACTCCAACATCCATTGTTCTGTATTAACTGGTAAACTGATTATGCTGTGTACATTACTGTGTGTATTGTAATTAGGTCTACTCACTCTATGTTAATTCCTATTTGGTTTGCAGTCTGAATGTCTAATGTTTTCCTAGCCCCAGTTAGTTGGAGAACTATGTTTAGTTCCATTCCCCCCCCCCCCCCCCCCCATTGTATACTAATGCCTGTGATGTCATGTTTATGTCTTTTTATAAGACTGTGTTGTTTGACAAATAAAGGAGTTCTTCTTATTGCTGTACCCAACTGCTAGATGTCCTGTCTATTTGGGTACAAAGAGCAAGGGTCCAGGAAAGACTTGCTGGGTGAATGCTGAGCTTTAATTGGGGGCTAAGGAGGTGATTTCACACAACGGATAGAGAGTCTACTAGGTCCGGTAGACGGTCCGTTACAGAAGGCTTATCAATAAACTGCAATCTTTGAGTTTTGTTTTTCAATATTATTACTAGTGGGACAGGGATCTGTCCTTGAACTCATTCTTTTTAATATTTTTATTAGTGATATTGAAGAAGGTCTTGATGGTAAGGTATGTATTTTTTGCTGATGATGCAAAGATTTGCAGCAGGGCTGATGTTCCTGGAATGATAAGTGAAATTGCAAATAATTTAGGAAAACTAGAAAAATGGTCAGTACTATGGCAACTGACATTTAATGTGGATAAGTTTATGCACCTTGGCGTAAAAAAACCAAAAGTAGAATACAGAATATTTGAGGAAAGGGATATAGGAGTAATATTTTCAGAAGACTTAAAGGTAAGTAGACATTGTAATAGAGCAGCAGGAAATGCAATCAGAATGCTTGGTTGCATAGGGAGAGGTGTTAGCAGTAGAAAGCGGGAAGTGCTCATGTCATTGTACAGAGCACTGGTGAGACCTCACTTGGCATATTATATGCAGTACTGGAGACCGTATCTCCAGAAGGATATTGATACTAGAGAAAGTTCGGAAAACATGAACTAAACTGGTTCATGGGGCAGTTTGTTTATAAAATTTGTTTATAAACCTCTGTAAAATTTGTCCATAACAGTTGTCTATAATATTGATAACAACTGTCTACATTATCTATATATAATGTTATGTATAATGTCTTACTATGATCCTTTTGTAGGTCATTCAGTAACTAACTGCACATCACTGTTTTGTGTATTTGTGATTTGTTTGAGTGGTGGTAAAACTGCCCAGAAATTATTAGTGGGTAGAATTGCCCAGAAATTATTAGTGGGTATTTGTTATAAACCACAAAATATTGGTGAACTTGAAGAGACACAGCTCTTAATGCAAATAGAAAAGGCTTCTAAAATATGGTATAGTATCATTTTGGGGGATTTTAATTACCCAGAAGTAGATTAGAAAAATGGAACCACTAATTCTGCTAAAAGCAGTAAGTTTCTGAATTTGTTGAATTACATTTTTATGTCTCAGCTATTACAGACACCAACCGGAGGGGAAGCGTGCCTGGATCTGATAATAACTAACATGGAGGAGCTTACCTCTAACATCCAAGTAAGGGAGCAATCCAAGTAAGGTTAATTGGGTCACACAAAAACACTGAATTTTAGTAGGTTTAATACATCCTTTGGGATTGATTATTTGGAGAAAAAACACAGAAAGTAAGTGGAATACTTTCAAACTAACACTACAAAAATATACATTTACTTTTTTAACCTTTGGTAACATATATAAAAGAAGCAAACTAAAACCAGTAAGGTAAATCAGGAAATAAATAATAAGAAAGTAGTGTTTAAACATTATAAAGCTGAGGGATCAACAGAGGCATTTGCAAAATATAAATAGGCCAACTGAAAGGAACGGCCGGTCTCTGCTCCTTGATCAGTTACTTCTAAGGTCGTTGATGTGTGGCAGGTTAGCAGATATCTGGAGAGCTGTGAAGGCGGAAAACAAATACACAAAGGGCACGTGTTTCTTTATCCTCAGCTCTGAATGTAGTTTATTACACATTGGTATTTATACACAAATCTAGGCGTTGTCCTGTGCATTGATTGGTTATAGGTTTTGCACAAACATAGCATCAAGTACATGAGAGGCGGCGTATACGTGTCACAAGGGGGAGTGGACAATGGGTACATATATTGTCACTAGGCAGAAAAGCTAAAATAAAACTCAATATAGTCAGTCAGCAGACAAGACAGTTGAAACTTGCTACAACATTAGTTCCCCTTTTTGTAGTCTAAGACATTCTTAAATAAACCATTATGACTTATCTGACTTCCTCAGGGACTGTGACCTTTATCTGAACTTGGTCAAGCAAGGGGGGCTTCTCAACATCAATTTAACCCTTTCAGTTCCACTCTTTTGTTCACTTGCTGAACAATCTTAATATTGCTTTTGAGAAACTCTAGCATAAGTAATGTAATATTTCGTGTGGTATTGGAGTTTTGGAGCTGGTTTAACAGCTTAAGCAATAATGCATTTATCACACCTCACAATTATATAAAAAGCACCGATTATTGCTATTATTAAAACAAAACACTTAATTATCTCCTAACCACGAGCATATTTCGAATATCCAATCAAAACCTGTGGCTCACTTGATATTTGTGTCCACATCTCTTATATTATTTAAATACCATTGGATTAAATTGGAGTGGTCTGATCAATTAAAACAACATATTGAATCAAAAATCTTCACATCCATATTTAAGCTTTACTAACCGACTATGGCTTTCCTGTTTTACCGGACTGCCTCAGGACAATACTGACATCTAACATTAACTTTAACTTTAATAGCCTTGAGATTAGGTATAGACCTTTGACGACTGAGCAGACCTTGGTTTCGCTCTGCACAGAGATATTGGACCTGTGAAAATTCACAGTATCTCTCTCTTAAATATGGAAGGCCTGCCATAACTATCTAAATATGTTACATAATGGCATGACCAACAAAAACACATGATGGACACAAAACTAAATTAAATATCTATTGTTGATTGCTCCTCTTACCCTGCCTAATAAAACCCTTCTCTACAACCAATAGATCTATGTAAAAATCAAACATATTATTCCGGAGTTTGCAATTCCCAAGGACTGAGTCATTTGCAGAATACTTTAAAATAACTTGAAGCAAAACTGACATCATGCATTCAGAACACACAACATGGCATGCATTCAGAACACAAAAAACAGTCAGATGAAATGGCAGCAGACAAAACAATATGGTCTCCCATCCACGACGTGACTCCAGAGGCCCCTACAGTCCATATAATATTCATACTGTTCTCCCCTTTTATTCTTAGAAATTGACATTGTCTGTTTTTAAGGATAACCATCAGAAGTTGCCTAGTCAACATAATCATTGTATCCAAGATGATAAGGCACACTTCCTCGATTTCACACATTGGTTGGTCATCCAGCTTAGTTGCACTGTAAGCTTCCATAATGGGGAATATCTGAGCAGTGTCTTCCAGTATTCTCGTAGGGGCATGATGTCAGTGGTCAGGATGCACTTGAGGATGAGACCCTTGAAACAAACAACATAAACAATTAGCAACACTGATCTCACACATGCTAAACCACTTACAAGTTTCGCTCCAAGTGATCCTAGCTAATTTCCCAGTCCCAGGGGATCTCACGGATTACTTGTGGACACTTTTTAACCTATTCCTTAAATCCATAATCCTTCTTGATTAGTCTCTCTTAAAAAAACAAACTAACCTATTTAAAATATCAGATACATTTCCTGAGATTTTATATACTGTCTACATAAAATTCCACAAACATATTATCAAAATACAGTTTCTTATGAGTCGACTCATTGTGTTTGGTAGAGTCAGTCTGCAAAAATTTACTATACTCTAAACATACCTGTAATATCACAATTAAACAAATCTCTACTACAAAAATTACAAGCCTTCAATAACAATTGTATACATTTGTACATATGAAAATATACTTCCCAACAATGATGATCTTTTGTAGACTGTTGTATCTGTTGCAGACTCCTGGGTGATTTGTGTGCGAATTACCCTTAGGATGAAGACTCAGTTTATGTTGGCTAGTGGTCAGGGAGTTATTATGCCCATCAAAACATTAAGTTGCTGCTCCTTTTGTTGGCCTGTTTGTCAGTACAGGAATGTGCTCTACGTAAATAACGTGGATCCAGGAGTTGATTTGAACAACTTTCACAACACTATTCCAGTAGACTTTGTTAGAATCCGTTCTTTACTTGTATTGTAAGTATTTCTTCTTTTAAAATAAACTTTCTTTCTTTAGAAATAATCTTTTATCAGCAATAGATTCGTTGGTGCACTGTGAACTTGTCTTTTGTTGGCTGTACAGCTTTAATCTATATGGAAATAAAACTCAAAAATATTTCAATTAGTAACATGCAATATTTCATTAAACATTTTGGATTATTTGCTTTACTTTAAAATATCATTAAAAATATTATGACTCTTAACTCATGTCTCAAAATAACTAGACCACTCTTTTGTTCTTAAAAATATTATTCTTTTTATGAATCTCCTGACTGAGCATGATGAGTGTAATATACAACTGATAATAATAATCACTCACTGTTAATAATCACTAGCTCTTCATTAGTGATTAAGACCTCTTACTGGAACTGCATCAGTAATAATCTAGATTTGCTGGTCTTATCAGTAAACTCTGAAACAACATCAGTATAGACTGGAGCTACTTCAATAAAACTAACAGGCTTGACCTGTCAAAATAAATATTTTATAAAAATTCACAATTGCTACATATACTTCATCAAAATTATTGACAACAAAATATATCTCTTGACCATTATCAATATACTATCAACATGACCACAGCACAGAACACAACTTTGGCCCATTCCCCCTCCCTTCACAAAAAAAAAATACTTTTGCAGCCACTGCTACAACTCTCTTATCTGCAATTAGACAAACAGATAGAAGGCGAAATGAAGGGGGGGTTTCTGGGGGAACTTTTTCTCTCTTTCATATACAACAAAAACTATCTGAATTTATATAATTAACTCTTTCACCTCCAACACCACAGCATGTTTAAGAACATGACAATTGCTAATTCTTTCCACTAATCACTGACAGATGTACATTCTCATAAATTAAAATTTAACTTGTATCTAAAATTTTAAACAACAGCTTAATAATCTCTCCCACTGTATCACATGGGGTACTTTGCCTTAATTATAACAAACACTAAAATTCAACAAATACATATTTTTAGCATTACGTATGTGTGTGTGTGTGTGTGTGTGTGTGTGTGTGTGTGTATATATATTTACTGTATATAATGCTAACCCTTTCACCAACAAAGCCTGTAAAAAGGGGCAATTCAATTAAATAAATTGGAGAATGAAAAATGAATTGCTAAACTGCAGAAAAAAATACTGCTAAGGAGAACAGGAGGAATCCTTAAAAAATATTTAAATATATAAATGGCAAAAAATTAAAGGCTGAAAATTTTGTGTCCTTGTTATCTGAAATGGGTGAGATATTTTAAATAATTTTTTTGTTTTTACCAAGAAAGAACATCCTTCTTCCTTGGTAAAAACAGATTGGTGTAAAGCCGATGAGGTGCCCATATTTAAGAAGGCCGTTGCAGACCAGAAAGCTTGATATCTGTGGTTGGGAACCTGTTTGAAGGGTTGCTAAGGGAATATTCAAGATTTCATATTGAACAGGAATGTCATTAGTAGGAGCCAACATGGCTTTGTGAAAAACAGATCTTGTCAAACTAACTTGATCACATTCTATGAAGAGGTGAGTAAAAATATTGATATGGGTGCTGCAGTGGATGTGATATATTTAGACCTGCTAAGGTATTTGAAACAGTTCCACACAAAAGGTTGCTGTACAAATTGACTGAAATAGGCTTAGGGCTAAAGGCTTGTTTGTGGATTGGCAATTGGTTGAAAGATAGAAAGCAGAGGGTGGTGGTAAATGGGAAGTTCTCAAATTGGACAGTTGTGAGACAGGGTTCTATCCTGGGTCCTCTTCTTTTTTTAATGTATATATTAATGATCACCCAGAGGGCATAGGGAGCCATGTCTCAGTGTTTGCCGATGACAGAATATTAAGTAGGGTAATACAGTCTGAACTAGATGTATCTTCGCTGCAAAAGGGAAAAGGGTTTGGACAAATTGGGTAATTGGGCAGATAAACTCGCAAATGCAAATCATGGTAGAAAAGTTAAAAATTATGCATTTTGGGTACAATAATAAAAATGCAGCCTTGTTGTTTACTTATAGGGTGATTTTCTGCATGTAAGCAGATGTTATATTTATTAAATGTATGCATATTCATATATTTCTACTAACTGAAATTTCTGCCATCATTTTCCAAAGGGTCTTAGCACACTACATCTATAAAAACAAGAAAATCACATAATTTTCAGTCTGCTGTTTTTGTGCTGAAAAAAAAACCCCTGGGAGTCTGTGAGTGCAATACCTCAAGGGGGCAATCTTCTTGTTTTTGCCCCTCCTTGTATTAATTGGATTATCCACTATCTCCACAATACACTTCACTAATGGTTGGAATAATATTTTTTCCTACAGCTTACTTTAAGCGCACCTGTTCATACTTTCCTTCTGTTGTATTTTTGTGTGGTATGGGACACATTGACTAGATGCTGCTGTGGTTGTGACTATAGCGTTGGGTTCACTTTTGTTTTTTGCAGTCCAGTGCCTTCTGGCAATGAAAATAATAATAACCAGGAGATGGACAGACAACAGAAGATATCCATAGAGGTAGTTACATGGGCATCCGCAGAAATTTTTTCAGGGGGGGGGGGGGGGCATCATTTTACCGTCATCCTTTCTGCGCTGCGCCTCTTTTTGACAAGTTATCATGAAGTGGAGGAGCTTTGTCATTATCAGTGAAGGCATGCAAAGGGTTGATAAACCCTGCACCAGATACAGATCCACAGCACCAGATATAAACCAACCACACTAGATATAGGCTGACTGCACCAAATATAGATCCACTGTGCCAGATATAGACCCACAACACCAGATATTAACCCACGGTACCAGCTAAAAACCCATGACACAAGATATAAACCACAGCACCAGATAAATATCCAGAGCTCTAGCTGAAACTCCACAGCAACAGATAGAACAACATAGCAAAGATATAACCCCATAGCACCAGATACAACACTATAGCACACAATATAACCCAACAGCACCAGACACAACACTATAGCATACAATATAACCCAACCAGGGCCGGTGTTCTGACGAATTACTGGAGCAAATTCTCCTGCGCAATCGCAGGAGAATTTGCTCACTGCGCATGCGCATAAAGTTACAGCTGATCACTCAGCTGTAACTTTGTGACCACCGCGCATGCGCCAGCTGCACAACCCACATCCCGCCCCCCGCACCCCCCCCGCACACCCCTTCTTACCAGATGATCGGACAACGGCGGTACACAGCGCATGTGCGCGGCTATCAAGCCGTGTGGGAATGCGCTGTGTCCGTGCCTGGATTCAAAACGCTGGTAAGTAAAACGGGGCGGGGGGGACATAAGGAGCCAACAGAGAGGTAAGCACCCTGGTGAGGGCTGCCTCATCTTCATGGGAGTTGTGATCCTCCTGCTGTATTATTGATGCAGCAGGAGGATCACAACTCCCATGAAGATGAGGCAGCCCTCACCAGGGTGCTTACCTCTCTGTGTACCGCCGTTGTCCAATCATCTGGTAAAAAGGGGTGTGCGGGGGGCGGGATGTGGGTTGCGCAGCTGGCGCATGCGCGGTGGTCACAAAGTTACAGCTGAGTGATCAGCTGTAACTTTATGCGCAGTGAGCAAATTCTCCTGCGATTGCGCAGGAGAATTTGCTCCAGTAATTCGTCAGAACACCGGCCTTAGGGGTGTGCAACCTCTGCGAGCCAGTAGAGGCACTGGATTGGGGAGATCAAATCCTGCTGGATCCGACGAGGGGGCGGAGCTAACCGGCTGAGGGATGTAGCTCCGCCCCCACCCTGTGAAGCAGTGCAACGTCTGCTTCATGGGGAGCCGCAGGCAGCAAGAGAAAGTGCTGCTCGGCTCCCCATGCTTGCATTAAGCATGGGGAGCAGAGCAGCACTTTCTCTTGCTGCCCGTGAAGCAGACGCTGCTCTGCTTTGCAGGGTGGGGGCGGAGCTACACTGCTCAGCCGGTTAGCTCTGCCCCCTCCTTGGATCAACATTTGCAGGCAAAGGGAGGGGGCAGAGAGAGACAGAGCAGGGGGAGGGGGGAGAGAGAGACAGAGCAGGGGGAGGGGGGAGAGAGAGACAGAACAGGGGGAGGGGGGAGAGAGAGACAGAACAGGGTGAGGGGGGAGAGAGAGAGAACATGGGGAGGGGGGAGAGAGAGACAGAACATGGGGAGGGGGGAGAGAGCGACAGAACAGGGGGAGGGGGGAAAGAGAGAGAGACAGAACAGGGGGGGGGGAGACACAGACAGAACAGGGGGGGGGGAGAGAGACAGACCAGAGGGGGGGAGAGAGACAGAACAGAGGGGGGAGAGAGACAGAACAGAGGGGGGAGAGAGACAGAACAGAGGGGGGAGAGAGACAGAGGAGGGGGAGGAGAGAGAAAACGGGTATAGGGGAGTTAGAGAGAGACAGACATGGCAAGGAAGAGGAAAGGGACACATACATAGGGGGGTGAAAGAGACGGGGGGTTAAAGACGGGGGGGTCACGGGGCAAGCCCGCACAGGGCCCCGGGACACTAAAGGCCGGCCCTGAACCCAACAGCACCAGACACAACACTATAGCACACACAATATAACCCCTCAGCACCAGATACAACACTATAGCACACAATATAACCCCTCAGCACCAGATACAACACTATAGCACACAATATAACCCCACAGCACCAGATACAACACTATAGCACACAATATAACCTCTCAGCACCAGATACAACACTGTAGCACACAATATAACCTCTCAGCACCAGATACAACACTATAGCACACAATATAACCTCTCAGCACCAGATACAACACTATAGCACACAATATAACCTCTCAGCACCAGATACAACACTATAGCACACAATATAACCTCTCAGCACCAGATACAACACTATAGCACACAATATAACCTCTCAGCACCAGATACAACACTATAGCACACAATATAACCCAACAGCACCAGACACAGCACTATAGCACACAATATAACTCCACAGCACCAGATACAACACTAAACCACACAATATAAACACAAAGCAACAGATTCCCTAAACACCCAAATTCCTAAATCCATGACATGTCTTTATCTCTTTCCCCATAATTGTATGTGTTTTATTCCTCCATGTCAGTGACCTCTTTTCACCTATATTTTATCTTTTCTGCCCCATGTCACAATTTTGTCTGTATTCTGCTCCAATCAATCACCTCTTTTCATCCTCTATTATCTTTTCTGCCCCATGTCATCCCATTTTGTTTGTAATCTGCTTCCATCTATCACATAATTTTATCCTCCATTATCTTTTCTGCCCCATCCACTTGTCACCATGTTGATGTGAGCAGAACCTGGTCAGAGGAGCTGCTCAGACTGGACAAATGGAGACCTCAGGGAAATGGGACGGACCTCCTTGGATTTCCCCACTCTTCCATGTACCTCAAAGCTATTATAAGCTCTTCCTACCTGTTACAGAGGCTCAGCTATGGTCTCTGAGTATCTTCCCCTGTTTCCTCCATGATGTTGCACTGCAGGCTCTCTTCTATCAGTCATGCTGCCACATGGAGGGCTGAGGGGTGGGGCTATAACTTCATATCCCCGGGCACCCCTGGAATTGGCTCTCCATCCAGCATGACTGACAGCTGCAGTGTCACGACAGCACTTTCACACTGCCAATCACTCCCTCCTTACCTGCTCAAAACTCCCCAGAGATCTGTCTCACTGCAATCTGGTCTCCATTAACAGGTCTTTCATGAGTAATCCTAGGTTACTGTTCTGCACATGTGCAGTTCTACGTTTTGCTTCCTGCCCTTACTCATCCTTAAAGGGCCAGGTTTAAACGTTACTTTTTCCTGTGATTCTCATTGGTTGATTGTTTGGTAGGAGGGCTATTTAAACCTCATTTGTGCACTTGCTCCTTGCCTGAAATATTGCTCCAAGCCTTTTCTAGCGTTCACAGACTTCCTTTGACTCCTGTTGCTGATTTTGCCTGTTTTTGACTCTGCCTGTTTGCCGCCTGTCTTGACTCTTCGCCTGCCTCCTGACTCCGATCGATTGCTGCCAGCCCTGATCCCTGCTTGTTGACCATTCTCTTGCCTAGCCTTCCTGGACCTTTTGTTTTTGTTATTTGTGCCCGTGTTAGTTTTATTCTGGTTACGTTTCATTCAGGGCTGTCTTTTGAACTGTGTGGGCCCCTGGGCAAAACAAGCCAATGGGGCCCCCATGGCCCCTCCCCTTGATCTGCCCATAACAACATGACCCTGCCCATAACAACATGACCCCGCCCACAATGGATGTGCATCACTGAAAAATCACCCAAAACTATGTAGTTTAATTGTTAAATTATAATTATTTATTAATTGCATATATTAAACAATTAATAATCAGTAAGTTGGTTTAGGAACAAACATTTCAACATATATATGGCAATGACAACTGCTGGCCTATAATGAAGTTCTGTTACATTGAAAGATTGCATAAAGCAAAGACATTTAACATAGAATGTTGTAATGAAAGAATATAAAGACAGCACCAAGACCTCTTTGCTCCATTTAGTGCCATTAGGGAGCAGGCATATTAGGGCAACTAGAATTCTGTCTCCAAATATTCTAACATGCCTGCTCCCTATTGGCACTAAATGGAGCAAAGAGGTCTTGGTGCTGTCTTTATATTCTTTCATTACAACATTCTATGTTAAATGTCTTTGCTTTATGCAATCTTTCAATGTAACAGAACTTCATTATAGGCCAGCAGTTGTCATTACCATATATATGTTGAAATGTGTGTGCTTTTCAAGCCTTGTAATGTTTAAAACTTTGTGAAGAATAATCCTGGTCACCTAATGTTTTTCATCAAGCACTACATGATTCTTGCTGAGAAATGTGAGCCTCTCCCTCGCTGCATTGTACATCCACTACCCTCTCAGTAAAGTAATCCTTTCATTAGTCCCTGGCCTTATCTTATTTCTAGGATAGCCGTATACCTATCCCACACATGTTTAAACTCCTTCACTGTGTTAACCTCTACCACTTCTACTGGAAGACTATTCCATGCATCCACTACCCTCTCAGTAAAGTAATACTTTCATTAGTCTCTGGCCTTATCTTATATCTAGGATAGCCTTATACCTATCCCATGCATGCTTAAACTCCTTCACTGTATTAACCTATACCACTTCTACTGAAAGACTATTCCATACATCCACTACCCTCTCAGTAATGTAATACTTTCATTAGTCCCTGGCCTTATCTTATATCTACGATAGCCGTATACCTATCCCATGCATGCTTAAACTCCTTCACTGTATTAACCTCTACCACTTCTACTGAAAGACTATTCCATGCATCCACTACCCTCTCACTAACACACAGGGCCATTAAATATGCCACAGACCAGAGCGCTTTAATTATGCCACACATGGGAGCCCAATAAATATACCATACACAGGAGCCCCGTGAGGTGACTGCAGGCCACATTCATCTATAGTACAATTATAAAACAACGAAAATATATATTTACACACATATCACAAGCCAATCTATACACACAGACATATCTCTCTATACCTATATATGATAATATATGATATCTATTAATACAATTAGTTGCATTTATACTTATTTGATTATGAGTTTTTTTAATATTGAACTATTTTCTTATGTAATAAAAAGGTTATTGAAAAATTGCATTTCTTGTTTTTTTTCCATTCCTCTGCACCCACATTGCACCTAAAATGACTAAACAGGGCTTGACAAACTTAACAGAGTTTAAGAAACCAGCAAAAAAATCTAGACTACACTATATCACACGTAGTCACACTCACTCAGGTAGTCAGTCATATACATGTATACATACACACTCACACACTAACAGAAACACTCAGCCAGGAGGAAAGGTGCTCAATGTTGAAAGTGGTCTCACAGACCACACTTTGTTCTTCCTTACAGTACCAGATGCACTGTGATTTAGCCATTCAGTATGCCAGAATTTTGCCACTCAATATGCCTGGAGTTAGCCACATAATATGCCAGGAGTTAGCCACATAATATGCCAGGAGTTAGCCACATAATATGCCAGGAGTTAGCCACATAATATGCCAGGAGTTAGCCACATAATATACCAGGAGTTAGCCACATAATATGTCAGGAGTTAGCCACATAATATGTCAGGAGTTAGCCACATAATATGTCAGGATTTGGCCACATAATATGTCAGGATTTGGCCACATAATATACCAGGAGTTAGCCACATAATATGATAGGATTTTGCCACTCAATATGCCAGGAGTTAGCCACATAATATGCCAGGGTTTTGCCACTCAATATGCCAGGAGTTAGCCACATAATATGCCAGGAGTTAGCCATATAATATTATAGGATTTTGCCCCTCTATGCCAGGAGTTAGCCACATAATATTACAGGATTTTGCCACTTTATGCCAGGAGTTAGCCACATAATATTACAGGATTTTGCCACTTTATGCCAGGAGTTAGCCACATAATATGATAGGATTTTGCCACTTTATGCCAGGAGTTAGCCACATAATATGATAGGATTTTGCCACTTTATGCCAGGAGTTAGCCACATATTATGATGATAGGATTTTGCCCCTCTATGCCAGGAGTTAGCCACATAATATGATAGGATTTTGCCACTTTATGCCAGGAGTTAGCCACTTAATATGATAGGATTTTGCCACTTTATGCCAGGAGTTAGCCACATAATATGATAGGATTTTGCCCCTCTATGCCAGGAGTTAGCCACATAATATGATAGGATTTTGCCCCTCTATGCCAGGAGTTAGCCACATAATATGATAGGATTTTGACACTTTATGCCAGGAGTTAGCCACATAATATGATAGGATTTTGCCACTTTATACCAGGAGTTAGCCATATAATATGATAGGATTTTGCCACTTTATGCCAGGAGTTACCCATATAATATGATAGGATTTTGCCACTTTATGCCAGGAGTTAGCCATATAATATGATAGGATTTTGCCACTTTATGCCAGGAGTTAGCCACATATTATGATAGGAGTTTGCCCCTCTATGCCAGGAGTTAGCCACATAATATGATAGGATTTTGCCCCTCTATGCCAGGAGTTAGCCACATAATATGATAGGATTTTGCCACTTTATGGCAGGAGTTAGCCACATAATATGATAGGATTTTGCCACTTTATGCCAGGAGTTAGCCATATAATATGATAGGATTTTGCCACTTTATGCCAGGAGTTACCCATATAATATGATAGGATTTTGCCACTTTATGCCAGGAGTTAGCCATATAATATGATAGGATTTTGCCACTTTATGCCAGGAGTTAGCCACATATTATGATAGGAGTTTGCCCCTCTATGCCAGGCGTTAGCCACATAATATGATAGGATTTTGCCACTTTATGCCAGGAGTTAGCCACATAATATGATAGGATTTTGCCCCTCTATGCCAGGAGTTAGCCACATAATATGATAGGATTTTGCCCCTCTATGCCAGGAGTTAGCCACATAATATGATAGGATTTTGACACTTTATGCCAGGAGTTAGCCACATAATATGATAGGATTTTGCCACTTTATACCAGGAGTTAGCCATATAATATGATAGGATTTTGCCACTTTATGCCAGGAGTTACCCATATAATATGATAGGATTTTGCCACTTTATGCCAGGAGTTAGCCATATAATATGATAGGATTTTGCCACTTTATGCCAGGAGTTAGCCACATATTATGATAGGAGTTTGCCCCTCTATGCCAGGAGTTAGCCACATAATATGATAGGATTTTGCCCCTCTATGCCAGGAGTTAGCCACATAATATGATAGGATTTTGCCACTTTATGGCAGGAGTTA
The DNA here is from genome assembly GCA_036172795.1 of Pelodytes ibericus. Lineage (NCBI taxonomy): Eukaryota > Metazoa > Chordata > Amphibia > Anura > Pelodytidae > Pelodytes > Pelodytes ibericus. Next base: position 66,473,368 of record CM069861.1, read on the forward strand.
GCCACATAATATGATAGGATTTTGCCACTTTATGCCAGGAGTTAGCCATATAATATGATAGGATTTTGCCACTTTATGCCAGGAGTTACCCATATAATATGATAGGATTTTGCCACTTTATGCCAGGAGTTAGCCATATAATATGATAGGATTTTGCCACTTTATGCCAGGAGTTAGCCACATATTATGATAGGAGTTTGCCCCTCTATGCCAGGCGTTAGCCACATAATATGATAGGATTTTGCCCCTCTATGCCAGGAGTTAGCCACATAATGTGATAGGATTTTGCCACTTTATGGCAGGAGTTAGCCACATAATATGATAGGATTTTGCCACTTTATGCCAGGAGTTAGCCATATAATATGATAGGATTTTGCCACTTTATGCCAGGAGTTAGCCACATAATATGATAGGATTTTGCCACTCTATGCCAGGAGTTAGCCACATAATATGATAGGATTTTGCCCCTCTATGCCAGGAATTAGCCACATAATATGATAGGATTTTGCCACTTTATGCCAGGAGTTACCCATATAATATGATAGGATTTTGCCACTTTATGCCAGGAGTTAGCCATATAATATGATAGGATTTTGCCACTTTATGCCAGGAGTTAGCCACATATTATGATAGGATTTTGCCCCTCTATGCCAGGAGTTAGCCACATAATATGATAGGATTTTGCCCCTCTATGCCAGGAGTTAGCCACATAATATGATAGGATTTTGCCACTTTATGCCAGGAGTTAGCCACATAATATGATAGGATTTTGCCACTTTATGCCAGGAGTTAGCCACATAATATGATAGGATTTTGCCACTTTATGCCAGGAGTTAGCCACATAATATGATAGGATTTTGCCACTCTATGCCAGGAGTTAGCCACATAATATGATAGGATTTTGCCCCTCTATGCCAGGAATTAGCCACATAATATGATAGGATTTTTCCACTTAATGCCAGGAGTTAGCCACATAATATGATAGGATTTTGCCACTTTATGCCAGGAGTTAGCCACATAATATGATAGGATTTTGCCACTTTATGCCAAGAGTTAGCCACATATTATGATAGGATTTTGTCCCTCTATGCCAGGAGTTAGCCACATAATATGATAGGATTTTGCCCCTCTATGCCAGGAGTTAGCCACATAATATGATAGGATTTTGCCACTTTATGCCAGGAGTTAGCCGCATAATATGATAGGATTTTGCCACTTTATGCCAGGAGTTAGCCACTTAAGATGATAGGATTTTGCCCCTCTATTCCAGGAATTAGCCACATATTATGATAGGATTTTGCCACTTTATGCCAGGAGTTAGCCACATAATATGATAGGATTTTGCCCCTCTATGCCAGGAGTTAGCCACATAATATGATAGGATTTTGCCCCTCTATGCCAGGAGTGAGCCACATAATATGATAGGATTTTGCCACTTTATGCCAGGAGTTAGTCACATAATATGATAGGATTTTGCCACTTTATACCAGGAGTTAGCCATATAACATGATAGGATTTTGCCACTTTATGCCAGGAGTTAGCCATATAATATGATAGGATTTTGCCACTTTATGCCAGGAGTTAGCCATATAATATGATAGGATTTTGCCACTTTATGCCAGGAGTTAGCCACATATTATGATAGGATTTTGCCCCTCTATGCCAGGAGTTAGCCACATAATATGATAGGATTTTGCCCCTCTATGCCAGGAGTTAGCCACATAATATGATAGGATTTTGCCACTTTATGGCAGGAGTTAGCCACATAATATGATAGGATTTTCCCACTTTATGCCAGGAGTTAGCCACATAATATGATAGGATTTTTCCACTTTATGCCAGGAGTTAGCCACATAATATGATAGGATTTTGCCACTCTATGCCAGGAGTTAGCCACATAATATGATAGGATTTTGCCCCTCTATGCCAGGAATTAGCCACATAATATGATAGGATTTTTCCACTTAATGCCAGGAGTTAGCCACATAATATGATAGGATTTTGCCACTTTATGCCAGGAGTTAGCCACATAATATGATAGGATTTTGCCACTTTATGCCAGGAGTTAGCCACATATTATGATAGGATTTTGCCCCTCTATGCCAGGAGTTAGCCACATAATATGATAGGATTTGCTCGTTTTTTCCACCCTCCTCCCCCCTTCCCTAGCACTTACCTCCATGCTGCTCTGCCTCTCCGTTGCTTCCTCTGTGCAGTTTTAACCTCCTGCACGGAGGAAGGAAGATCCGGGCGCTTTTTTTTTATTTTTTCTGCTTAACTTTATTGAAGTCACACAACGTCAATAGAGTTAAGAAGGGAAAAAAAAGAGACTGGATCTTCCTTCCTCCTTGCAGAAGGTTAGAATGCACGGAGGAAGCAACGGAGAGCAGCATGGAGGTAAGTATGCACATACATTCGCTCCATAAGACGCACAGAGGGAAAAAGTGCGTCTTATGGAGCGAAAATTACGAAAAAAAAAAAAAGTCCAGCTCTGCACCAACCTTACATGCAGAGACCTGCACCAATGTGGATGGGAGACCAGTATTATAGCAAGCAGAGTTGCAGAGAGCAACAGCTTTGGGTGCCACCTCCTACCCCAGCAACTGGTGTGCAGTCCCCTAGGGACAACTATAGGCTGCACTCTGAGTAAAAATAATAATTAAATTTATATATATATAAAAAAAATGTTTTTAAAGGGGAAAAACTCCTTGCCCCCCCCCCCTTGCACCCCCCCCCCCCCCCCTGCGGACGCCGATGGGTAGTTATAAACCAGGTGCATTATCATTATGAAGTGAAAAGGGGATATAACAGTGATTAGATTCATTCTATGCGATCTGGCAGAAATGGTATTTGGTATACCATTTGACAGTGTTGAGCTAGTGGAATTGAGGTTTTTAATGGGGTAATCTGAGATAGGTGAAGGATTTTGTGCTCCGCAGTGCCACAGTTGTTTTGTCCTTGTTAGTTTGTTTGTACTTTGTATGTTAGGTTTATATGTAATGATGATCAAATTTTATATCTTTTTCGATATTTCATGACACTTTGTGTTTTTTGTATGTGGCTTTGTATTGCTGACTTGGAAAAAGACCTTTCACTTTGAATGATAATATACCTATCACATTCAAGATGTTAAGCCCACCGACAGCAATGGTTTTACTGATCCATCTAGTTGCCACAATCGCAAGATCAAAAAGAAGGCAAACCCTTAAAAACCCTTATTTCAGTGATCTCGAATTCTGCTTTTAGTCAGAAAAAAAATCCTTCTTGACTCCAAATGGCAGATCAGATTTCTCCTTGGATCAACAAGCACTAAATAAATATTAATGCCTATACATAGCCCTTTATGTTCCGGCTCATAAAGAAGTATCCAGACTGCTTTTAAAGGCTTCTAACGTATTGACTAGAACCACCTCTTCAGGCAGTGATTTCCATGCCTTAATCGTCCTTGCTGTAAAAAAAATCCCTTCCACTGTCATAGACTAAATCTCCTTTCTTCATGTCTTAGTGGGTGGCATCTTGTCATTTGTGCTGTTCTGTGAATGAACAGGTCTTTGTATGGGTCCTGTACATATTTATATAACATTATCATATCGCCTCTAAGCCACTGTTTTTCTAGTGTGTCATTTTTTTTCTTTTCCAGCCTTTCTTCATAACTAAAATCTTCTATTCCCCATGTTAGTTTTGTAGCCCTCCTCTGCACTTTCTCTTATTCCATAATGTTCCCCCCCCCCCCCACCAAAAAAAAAGTGGCCAGAATTAAACTGCATATGGGATCTTACCATGAACCTGTAAAGAGGAAGAATAATATCTTCCCATTTTAATACATGCCAATATCTTATTGGCCTTTGCAGCTGCCAGCTTGCACTGTGCACTACTGCTAAGTCTATTGTCTACAACTACTCCCAAATGTTTTTCATTAGTAGATATCCCCAAGGAAACACCATTTAAACTATTTTAATTGTGAAAAAGTATAGTGTTATAGGCGCTACCAAAATATCAAAAAAGGTTACTATAAATGTGCTGCTCACTTAAATGTAAAGAAAACACCTCTATTATTTACTAATTAATAAAAGGTCAAAGGAGTAAAGGAGCGCAAGTATCAATTAGCAAAAATACTAATTATTTGAAGATAAAAAATTATGTGCAACTTCGTGCAAAAAAACAAAATTAAAACATGCAAGTGATCAAACAGATATATACTTATACTTAGATTTATATGTTTATATATTTTCACTGTTGATTGGAGATTTCAAATTGATGTATATCTCTCAAAAGAAGAAAAAAATAAAAGATAATAGTGCTTTCTGTCAGACAAGGTGATGATGTATTGAGTTTAAAAATATGGACAGTAGTCACGAATTTAAGAGCAGTATACTGCTCTCTTTTTAGGCAAATGAGGAGATCCCTGGCAGTATTTAGGGAATAATGATGTCAGCTGCTTTGCATGAGAGCTCTCCTGATGTTTAGTATCCAATCACATGTATAAAAAGGAAAATGCCACCATAGTAAAGTATTGTGCAAACAGGATACTTTAATTAAAGAATAAAAATGAAGGCTTACTTAAAAGTCTGTGAGTACAATTACGTAACTCACAGAAGCGCTTGGTTAAAAAACACAGAACTCTGCCTGCAGCAGGTGGTGATCATGTAGCAGGAACAGAAGGCACCAGGGATTTGAAGCAACCGCCGGATAAATCAGCTGTTTACACAGATCTTCGCAGCAGCTGAAATGTACAATGTCACGGAGAGGAGGGGGCGTGTCACAGACGCGTTTCGCCAGGCGTGGCTTCCTCAGGTGCACACCTCCCTCCTCTTGGCGTGTCTCTTATATCTGTGTTTTGTGGGCACACCTCCTCTCCGTATTGGCTTCTAATTGATGCATTTCTTACTCCACCTGGTTAATTAAATTAGCAGGGTTTTCATTTCTCCATATATATATAAAAATGGCATGACATCCAAAAATTCAAAAACCAAATGAAAACAAAATAAAAACAGCACATTATATTTATAAAACAGCACAGTTTCATTGGAAAACATCGCAGCACCATGGGTTTACATATTATTGTTCAAAAAGCAGTCTAATATCTATCAAAATATCATGATTTATAAAAGAAAGTGCAATTGTTGCATTAAAGTGTCTTAGCATGGTATCTTTGCAACATTATATTGTTCTATTGTGTGATAGAAAAACATTATGGATATATGCGATGTCGCTTACACATGAAATAGTATATTAAATAACATTATAATCGTACATCAAGGAATACATTGATTTTATACAGAGATATCATAAAAAAAACTCTTGTTCAACCAACTTACTGGTCTCTGGTTTGTGTAAAAATATTCTAGTAATAGACTATACTCTATATATTAAGGGATGTGTGAGCTTTATATGTGTCCATTCTCATGTATGTATGAATGTATAATAGAGCTCAATAAACGTTGGGTGAACAGATTAAAATACGTCTGCATTAACATTTACCCATTAATACCTTCTAAATACATGAATATATATATAAAGGAACATGGACATTTAACCTAATTTATACAAAAGCCACTTCAAAATAAATTTCTCTTAACACATGTATGTAGGGGTCGTACAATACTCGAATGTGTCAATTCACATATACCTAGAGCATAAATTAGAAGAAAAATGTGAGAAAATTATATCATATATCCATATAGCAAAAAAGAGGGAGAAAAGAAAGAAGGAAAGAGAAAAAAGGGGAGAAAAGAAGAATTCGCAGTAAAGTGCGTGTGTATGAGGTATTGTAGGGGGATATTCAAAAAAGGAATTTTATAAAAAATTGAACAAATCAAATTCTATATTTAGGCCCAAAGGAGCAAGGTCCTTAAGGTTGGAAACCCACTTTATCTCAATTTGTCCTATTTTTCTAATGAAGTCTTCTCCCCGCCAATGTTTTTTTAAAAGTACTATCCCCATGAAGTGCAAGTTTCCAGGGTCTGCTTGGTGATGTGTGGTGAAGTGCGAGGATACGCTATGTTCCATGTATTTATTCTGTATATTGTTCATGCCTGTACTTCTAGTCAGGGCCGTCTTTAACGCGGGGCAAACGGGAAGCTGCCCTGGGCCCATTTACTCCTGGGGGGCCCCAAGGCTGCTGTCCCGTGGGCCCCCAGCCTCGCTGCCGCGTTCACAGCGCATTGCGCTTGTGAACGCTTTTTTCCGGCAAACCGCATCCGATGGATGCGACTGCCGGAAAAAAAAAAACTGACGCCGGATGTGACGTTGCGTCACATCCGGTTTCTGTTTCCCTCCTCCGTGCAAGAGGGAAGACTGCACGGAGGAGACATCCGGCGGGGGACATGGAGCAGCTTCATGTAAGTACGGGGGGGGGCTGGCTGGCACAATATTCCTGGTATCTGATTGGCACTATATTACTGGGTATCTGATTGGCACTATATTACTGGGTATATGATTGGCACTATATTACTGGGTATCTGACTGGCACTATATTACTGGGTATCTGATTGGCACAATATTACTGGGCATCTGATTGGCACTATATTACTGGGTATCTGACTGGCACTATATTACTGTGTATCTGACTGGCACTATATTACTTGGCATCTGATTGGCACAATATTACTGGGCATCTGATTGGCACTATATTACTGGGCATCTGATTGGCACTATATTACTGGGCATTTGATTGGCACTATATTACTGGGCTCTGGCTGGCACAATATTACAGGCATCTGACTGGCATAATATTACAGGCATCTGACTGGCACAATATTCCTGGCCTCTGACTGCACACTATTACAGGCATCTGACTGGCATAATATTACAGGCATCTGACTGGCATTATATTACAGGCATCTGGCTGGCACTATATTACTGGGCATCTGGCTGGCACAATATTACTGGGCATCTGGCTGGTACAATATTACTGGGCATCTGGCTGGCACAATATTCTTGGCCTCTGACTGCACACTATTACAGGCATCTGACTGGCATAACATTACAGGCACCATATTCCTGGGCTCTGGCTGGCACAATATTCTTGGCCTCTGACTGCACACTATTACAGGCATCTGACTGGCATAATATTACAGGCATCTGACAGGCACCATATTCCTGGGCTCTGACAGGCACAATATTCCTGGTATCTGACTGGCACAATATTATTGGTATCTGACTGGCACAATATTATTGGTATCTGACTGGCACAATATTACTGGTATCTGACTGGCACATTATTACTGGGCTCTGACTGGCACAATATTGCAGGCATCTGACTGGCACAATATTGCAGGCATCTGACTGGCACAATATTGCAGGCATCTGACTGGCACAATATTACTAGGCTCTGACTGGCACAATATTACTGGGCTCTGACTGGCACAATATTACTGGCATCCGAAAGTTACAATATTACTGGCATCTGAATGGCACAACAATTATGGCATATGTGTGTGTGTGTGTGGGGGGGGGGGGTAACATTGCGATGGATGGCGGGATTGCATGCAGGGGAGGGGGCAGGGTCCAGGGGGCCCAAGCAAATGCTTGCCCAGGGTCCAATCACTATTAAAGACGGCCCTGCTTCTAGTCGAGTTATGAGGGGCAATAAGATCTCAAAATTCAGTTCCCATCACAACCAAAAAGAATACGAAATTAAATCATTAATAACATGTAAATCGAATAATGTAATTTGTGTATTAACCTGCCCCTGTGGCTTGCAGTATGTAGGCAGAACCACTCGTCCCCTACACAAAAGAATAGGGGAACACATGAACAATATATGGAATAAATACATGGAACATAGCGTATCCTCGCACTTCACCACACATCACCAAGCAGACCCTGGAAACTTGCACTTCATGGGGATAGTACTTTTAAAAAAACATTGGTGGGGTTAAGACTTCATTAGAAAAATAGGACAAATTGAGAGAAAGTGGGTTTACAACCTTAAGACCCTTGCTCCTTTGGGCCTAAATATAGAATTTGATTTGTTCAATTTTTTATAAAATTCATTTTTTGAATATCCCCCTACAATACCTCATACACAAGCACTTTACTGCGAATTCTTTTTTTCTCCCCTTTTTTCTCTTTCCTTCTTTCTTTTCTCCCTCTTTTTTGTTATATGGATATATGATATAATTTTCTCACATTTTTCTTCTAATTTGTGCTCAAGGTTTATGTGAATTGACACATTCGAGTATTGTACGACCCCTACATACATGTGATAAGAGAAATTTATTTTGAAGTGGCTTTTGTATAAATTAGGTTAAATGTCCATGTTCCTTTATATATATTCATGTATTTAGAAGGTATTAATGGGTAAATGTTAATGCAGACGTATTTTAATCTGTTCACCCAACGTTTATTGAGCTCTATTATACATTCATACATACATGAGAATGGACACATATAAAGCTCACACATCCCTTAATATATAAAGTATAGTCTATTACTAGAATATTTTTACACAAACCAGAGACCAGTAAGTTGGTTGAACACAAGTTTTTTTTATATCTCTGTATAAAATCAATGTATTCCTTGATGTACGATTATGTTATTTAATATACTATTTCATGTGTAAGCGACATCGCATATACCCATAATGTTTTTCTATCACACAATAGAACAATATGATGTTGCAAAGATACCATGCTAAGACACTTTAATGCAACAATTGCACTTTCTTTTATAAATCACGATATTTTGATAGATATTAGACTGCTTTTTGAACAATATTATGTAAACCCATGGTGCTGCGATGTTTTCCAATGAAACTGTGCTGTTTTATAAATATAATGTGCTGTTTTTATTTTGTTTTCATTTCATTTTAGAATTTCTCGATGTCATGCCGTTTTTATATATATGGAGAGATGAAAACCCTGCTAATTTAATTAACCAGGTGGAGTAAGAAATGCATCAATTAGAAGCCAATACGGAGAGGAGGTGTGCCCACAAAACACAGATATAAGAGACACGCCAAGAGGAGGGAGGTGTGCACCTGAGGAAGCCACGCCTGGCGAAACGCGTCTGTGACATGCCCTCTTCTCTCCGTGGCATTGTACATTTCAGGTGCTGCGAAGATCTGTGAAAACATCTGATTTATCCGGCGGTTGCTTCAAATCCCTGGTGCCTTCTGTTCCTGCTACATGATCACCACCTGCTGCAGGCAGAGTTCTGTGTTTTTTAACCAAGCGCTTCTGTGAGTTACGTAATTGTACTCACAGACTTTTAAGTAAGCCTTCATTTTTATTCTTTAATTAAAGTATCCTGTTTGCACAATACTTTACAATGGAGCATTTTCCTTTTTATACATGTGATTGGATACTAAACATCGGGAGAGCTCTCATGCAAAGCAGCTGACATCATTATTCCCTACATACTGCCAGGGATCTCCTTATTTGCCTAAAAAGAGAGCAGTATACTGCTCTTAAATTCGTGAGTACTGTCCATATTTTTCAACTCAATAAATCATCACCTTGTCTGACAGAAAGCACTATTATCTTTTATTTTTTTCTTCTTTTGAGAGATATACATCAATTTGAAATCTCCAATCAACAGTGAAATATATAAACATATAAATCTAAGTATAAGTATATATCTGTTTGATCACTTGCATGTTTTATTGTTGTTTTTTTGCACGAAGTTGCACATTAATTTTTATCTTCACATAATTAGTATTTTTGCTAATTGATACTTGCGCTCCTTTAATCCTTTAAACTATTTTAATTATTGTATCCAAAATGCATGATTTTACTCTTGTATATATTGAATCTCATTTGCCATTTATCTTCCAAAATACCCAATTTGTCCAAATCCTCTTGCAGCAAAGATACATTTAGTTCAGGCTGTTTTACCCTCCTTAATTTTGTGTCATCGGCAAACACTGATACATGGCTCCCAATGCCCTCACTGAAGGAAACAGTTCTTTTTCAACCAGCAGAGAAACCCTGACAAATTTCACTCACTTTTTCATAGAATGTAATTAAGTTAGTTTGACAAGATCTGTCTTTTATAAAGCCATGTTGTCTCCTGCTATGAAATTCCTATTCAATAGGAAAACTTGAATAAATTACGTTAGCATCCCTTCAAACAGTTTTTCCCCCACTGATGTCACGCTTATAGGTCTGTAATTGCTCAGCTGGGATTTCAATCCCTTTTTAAATTTGGTAACCACATTGGCTTTTCCTATGGGGTAGTCATATATTTAGGCTTTTAGTTTTTTTCCAAAAAATATTCAAAGTTTGGGGGGTCGTCTTATAATCAGGGTCGTCTTATATTCGAGCAAATACAGTATGTCTGTGGGAATTGAACAGTTTGTCCTTTTTTCCCCTACATATATTGCATTAGGGCACTTTACACACGTGATTAGAAATACCACACTGGATAATTTGCACGTAATGTGGCCATATATTTTGTGGTGCAAATGTGAGCCTGGAACTGGTACTTTATCTGTGCTGTGGATGTGTGCACAGGTCTCACATCTCTTTTGCTGGCAACGAGACATACCATTCATCGTATCTCTGTGCAGGGTGCTCCTCACCCTCAATTGCTTGAGGTTGGGAGGCTGCCTGAATGAAAGTAATGGGGGATGTTGTAATATTGTCCGGAGTCTTTCATCTGTGTCTAAAATTGTGTGTGGTTCCCTCAAAATCTTGCGTAGGGTTTCCATTTGGGGATTGTAGGTCACCACTAAGAGTATAGGGTCTCCTTTATGTGACTGCTGGTATCTCAGGAGATGTTCTCTGGGGATATTTGTGGCTTTCTTTATTTGGGAATCAGTGTTTTTGGACTGTAGCCATGGTTGATGAAGTTGATGAGGTTCTGAGCAGATCCAATTGTATCTGATGGCTTGGCTATAGATTATTGAGTTTTTGGTATATTTGGGATGGAAACTGTTGTGTTTCAGGTAGATTGGTCTGACTGTTTGGTAGAGTGAAGTCTGAATGGAGTTGTTCTTTATGCATATGGTGGTGTCCAGGAAGTGAATGTTTGTGTGAGAGTTACTTAGTGTTACCAAATTAAATCAGATAGAATGCCTTCTCTGCTCCTTTAAATGTATTGGCAATGGAGCCCCATAGCTGAGATGATCCGGAATTGAGGGAGTGGTGGTCGAAGACAAAGAACATAAAATAGATCTCTTTGCAGATGACATTATGTTGTCCTTAAGAAATCAAATGTTCTTGATTTCGCCTCTAATGTCGATCTTGCAAGAATTTGGTAATATTTCATGTTACAAGTTAAATATTGATAAAACTAAGGCTCTTGCTTTCTTTATTCCCCATTATGAAATGGAAAATTTTCAAAAATAATTTCACATTAGATTGGAGAGACTCCAATATTTCATACATAGGAATTCATTTATGCAAGAATTTATCAAAGATGCATGTCTGTAACCTGGGGAAGTTCTGGACCACTTTAAGGAAAGAACTGGAGGATTGGTGTAATCTTGACATCTCATGGATAGGTAGATTAAATACAATTTGGATGAACATTCTCCCAAAAATGTTATATTATATTAGAACCATTCCTGTACCTATTCCCATATCATTCTTTAGGAAAATTCATTCATCACTTTTATTATTTATTTGGAACGAGAAACCCAGTAGAATAAAACTAACTACCCTTCAGATGCCCAGGGTTGGTGGGGGTATGTGTTTGCCAGATTTTATTAAGTATTTCCACGCAGCAGCCGCATTCAAGTTTAATCTTAGCTCCAACTTCCCATTAAGGCTCGAAATGGAAACAACTAAAATTGCGCCATTTTCAATAAAATAGGTCCTTTGGATGCCAACGCCTTACAGACCACAATTTTCCAAGATGTTTTCCACTACTAAGACCTCCATTAGGGCCGGGAAGATTTTATTTGGAAAAACTAGGCCTCTTTCTTTCCTAAGATTGGATATTCCGACTTTTGATGTGAAATATTGGTTAGATCACTCAGTCACACATTTTCATAATTTAGTTTCTTCAAATTAATTTCTTTCTTTTGCGGATTTAAGGGACAAGATTGAAATAGATGATGCACACGAAAAAGAATACAGTGATAATCACTATTAGATGTGGTCTATCTGATTTTAAATTTATTATGTCATCAGTGGAAAGGATTTATCATTCGAATCCCTATGCTATGATTTATTTAATGTAAGTGATAATATGAAATTAGGTTAAATTGGAATGCGAATTAGGGGAAAAAAATAGAGTGGGCTGTATGGTCAAAAACAGCCACAGCTCTCAAGGAAATCTCCCAATGCACTTCTCATATTGAATCTCACTTTAAGATACTTCACATGTGATATTTAACTCCATCTAAATTATTTAAATTGAAACTATCTCACACAAACATGTGTTGGAGGGACTGTGGTGAAATTGGATCTCACATTTTCTGGTTCTGTCCTAAATTTACAAACTTTTTGGAAATCCATACATATTCTAATTAATATACTAGATGACTCCATAATCAAACTGTCTCCCACACACTTCCTTTTAAAAAGATTCCCAAGCAATATCTATAAGCTGAAATGTATCCTACTAGGCCATGTATTAATAGCTGCTACTATGTCTATCCCTAGACATTGGAATTTGCCTGATGTTCCTAATATAAAAGAAGTCATATTCTCTCTATTTGAGAAAAATAGATACAAACTACTTATTTATCTCTTTCTCCACTCAGCCTTTAATTTTTTGACATTTATATATTTATATGGGGGGATTCCTCTTGCTCTCCTTACCAATTAATTTTTCAATCTCCAATTTATCTAATGGAATTGCCTTTTTACCAGCTATGATGGCTTCTTTATATTTTGTAAATGCCTCTGCTGATCCCTAATCTTTATATCTTTTATGGGGTCTTTTATGGATAGACCCTGGAGATTTCTAAAATATCCAATAGTGTGTCAGTCAAATATGCAGGGTAATAAAAAGAAAAGGGGAGTGGCCATGGTGGTATCTAGTACAATCAAATTTGAACAGATCTTCTGTGAAAGTGACCAAAATGGGAGATACACGATAATGATAGCTAAGCTAAATGACATTTTATACACCTTAGTGAATGTAATCGCCCAAACCAGGCACCTCGCAAATTCTTAGAGAAACTTATGCTCAGGGTGGACGAAATAGCCTCTGGTCGTATGATCATGGCGGGCGACTTTAACTGCATCGTAGATGCTAAATTGGACAGAAGTAATAATAGAAGAATGAATGTAAAGTCCCCATCAAACACACTTCAAAGAATACTATATACAAACCAGCTCTACGACTGCTGGAGGGTCACGCACCCAGGGGAACGAGATTACTCTTTCTTTTCGCAAGTACATCAAACTTACACCAGGATAGACTACTTTTTTACTAAATTTAGTGTACTAGACATTGTAGTCATCTCTAAGATCGGTGTAATCTCCTGGTCAAACCCAATTTACCTAACAGTTAAAAACAACATAGAGTATGTAATTAGAGATAAATGGCACTTAAACGAGAATCTTCTGAGCTCCCAAAGTAACGTGGAATACCTAGCTTCACAAATAGAAGCCTTTTTGGAAGTAAATGATAATACAGAAGTGTCTGACACGACCCTGTGGTGTGCCCTAAAGTGTTACGTCCGAGGACTGATAATAAAAATCGGAGCAGCAGAAAAAAAAAAGAGGGGTGATCCTCTAAAAACACTGTACATTAAACTAGCTAAGCTAGAGGGACACCACTAGGAAACCTTACACAGTTCCCTATTTTCCCAAATTAAGATACTTAAAGGAACCATCAACGATAGATTGCACGAAAAAACGAGCAAGGCTATCGAATTCTTAAAGCAGAAAGGGTACTACGGCGCTAACCGCACAGGGAAACTGCTTACTTACAAACTTAAAGCAAAACAAAGTAGGGAGATCATTAAAAAAATAGTGGTGAACAATAAACATCTACTATCTGCGAAGGAGATAAGTAAAGCATTTGAGGATTATTACGGGGTCCTTTACGATATAGAAGAAACCAAATACTCCTCCTCGGAAATCTTGGCATTTCTTGACACTTTAAATTTGCCTAAAATCACACGGGACCAACTGAAAGCCCTCAACCGCCCAATTACTCTAAAGGAGGTCAGGGACAACACTAACTCTCTAAAAGGAGGCAAATCCCCTGGGCCAGATGGATTTTCGGCTATATTTTACCACAAACTCGAGAAGCAAATATCCCCAGTTCTCCTAAGAATGTTTCTACATTTAACCAGCAAAGAAGATAGACCCGTAGAACTACTTCAGGCCTCGATCACCCCTATTCTAAAAACCAAAAAATACTCGACAGCACTCGCAAATTACAGGCCAATATCACTTATGATTTTAGATATTATAACGTATTCACAAATTTTGGCCGAGAGACTAAAGTGGGTCATTCCGAACCTCATTCACAAAGACCAGTGTGGTTTTGTGAGGGGCAGGGGATCGACCGATAATACTAGAAGGCTATTGAACATCATACACCATATAAACATACAGGGTATCCCATCCGCCCTCTTGGCCCTCGACGTCGAAAAAGCCTTCAATGGAGTCAGCTGGAAGTACTTGGAGGCCGTTTTGCGGGCTTTCGGCGTTGAGGGTCGGTTTAGGGACGGAGCGCTGGCCCTGTACTCGCAGCCAACAGCTAGAGTCACGGGACACCTACTTCACTCTCACTGGTTTAAAATAAAAAACGGGACCAGGCAGGGGTGTCCGTTGGCTCCTATGTTATACATACTGGCGATGGAGCCCCTGGCCTGTATGATCAGACAAACATCTAAACTACATGGGATTTACATAAAAACCATGGAAAATAGAGTCGTACTATACGCAGACGATGTGCTCTTGACACTGACCGACCCGGTTAACTCCATCACGAATCTGGTGACTTTAATCGCGGACTTTAATAAATACTCAAATTACAAACTGAACCTGGGCAAGACGCAGATACTGCTGGCCCATACAGATATAGAGGATTTAGCTGTCCTGAAATCTAGGTTTGTCTTTGACTGGTCGCGCTCGCACATTGATTATCTGGGTATCAAATTGACCTTGCAATTGGATGACCTGATAAACCTGAATTATTTGTCTAAGATACAAGAAATTAAGACTAAACTAAGTGAGATGAAAGGGACGGAACTATCTTGGCTAGGTAGAGTTGAGGTAATGAGATCATATAAATATAAATATCTTACTTATTTAGGAACATCCCACTTAGGGTGGACATGGCGATCTTAACTTATATTCAGAAAATAGTGGCAGAATTTGTCTGGCAAGGCAAGAAGCCAAGAATTTCATTAGAACTGCTGCAACGAGATACAACAGCCGGTGGAATTTCTTATCCTAATATTCAGCATCTGCACAATTGTAGTATGATTAGCCACGTACTGGCCTGGACTAACTCCCGGCCCATGGTGCCACGTTGGCTGGAAATTGAGAGATCAGACATAGGGCAACTGGAACCGCACAACCTCATGTGGAGCCAAAAAATATTCTCGAAGAAACCTCTTTTTAAAAATCCAATAATTAACAGTCTCTGTACCACAATCACAGGGTTGAGAAGGCGGCTCCCGGGAGACCATAACCTGATTACATTGGAAACCCCGATTGTGGTCCTGGGGTTTGATATAGGGAACATGACCTTGTCAACCTGGAACTTGAATAATATATTCACTGTTGCAGATATGGCTCCCCATGGGGTTGTGTATCCATTTGATACATTGCAGTCGATCTTTAATATTCCAGCTAAGGAAATCTTCACTTATCTGAGGCTGAAGAATTTTCTACATAGAAGAATATCCATAGATAAGGGCCAACTTAGCGACTTGTTGGCGAACGACTTAAAAACAAAAACAACTTCAAAACTGTCTCGCTTTCTGGTAAACTTGCGACCACACGAGAAGGCTACCCCTTGGTTAAAATGGGAGCGGGACCTTGGGGTCTCCTTCCCTTACGAAGTGTGGAAGAACGCCATTGTGCAGGTCAAAAAGAATGTCCACTGTATAAACCTTGTGGAATTACAATATAAATTAAATACTCCCATCAGAATGCATAAAATAAACACTGAAACATCTAGCATTTGTTGGAGGTGTGACAGGGGTACAGGATCGCGCTGGTGCATATCTGGTGGGATTGCCCAGACCTAAAATCTACACTTTTGAACGTGCAAAAGCTACTGGCCGGTATACTAAAATTTAACATCAATCTAAAACCAGAAACCTTTCTTTTTAATATACACCTTCCAGGTAATAACATCCAGAAGACCCTTATTGTTCATATACTCACAGCAGTAAAAATATGTCTGGCAAGAAACTGGAAAAACAAAGGCAGTCTAAACTGGTCTGAGGTTATGCATCAAATTAACTTCCAGTTTAACATGGAAGCTGCCTTTTATCGCACCTGGGGCCATTTAGAACTTTATCTGGAGATATGGGGTCCTTGGTTGGCACTTAGAACCATTTAGCCACAGCGGCTTTTCGGGTCTGGCTCCCCCTCCCTCCTCCCCTGCGGGCGGTATGACTGTATGACTGAATGGATTGACTGTTGACAGACACGAGGGTTAAACAATCGTTAAGATAGGGCAACTGACCTCTTTGTCTAACACGCTTGTTTGGAACAGTGTAGGGGGTACTTTTCATATTTCGGTGGGTCCTTTCCCATCCGGAGACATGCGTCACTGTAGGTTTCTGCAACATAAGATCGGGCGGGTCTACTTGTTCTGCTCTTTTTCCCCTACCATGCCTATGGATAGGTCATCCTGAAATATTTTTTAATACCCTTGTGTTCGGAAGATTGTGCATATCGACCTTTTATTTGTTTGTGTATGTATATTATTCATAATAAAAATTTTAAAAAAATAATAATGTTTGAAGGCTACTTTATTTTTATTTATTTCCTGATTTACCTTACTGGTTAGCCACCTTGGTTTTACTTTATGTATTTTATATTTGCTACCAAAGGGTATAAATGTATATGTATATTTTTATAGTGTTCGTTTGAAGGTATTTCACTTACATGCTGTGTTATTTGTCAAAAATAGTCCATCCCAGTCAATAAGACCAACCTACTAAAGTTGGCCTTTTTAAAATTCAGTGTTTTTGTAGGACCCATACAAATTGGCCAAAAATGTATTTTTATTGAAAAGGGGGGGGTACATAAAATCAGAAGGGGCATGTGTAAAATTTAAAGAAATTAGGCAGTACAATGTAAATGGGGAAGGGGAAGAGGGGATACAATAATCGGAGAAGGGGGGGAGATCCCGTGACGGCATATTTTTGACAATATAAACTTTTGCTGTAGTCAACTCCTTACCCATTAGACATATAGATAACACAATTATAAACAGTATGATCTCTAACACCCATGACAGTGGCCATAACAAGGGTGGGGGGGAAGGTGGAGTTAGGCAGGGAGAGCTAAAGAAACCATATCCCTCATTTATAACTGACCCTCTGCTTAGTCCTCAGTACCAGGAATAAATAAAACCTCCAGCCCGCTCCATCACACAGTAATCGGAGGGGTCTGGGAAGTCCTAGATCCCACTACTTGGGCACAGACCCAGTCATGTCTGCACTTGAAGTATATTCCAACCAGTGAAACCATGACAAGTGGTAGTTTTCTTTCTTAAGTGAAGAGGTGGCGGACAAGTCCTCCCATGCACATATTTCTTCCCCTTTCAATACCCATTCTGAGAATGTGGGTGAAACAGGAGATTTCCAGTGTAGTGGAATTAATAATGTGGCTGCACTGAGAAGGTGCCTGATGACTGATTTCTTATAGGCTTTAAGAGATTGGGTGGTGTGGTGTAAAAGATAAGCCTCAGGTCTAAAAGGGGGAGGTGTAGTAGATAGATATGCAATTGCGTCTGCAACCTGACACCAGAAGAATACCAATTTTGGGCAGTGCCACCATAGGTGTAAGATGGTGCTCCCTGCTGACCCACACCTCCAACATGCATCAGTAATTGACTGGTTTATTCTATGCAAAAGTGCGGGTGTCCGATACCACAATGTCAGACCTTTGAACAAGTTTTCCTGTATGGCCGTGTATGAGGAGCATTTGTTCCTTAAAATCAAAATTTTGTCCCATTGTGATTCGGATAGGCGAATGCCTAAATATTCCAATTAGTGATATATCTTGGGAGAGGGGCCTCAGCGTTTGGCATTTGTTCATTATACAGACTGGAGATCCCCCTAAGTTGGGGTTCAGTTTTAGTACAAAGCAGTTCTACATACGTGAGATCTCTGCAAATAGCGGGTTGTTGTGGAAAAGACTGCATATAATGTTTGAGTTGGGCATATCTCAGTTGAGTTAGAAAAGAGTGGGCAGTGTCTTGTAACAGTTAGTTAAACAAGTCAGTTAGTCTGGGTAGTAGTATCGATTGGTGGATTTTGTAGTAGGCCAAAGGGAGGCCGTCTGGGCCTGGGAATTTACCAGTTGCAGATTGTTTTTGATTGCTTGGGCTATCTCCTCTGCGGCTATAGGTGATTCCAGCCCTGTGGCTTGATCAGAAGTCAGCTTGCGTGCAACCATGTTATCCAAATAGCTGTCAATATCGGCTCGCAAGGTGGACACATTGGTTGGGTCTAGTTTACCTTTAATATTATAGAGACTATAATAGTATAGGTGGAAAGTTTTCATCAGGGAGGTAGTGCAATGCTCCCTGAGAATCGTGCATTTTAGGGATGTATGAGCGCTGTTTGCGTTTCCGCAGTGTACGCGCCAAAAGTCTGCCACACTTACTATCCCTGTCCTGAAACAAGTGTTTTGTCATGAGAAAAGTTCTCTGTATTTAAGCATTAAGAATCTGAGAACTCCCTCCTCACTGAAATCAGCTCGGACAAAACTGGGGCAGTTTGTGATGTTTTATGTTGAATTTCTAACAAGACAATTTTAAGTTAAGCGCTTGGCATGTTCTTTCTTTCACTGAGAGGCGAAAAAGATACACCAGCCCCGGATAGTGCATTTGTGCTCTTCCCATATGGTCGTCAGTGCAGGATCAGTTGGTTTGTTGTCCTCAAAAAAGAGTCGCATTTGTGACTGGATCTTTGGGTTAATGGTCTCATCAGTAAGTAGAGTTTCATTCAGTCGCCAAGTACGCTCCCTTGTTGCATAGAAGGGGGAGTCATGGCTCATGAGGAGTGGGGCATGGTCTCTCCAAGTGATTTGGCCATGCCTGATGTCCCAAATCAGTTGGAGCTGTCTGTATGTTAAAAAAAGTAGTCCAGTCAGGAGTAGGAGTTATGTACATTCTAATAAAAAGAAAAGTCTTTATCAGTAGGGTGAGTGGCCAGCTGAGTGGAGAGTTGCATCTTCATTTTTTGCAAGGTACGGAGAGGAACGTGACTTTGTCCAGTCGTGGTATCTATTGAAGTGTGTAGAGCAACATTAAAGTCACCCCCTAAAATAAGCGTTCTCGTCGTAAATGATGTCAACTCTTTTTGTATCACTGACAGGTATAGATGTTCTTTGGTGTTGGGGAGGTAAACATTAGCAAACATGTAAGTGGTGTTAGATATCGTCCCTTTAATCTGTTGCCAATTTAATTTGTTGCCAACTTTATTAGGGTAAGAAGTGCAGACAGTTTTTGTTTTTTGTATACATTGTACAGCCAATCACACTGTATTTGCAGCATGCTCACACCTTTTTGCTAAGCATTATTTTATACATTTATATTATTTGAGCCTGAGACTAGCTTAGCGCACCAACATTTTTATTTTCCCTGCTTGCAATTAATCACTGACACTTCAGGCAGCTCTAGGTCTGATAGAAACGCAGGTACATCATCCTGGCAATGTAGCACCAGCAATTCTGCTTCTGCAATTCCTCAAACTGCCAGCTTCGGGATCCTCTCGCAGTAACCATAATCTGCTCGTTAGTCGAGTAATTGTGTAGACAGCAAATGATATCCCTGGGTTGGCTGTTCATGGGCCCTCTGGGGCTTAAGGCCCTGTGCGCTCTGTCCAATTCAATTGGGGTATCACCTGCCCATCCCACCATCTGATTGAAGAGATAGTGAGCAAAGGATTTATAGCATTCAGATCTTCGCCCTCTGGCATGCCTCTCACCCATATATTCAGGCCTATATTATCTAGATCTTCCAAGAGGTCTTTTATGTCCCGTAATGCATGTGTGTGAGTATTTAGGGCCTGCCGTGCGCTTACCGTTGCTTGAGTCAGATGCGGTACATCTTTTTCGAGTGTCTCTATTCTGCAGCCTAGTTGTGTAACCGCTTCCCTCGTTTGAGGCAGCTCTTCACAGATGGATTGTCTCACCTCTGAAATAAATTCACTGAAGTCAGCTTTAGTCAGGTCATCCTTGGACGCAGCCAATGATTGGGTAGGCATCAAGTCTGGGGGTTTGGGCATCCCGCCAGAGGATCCTCTGGAATCAGAGTTCGAGGCTTCGTCAGGTGGTGTAGATAATAAGGCCGGAGTGGAGAAATACTCCCTCAGAGAGGACGTAAGTTGCCTTGACTTGGGTCCTGAGGTATCTTTGTCCTCTGCTGTGCGCTTAGGTCTGCCTATCATGTGTTCAGGTGCTTTGTAACCGCACTTAATGCTTCTTGTAGTGGGCTTTCGGCAGGAGCTCTCGAGCTAAGCAGTGAAAAGTATGAATGGGTCTGCACACTTACAAGTATCGGGTGCCAAGAGGGAGCGTCATTCACGCCCATAAAGCAAAAAGAAAAGATAGGAGACTCAGCACACCGTTTAAGGGAGTTTAATCCACCAAAAAATTATTTTTTGGTGGATTAAACTCCCTTAAACGGTGTGCTGAGTCTCCTATCTTTTCTTTTTGCTTCTCGAGTTAAGCAGCTATCTTCACTTGAGGCAAGCCCCCACAAATTGGCCTTTTTTAATTAATCTCAAAGGATACCATGATATTGTCTATATTCCCCAAATGCTCCCTTACTTGGATGTTAGATAAGCTCATTTTTTATAGTTATTACCAGATTCAGGCACACTTTACCTCTGTTTGATGTTTGTACTAGCTGAGACAAAATTTTGTCATTTAACAAATTCAGAAACCTAGTTAGTGGTTCCATTTTTCCAATCTACTTCTGGGTAGCTAAAATCCCCCCTAAAGATAATGCACCCTATTTTAGAAGCCTTTTATATTTGCATTAATAGCTATTATTATATTTGGTGGTTTATAACAATAATAATATCTAGGCAGTTCTACCCATTAATAATTTCTGGTCAGTTTTACCCCCACTGACAATCTCCACCCACAATGATTCCACATGTTGAATACTGTGTTTGTATATATCTTCCCGCAAATGAGTCAATAATTCCGGTTTCTTATACAGACAGACCCCTCCACCTCTTTTGTTTGGCCTATCTTTTCTAAACAACATGTAACACTCCCACCATGTTTCTGTAATACCAATTAAGTCAAAGTTTTAGATTCCAATTCCCATTTTTTTTTTTACCAATTAAACTTCTGGCATTTGCAAGCATACACTTAATGCCACTGTCATGATCCATTTGTGAATTAATGTTAAAGCTGTTAAAAGTTTTGTCTCTATCTATACAATCTATATAAACCATACCCCTATTTCCTAGTTTAAACACTCCTCCACATACAAAATTGGCCCAGTTGTCTAGAAACCCAAAGCCCTCCTTCTTACACCAGGACCTCAGCAATGCATTAATCTCCCTAATATCCCACTATCTCTCTGGAGTAGCGCATGGCACAGATAGTATCTCTAAAAATACTAGAACACTAGCTCAGACTCACTGGTGTGTGGTTCAGCTCTATATGTCGCAAATTCCCACTTGCTGTTACTGGTGCCCCTGCAGGTGGATGGCCTGCACCTGGCTAAAACTGTACATTATAGGTCTCTAGCACAAAACACGCAGCTGTGTGTATCGTTTTGGAATTTTTACGTATTACATTTACATCGCATTTTGCTATTAACTGGTCTCATGAGTGCTGTCCCTGCTTCTCTCTTCATTCTCTGAGAACGCTACCTTGGAGGACCATTTCTTAATCTTACTTACCAAAATCCCTAAAATTGAATTTTAGGACCCTCCATTTTCTCTTACTTTGTAATTGGTGCCAATATGGATCAAGACAGCTTGATCCTCTCCAGACCTTACCAATAATCTGTCCACTCTTTCTGAAACATGTCGAGCCCGGGCACCTGGGAGACAGCAAATGGTTTCTGCGATCAGAGCTGCAGATTATCCTATCTACACTCTTAACCCATTTGTGACACTAGGACGTTGTATACCGTCCTAATTTTACTGGTAGTAAAAGACGCTAGGACGGCATAGGACATCCAAGCGTTTAACAGCTCATCGTGACTGTAAGCTGTGCATGGATCTTGCTGCAGGGAATTTAAGTGGCCTCAGTGACCCACACAAATTATTAATTGTTTTTATCACCTTAAGAATGGCTTTGGTTAGATACCATTATATTCATCATATCTTATAATTTACTACAAAAAATCATAAAAAATGATGAAAAAAAACAACTTTTTCTACATTTGACCTAAACAATTATTTCTACAAATACAATCATTAAAAAAGACCCCATCTAAATAGTTTCTAAATGTTGTCCCGAGTTTAGAAATATGCTTTTTTTCCTGCAGTTTTTTGCGAGTTATAGGGCAAAAACCACAAATATTTTTTTTTTCCTACAGTGACCTTTTGACCCCAACCCAAACCCTAAATGTAACCCTAAATTTAACCCTAACTCTAACCCTTATGCTAAAACTTAATTTATTCTATTTTTAGCGAATACATTTATTTATTAAGTGCGAAATCCGTGAGGCAGCTGTTTTACCCGCACCTTGTCTGCTAAACCCTTAATATCATAAATCGTGCGCATTATCCCAAGAGCAACTTTTTTACATGCTGTCATGATGTTACATGATGTGCATATATATGCATTTTTTTTATAAATATATAAATTGATTAACATATAAATATACCTTATATTTTCTTTTATCACATTCCATTCTTCCATAGATATTTCAATCTATTTAACGCCATACCCAACAATCTTGATAAGTAAACATATACAGAAAATGTTTCCCTTTCCCCCTTTCCTTTTCTACCCCCCCCATATGCAAGCAAGATTGCAAACAGTTAAATACACAATATGTTTTATAATTTTTCTAACGCAAATGTTCATTAACAGCACCTAAATCAATTCTGTAAAATAAAAAAAAGGGGGGACCACTCCTGTACACCAGATCATTAAAGGTTCTTTCATTTTATAGTTATACTAGACATTAAGCCCGTTAAATTAACGGGCGCTAGAACAAATGTGGAGGGGGGGACATAAGGGGGCAACATAGGGGCAAGCACCCTGGTGAGGGGGGGGAGCCTTGAGGGCTGCCTCAGCAGGGGGATCACAACTCCAATCAAGATGAGGCAGCCCTCAAGGCTCCCCCCCTCACCAGGGTGCTTGCCCCTATGTTGCCCCCTTATGTCCCCCCCCGTGTTACTTACCACCTTAGCGTGGTGTGAAGGGGGCGGGAGGTGGGTAGCGTCGCTCCGCTCGCGCATGCGCAGTCTTTACAAAGTTACAGCTGAGTGATCAGCTGTAACTTTGTGCGCATGTGCAATGAGTAAATTCTCCTGCGATTGCGCAGGCGAATTTGCTCGAGAAATCTGTCAGCAGGGCCGGCCTTAAGTGTTCCGGCGCCCTGTTCGGGATTCCCCCATGGCGCCCCCCCCATGTATGTATCTCTCTGCCTTCCCATGTTTGTCCCTTTCCTCTTCATTGCCCTGTCTGTCTCTCTCTAACTCCCCGATACCTGTTCTCTCTCTCTCCTGCCCTTCCTCTGTTCTGTCTCTCTCTCCCCCCCTGTTCAGTCTCTCCCCCCCCCCTGTTCTGTCTCTCCCCCCCTGTTCTGTCTCTCTAGCCCTGTTCTGTCTCTCTCTCTCCCCATTCCCCCTGTTCTGTCTTTCTCTCCCTCCCTCCCCGTCTGTCACTTTCTCCCCCTTCCCCCTGTTCTGTCTCTCTCTCCCCCCCTGTACGGTCTGTCTCTCTCTCTCCCCCTTCCCCCTGTCTCTCTCTCCCCCCCTGTTCTGTCTCTCCCCCCCTGTTCTGTCTCTCCCCCCCCCGTTCTGTCTCTCTAGCCCTGTTCTGTCTCTCTCTCTCCCCATTCCCCCTGTTCTGTCTTTCTCTCCCTCCCTCCCCGTCTGTCTCTCTCTCCCCCTTCCCCCTGTTCTGTCTCTCTCTCCCCCCCTGTACTGTCTGTCTCTCTCTCTCCCCCTTCCCCCTGTTCTGTCTCTTTCTCCCTCCCTCTGTTCTTTCTCTCTACCCCCTGTTCTGTATCTCTCTCTCCCCCTCCAGCTGTTCTGTCACTCCCCCTCCCCCTGTTCTGTCTTTCTATCCCTCCCTTCCCCTATCTGTCTCTCTCTCCCCCTTCCCCCTGTTCTGTCTCTCTCTCCCCCCCTGTTCTGTCTGTCTCTCTCTCTCCCCTTCCCCCTGTTCTGTATCTCTCTCTCCCCCCTCCAGCTGTTCTGTCTCTCCCCCTCCCCCTGTTCTGTCTCTCCCCCTGCCCTGTCTCTCTCTCCCTCCTGCCTGCCCTTCCTCTGTTCTGTCTCTCTCTCTCCCACCCTGTTCTGTCTCTCTCCCCCCTGTTCTGTCTCTCTCCCCCCTGTTCTGTATCTCTCCCCCCCGTTCTGTCTCTCCCCCCCTGTTCTGTCTCTCTCTCCCCCCTGTTCTGTCTCTCTCCCCCACCTGTTCTGTCTCCCCCCTGTTCTGTCTCTCTCCCCCCCCCTGTTCTGTCTCTCTCTCCCCCCCTGTTCTGTCTCTCTCCCCCCCTGTTCTGTCTCTCCCCCCTGTTCTGTCTCTCTAGCCCTGTTCTGTCTCTCTCTCTCCCCATTCCCCCTGTTCTGTCTTTGTCTCCCTCCCTCCCCGTCTGTCTCTCTCTCCCCCTTCCCCCAGTTCTGTCTCTCTCTCCCTCCCTCTGTTCTTTCTCTCTACCCCCTGTTCTGTATCTCTCTCTCCCCCTTCCAGCTGTTCTGTCTCTCCCCCTCCAGCTGTTCTGTCTCTCCCCCTCCCCCTGTTCTGTCTTTCTCTCCCTCCCTCCCCCTGTCTGTCTCTCTCTCCCCCTTCCCCCTGTTCTGTCTCTCTCTCCCCCCCTGTTCTGTCTGTCTCTCTCCCCTTTCCCCCTGTTCTGTCTCTCTCTCCCTCCCTCTGTTCTTTCTCTCTACCCCCTGTTCTGTCTCTCTCTCCCCCTTCCCCCTGTTCTGTCTCTCTCTCGCCCCCTGTACTGTCTGTCTCTCTCTCTCCCCCTTCCCCCTGTGCTGTCTCTTTCTCCCTCCCTCTTTTCTTTCTCTCTACCCCCTGTTCTGTATCTCTCTCTCCCCCCTCCAGCTGTTCTGTCTCTCCCCCTCCCCCTGTTCTGTCTCTCCCCCCTGCCCCTGTCTCTCTCTCCCACCCCTCCCCTTCCTTTGCCTTCAAAGGTGGATACAGGGAGGTGGCGGAGCTAACCGGCTGAGCGGTGTAGCTCTGCCCCCACCCTGTGAAGCAGATCAGCGTCTGCTTCACTGGGAGCCCAGGTCAGCAAGAGAAAGTGCTGCTCGGGCTCCCCATGCTTAATGCAGGCATGGGGAGCCGAGCAGCACTTTCTCATGGTGCCAGTGGCTCCCTGTGAAGCAGACGCTGCTCTGCTTCACAGGGTGGCGGCGGAGCTACACCGCTCAGCCGGTTAGCTCCGCTCCCTCCTGGGATCTAGCAGAGCATGCCGAGCAGAGGGCTGGTGAGGGGGGATCTTTAGATCTCCCACAGCCAGTGCCTCTACCGGCTTTTTTTTTTTTCTTCTTCTTTGGGCGGGAGGGAGTCTCTGCTTTCCAAGTCCCAACGGCTGTCCGTGGGGCACATGCGCAGTAGCGCAATCCTACGGACGCAGGGACTGGACGCAGAGGATTCTGTTTCCTAGCTCCAAAAAGTGTCAATCATGCTCCCCATAAAAAAAGGAGAGGGAGAAAGGAGGAAAAGAGAAACATAGCCATACAAAAACATTTACTTTCCCCCGTAGTCCGCAGCATTTAAATGAGGCCATGCTTTGCCTTAATCCACTCTTGGCAGTCGTCTGGTGTCTGAAAAACTCAACGTTTAGACTCATGCCAAATGAGAAGTTTGGTCATGTAGGCCATCTGTAAATTATTTTCCAAACTCTGAGAATTTTTGTCCAAGGTGCATAAGCCCTACCTTATCTGCCGTGTACTGCAGGAGAGGTCTAGGAATATTTCAATGTGTGTATAGTCTTCTTGATCTATATATTCTGATTTCTTGCATGTAGAATCTCTTCCCTTGGTGTGAAAGACCGGCAGCAAATTATAACATCTCTGGGCAAATGCTTCTCGATTGAAAACTTTGGGAGCCTATGGAATTCTTGCCATCACTCACACTGACTCCAATATGTTTGAAATAATCAAGAAGAAATTGTTGTAACTTATCTAGTGTAATTTCTTCTTGTATTTTCTTAGCCAGGTAACATCTCGATCTGTCTTCCAGCTCATTGATCCTTGACTTTGCTGAGAGTGTTTGCTTAATTTGTCTTGCATTATTTAAATTTCAGCATTCATAGATTTAAAATGTTCTCCTCATTTGTTTAATTCTTGTTCCCATTATACTTAGACCTTCTGTAATACGTGCACTGCTTTGCGTGGTTTAATTCTTAATTTGCTCCAACATTGAATCCAGACACTACGCTGGTCTAACACTCCTTGAAAAAAATAAAATAACATTTATAAATATGCCCATCATTATGAAACTTATGCAAGGTTCTACTTAGGGTTCAAACACTGTACTCTTTTAAGTCTATAATGGCTTCACAATGTGAGCTCCATTCAGTGCTGCACAAGGCAGCCTTCCCAGCTGAGCTTTACAGAAGATTCCTTTTGTCATGTGGGGGTTTCCCAAAAATGCCACTCTAGTTGGCTATAGGCAGGGAGGCACAATAGAGAGGCACATAAATAATAAAGAGAAAAAAAAGTCTGTTCACTCAGAGCTTCTTGCTTTTCTCCTGCATAGTCATAGTAACATAGTAATTTAGGTTGAAAAGACACAAGTCCATCCAAATTCAACCTTTCTACCTATCATTTCAGCTTTTGATCCAAAAGAAGGCAAACACCCCTAAGGAAACTATTTCAATTTTTGCCTCCCAGGGGGAAAAATTCCTTTTTGGGGCAATCAGATTACTCCTTGGATCAATGAGCTCTATTATTAATGCTTATTCTATTATTAATAGCCCTGTATGTTCTGCTTTTCTAAAAAAAAAAAAAAAAAACATCCTGACCATTTTTAAATGCATCTATTGTGGTTTATAGAACTACCTCTCTTGGCAGTGAGTTCCATAACTTTATTGTCCTTACCATAAATAATCCCTTCCTTTGCTATCTATGAAATCTTTGCTCTTCTAGTCTCAGGGGTGACCTCTTGTTCTTTGCACATTTCTGATAATAAACAGGTCATTGTAGAGCTCTTTTTATTGGCCCTGAACAAATTTATATAATGTTATCATATCCCCTCTGAGACACCTTTTTTCTCATGTATGGCCAAAGGTCATGTATGGCCTTTATGGCCTTAACTAGCTGTCTTAGTGTGTGTAAAAATGGAAGTAGGATTGGCAACCCAATCTGCTTTGTGGCAATTAACTATTCTGATACAGTTTTATAATGTGGGCAGAAGATTGTGTAAGCTTCTGCAATCTAGCCTCAGGCATTGATGTAGTCTACACTCTTCAGAGCACATGGTAACTTTAGTTGTAAGTCACCTCCAGTTCCTACCTCTACAAGCCCCTTCCTCCAGTCAATAAGGTTTCTGGAAATACAACTCGAAGACTGGCAGTGGGGGAGGGAGTGTACAACAAAGAAGGTGGGCTCTCTCTTGAAGAAAGACCTGGTAAACCTTATTGCAAGCTCTCTTACAAACGGTGTCCCTTGGAGACAACATCTCTCTTACAAACGGGCTACCCTGTAGACAACATCTCTCTCTTACTTTTACTACACTCATGAATACCGCACCCAGTGTACTAGTTTGGTAATAGTATATACTAACTTATATATATATTTTGCAATTTGTATTTGCAGTATGTAAATGTAGAATATTGTAATTATATCATATGTGTATTCATGTGCTTACTGTCTAGTGGTTAAACTGCTTATTTGTCTATAGCTTCTCATATACCTCTGTCCTAATAAATATTGTAATATTGCATAAAGCAAGGAGTGTGAACTTTTGCGTTGCACTCAGTAGTTTATAACATAATACCACAAGTAAGTTAGTTCATTAGAGAAATGAACTACCTATGACCAAGTATGATTAAGCGTGGAAACACGTGAAACATGTAAGGTGGCCCTTCCCTCACAGTCTTTGTGTTGTACCCAGTCTGTTATCGCACTGAATAAAGCAATTTTTCATCACCATTCATCAGAGAGCGGAGTGCACACTCTTTTTGTTTTCGTATGCATCTACACGCTGGATCAGGCGTTGTGAAGCACCAGCCATCCTGATTCAAACAGTAAGTGGAGCCGACTTACATCGTGAGGTGTTGGTTGTAATATAGTTCATTAGAGAAGACTGATATCTATATCAGTATTAACAATATTTATTTCAGTGTGATTGGGCATCTCATTACATAAATGGTGCCCCTGCATCCTGTGTTCAGCAGACCCAAGTTGTAATCTGAAGGACCTGCTTACCAATAAAATAATCTCACAGCGAGCTGCAAAGGGAGCTTCACTCTCAGTCCTTGGTAGTTTGACATCTCAACATCGTAGCATGTGTGCATGTGTGCTGCATCATAGCTCCTGCAATGAAAAGCTCATTCATTAGGTGAAGAGTTAATACCTTATATGACTAATGCTTTCAATGACATGGGGGACTCAGGGCAGCTTGCTTGAGGAGGTTATATGTGAAAATATTTCCTATCTTGTAGCTAGTTATTGGCCAATTTTATTGCTGAACATATATACTCTAAGATCTAGGCCAGTGTTCTGGCTGAAACAATTTAAATAGTTCTGTCTATTCATATGGATCAAGCTGGCTTCATTAGGGGCTGGCGTCCTTAAACAATACCAGAAGAACATTTGATATAATTGAGACGATACATGACTCTGATTTCCTGGCCCTGTCATAGGATGACCTATCCCTGACCTATGACCTGGCCCTGTCATAGGATGCAGACAACATCTTCGACAGGGTCAAGTGGGATTTTCTGAGATCGTCCATAAAGGCATATATATATAACATATATATCATATCCACTCTAAACCGCAATTTCTCTAGCGTGTACAGATTTAACTTTTCCAGCCTTTCTTCATAACTAAAACTTTACACTTCCCTTATTAGTTTTGTAGCTCTCCTATGCATGTTCTCTAGATCAATAATGTATTTTTTTTAAAAAGGCACCCAGAATTGAAGCATATATTTAAGGTGAGGTCTTATTATAGACCTAGAAAAAGGCAGAAAAATATCTTCCTTCCATGAGTCAATACCCCTTTTAATACACCCCAATATCGTATTGATCTTTGCAGCTGGCAGCTGACACTGAGCACTACTGCTAAGTCTATTGTCTGCAACTACTCCCAAATTTTTTCCTTAGTAGATTTCCCCACGAAAACACCATTTAAACTGTATGTTGCATTTGCCATTTATCTGCCTAATTACCCAAATTTTCCAAATCCTCTTGCAGCAAAGATTCATCTAGTTCAGACTGTATTACCCTACTTAATTTTGTGTCATTGGCAAACACCAAGACATGGCTCCCTATGCCCTCTGGGAGATCATTAATAAAATAATTAAGGGTTCAGCTGTTTTGTTTTGTTTTTGGGTGTTGTTCATGTCACCACCAATTTTTTAGTTGCCTACTGTCACCAATGTCTACTTCTGAGCCCCGTACTGAGCTAAGCACTATTTCTGATGAGGAGGAAGCACAATTGTCTGTAGTCACAGCCATGGTTACGTGCTACCAGAAGGCAAAATAATGCCCAATACAGTATTTATTGGAGGAATTGAGGTAAGGATGGATGAAATTTAAATTTTGGATTTCTTTTCAAGATTTGGATCAGTTAAGGAAGTGAAAATAATCACTGATAAAACCGGTGTTTCCAGCACCCCCAAATGATTAGCCCAGTTACTCATAATGTGCAGGCTTGCCCATACCCAAGTTCACCTCCTGTTATGATACAGCAATTACCAGTGGGCCATCAGTAGTCTGGATACTACCAGGTAGCACCACAATGGACAGCAAGCGATCAGCAGAGCTACATCTTTCCTCTGGCATTTTCATATAATTATCACTGAAATTAAACTGACCCATGTTTAAATTAAGTGATATAGCCTGATTTTCTTCTCCATGAGCAGACTCCATCTGGATCCAGTCCACAGAACAAATCAGTGGACTGAAGCCTCCAGACTATGGTATTATGTCTTTTTAATTCTGAAAGCAGGCTGCAGCGACCTATGATTTCTCAGGAGAATAAAATAAAACATTTTCGATGAACTAAGGCAGTGTTCAAAACTGTCCCAAATGAACCCAAAATAGTCACTGACTTTGGGATTCATGAACAAAAAAATGTAAGAGTTTAAACAATCCTGTAAGGGCAGCTTATACAGTCTGTGCTACAATTCTTTAATAGTAATCTCTGTTTTGGCCATGCAATTTAAATACATGCTTATAGGAATAAGAGTTCATTCTAGAATTTTTGGTAGGACTTTGTTTAAGCACTTTTTTTAGGTATCCTCTCCACATTTTGATGTGGTTTAAATGTTTTGGGGCGGTGTTAGGGAAAATGTTCACTCTAATGATTGCACTTGTGTTCTTTGTATTGTATTTTTTTATGTTTTAGCGACTTATGTATGTTTCAGTGTTTATGTAGTGGTTCAGTTGTTTAAAACACATTTTTGTAGTGTGATGTGTAACCCATTTAAAATTTACACCACTGAAAAAAATGCTTTGTATACTAAAAGTATAATAAAAGTTAACAGGATTCACATACACAAATCACTCAATCTATATTGTTATTACTATTGTAACTATTAAATCGTCATTAGATTTCTTAAGAAAGAACAATCTACCCAGAAACAGGGGCTCCATGGGGCTCTGTGTATTTAATTGAAGCATTTCTGTTTACACTTGATGCAAAACTGACTGTGGACATTTTTATCCATACTATCATTTTCCTGTTATTGTGTTCTCAGTTTGTATTTAATGTGGTAAATGTATGGTTTCATCTTGTACACACGTCTCTTGAAAAATGCTAAGAAATAACATTGATTTTCTATTTAAATCTCAGTACTTGGGTAAAAGAATTGATGATTTTAAATGGCATATAAAGACTTCATTGTGTCATTAGCTCACAGAAACAAATTTGATGTGCATAACATTTAGCAATGTAGGTATTTCTAATTGAACTTCAGATATTTTGTTTAAAAAACTATATCGTTTTCAATTTTTGGATGTGAATCATAGAAATGCCTTTGAGAAATTTAAAAAATTATGTATTTTTTTATTTTTTATGGGTTACTGTTAACAAAAAGAAAATTCAAACTAGTTTATTGACGTTATTATTAAGTGTAGATTACAAATATAGGCAAAAATAAATGTACATGTTATTGTAATGCATAGAAATAGGAATCATCTGTTAAGTTTTATGTAACATAATTTTTTTTGCGTGACAAATATGGAAATCGTAAAATAAATACACTATGGGGAAAAAATAAACAAATTAAAAAGAAGAGGACTCAGGACAGAACCCTGAGGTAGTCTACTTATCACATCTGTCCAATTTGAGAACTTCCCATTTGCCACCACCCTCTGCATTCTATCTTTCAACCAATTGCCAATCCACAAACAAACCTTTGGCCTACTTCAGTCAATTTGTACAGCAACCTTTTGTGTGGAACTGTTTCTTTAGGAAAGTGTAAATATATCACATCCACGGCAGCACCCATATTTATATTTTTACTCACCTCTTTATAGAATCAAATTAAGTTATATCTTTTTTTCACAAAATCATGTTTTTCACAAAATCCTGCTAATGAGATTCCTGTTCAGTATGAAATCTTGAATATATTCCCTTAGCAACCCTTCAAACAGTTTCCTCACAACAGATGTCAAGCTTACAGGTTTGTAATTGACCGGCTGGGATTTTGATCCCTTCTGAAATATGGGCACCACATCAGCTTTATGCCAATCTGTGGGCACCATGCCTGAAATAAAAGAATCCCTTAAAAAATAACGGTCTGGCCCAGACGAGGCTTAGCTCTTTAAGTGCTTGTTTATTTCCTGATTTCTCTTACTGGTTAGCCACATTGCTTTTAGTTTGCTTCTTTTATTTATTTATTTTAAATTCATCTTTATTCATTTTCAATATATCACAAAATATTTAATAGACTTTACAATACTTTAACAACACATGAAATCCTGCAATCAAGGCCAAAAACATTCTTATTCAGTATAATATATTAAATTGATGTAGGACAATACTATACAAAGATTTACGCTAACAATAGAAAGCACGACGATCGTTGCGAGCACCCCTATCTTCCCAGATTATGGATTTCCGGATGTTTTTCCAAGGGATATGAGAAATGAAGGCAATACCTTCCGCTATGGGCTCCTCAGGCTGTGGTTTATTTAATTTTTTTTTACATTTCCTTGCTCTTTTCCCCCTTTCCCTTCTCTTCCCTTTCTTTTTCCCCAAGATCTCAATTACTCAAAAACAATCTTCCCATTTTTCATATGCTCTCACTGAAAGGTTACAGTGGTTTCCATGAAAAAAACCCTGCTCCATTTTCAATTGGTACTCAAGTTGTGCTTGTCAGCCTGGGGTTTCTGATTCTTTCCCATGATCTAGCTATCAAACTTGTTGTTACTAACAATATATACGGATTCGTAAATATTTTTCTATTAGGTCTAATGTCGGCCAGTTTTAAATTTCTCCTCCCATCTGTGTCCTCTCTTTAGTACTTGCTGTACAAATCTTTAT
The DNA here is from genome assembly GCA_036172795.1 of Pelodytes ibericus. Lineage (NCBI taxonomy): Eukaryota > Metazoa > Chordata > Amphibia > Anura > Pelodytidae > Pelodytes > Pelodytes ibericus. Next base: position 66,506,294 of record CM069861.1, read on the forward strand.
AATGTTAATTTCTCCGACCATGAAAAAAAAGATTTTGCTTAGAGGTTAATAGCTGGTTTATAGATGCTGATAAAGATTTGTAATTGGCTTGCAGAAGGTTTGTTCCATTATTAGGTATTTTTATCCTAATATCTTCAGTAGACCAGATGAAGTCGTGCTAGCCTTTAGGCGGGTGAGCAGCTCTGTGTGCATGTTATTGATTGTTATTGATATTCAATTTATAATTTGATACCTTACTGTAGGTATCAATTTCCTGTATTAGATAATATAATGAATGCTTAGGATAGTTCTACTCTGTCCTTTTGGGCTGTTTTCTATGTTTATTGCTTTTTCTTGTTTCTGACCTCAACTACGTCCCAGGCTCAGCTTATATTCTGCCTGTCATGACCTTGGCTACGTTCCAGACTCCGCTTGTACTCTGCCTGTTCCGACCCTGGCTATGTTCTACCTGACTTCTAGTTCATTCCTGGTAACTTTGGGTTGTGGCGGTAACAAAATTGTGTCCTGGGCTCAACTTTCGGGCACATATTTGTTGAGGTGAACACCCCTATACACAACCCAGAGGTATTCCTGTATTTTGGATCCTTAGATGCGGCTTCATGTATTCCTCTTTTTCTTTCCAGTTAGTCATTGGGGGAATATTACACAGATCTGGATAAAATGCTCCAAATGCTTCCCCTATTTCCTTGGGGTTATACAAGGCTTGATTATGCCATTTGATCTTAAATATTCTCTGCGTAGCTGTATTTTTTTTTTTTAGTTTTGCAGATAATAATTTGTCTGCCTTATTGCTTTTATAATACCATGTTTATTTTAACTTACTTAAATTTTCTTTGACTGACATTATTAAGAGATGATTTATCTAAGTTTCGGTGCCAATGATTATATCAGTGAGCTCTTTAGAGGGTTTGATATTATTGGCATCTCAAAGATGGCTCAGGGACAGATACAGTTCAACTAGTATCCGTTATTTGTTTTATATTTTTCTCTGCTCCTAATCTGATAAGGTATCCGCGCATTACATTCTTATGTACGCACCAAATGCTGTTCTGCGTCAAGGTCTTGGATCTATTTCCAAAAAAGAAAAAGTTCGGCGTCTCCTCTAGTAGCAGACCATCATTTGGTCTCCAGTCTCTGCCCTCTGCTTTACTGTTATTCTCTCCAGAGATTCACACCCCTGCAATGTAGTCAGACCACGGTATTTCTTTTATAAAAATTTCTCTGACAGTCTGCGAGTTGCCCAGGAACTTATCGAGCCTTGCGAATGAGAAATAAGCTCTAGAAATATGCATAAAGTCCCTGTCTCCCGGATTGAACACTCTTCATATATCAAAAAGTGCATTTTCTTTTAGGACTGTTTAAAACTGTTTTGATTTTCTCATAAGTTCTTAATTACATTTCTGCCCCTTTGGAAGTCACTTATCTAATTCAGGTACGAAACCAAATTAAAATCCCCAGCTATAAGTAGACATTCAAGTACCAATTTTTCTGCTTTATTAATCATCTGTTTTAACGCCTTAGTGACATGACTTTTGGGGCTTGTCCGACGCTTGGTGACATGGGCTGTTTTAACATTTCTGAGGTGTTTGTGTTTTGCTGTAATTTATTTCTGTCTCATTTAGTGCACACACACAAACTATATATTGTTTTTATCAACATAAGAAGGGCTTTCTTTTGATACCATTATTTTGATAATAGCATATAATTTGATGTAGAAAAAATAATAAAATATGGCAAAAAAATGGAAAACATGTCTTTTATGATTTTTATTTGAAAAATCGTATACTCATGTACAAGAGACAACAAAAAAACCACTGCTAAATAGTTTTTAATATATGTCCTGAGTTCAGAAATAGCCCATGTTTTATGTTTTTGTGCTTTTTTATTCATGTTACAGGGCCAAAACTATAAGTAGTGCAAAGCTATTTTAAAATCCTTTTTTTCAAAATTAGCGATAGTGACATTGTAACACTGATATCTGTACTAAATCCATGAAAAACCCCCAACATGTACATATTTTTGAAAACAAGTCCACTCAGGGCATTTTGACGCATTTCATGTAGCCATTTAACCACCAATCTTTGCCAAAGTTTGCAGAATTTTTTATTTTTTTTTAAATGTTTCACATAGTTTGCAATTTAGGTAAACATTACCTTAAAATGTGAATGGACTATTTCCAAATAGCACCTCAACATGTGTTCAGCAACATCTCCTGAGTACAGGGATACCACCCATGCATAGGTTTGTTGGTTTGTTTTGGGGCTAAAAGGCCACAATTAGGGGGTGCGCATTTTGGTTTTCCAATTTGGAATTCTGACATGCAGAAAACCTGCGCCCATGTCCCATTTGGGACAGGTTTGAAGCCAGAAAGTGTATTCTACCCCACAAAGCCATATATATTTTAAAACTAGACACCCTAGGATATTTCAAATGGTAGTATTTTAATACTTTCCATGCACTAATTCTACCACCAGCCTATGTCAATATTTTGGGCAGTAATCTTTTTGCACATACATTGTATTTAGGCATTAATTCACAGATCATTCACAGTGCCAAACAACACCTCAATATGTGTTCAGCAACATCTTCTGAGTACAGGGATACCACCCATGTATAGGTTGGTTAGGTTACTTGGGGGTCAAAAGGCCACATTTGAGAGGTACGCTTTTTGGTTTTCCAACTTGGAATTCTGACACACAGAAAACCTGCGCCCATGTTCCATTTGGGACATTTTTGAAGACAGAATGTGTATTTTACCCCACAAAACCATACATATTTGCAAACTAGACACCCTAGGGTATTTCAAATGGTAGTATTTTAACACTTTACATGCACTAATTCTACAACCAGCCTTTGTCAAATTTTAGGTTAGTAATTTTTTAAAGTTTTGTTTCCACATACATTTTATTTCGAGCATGAATTCACAGATCCTGTTATGTGTCAGTGCCAAACAACAACTCAATATGTGTTCAGCAACATCTCCTGAGTACAGGGATACCACCAATGTATAGGTTGGTTAGGTTACTTGGGGGTTAAAAGGCCACATTTGAGAGGTACGGTTTTTGGTTGTCCAACTTGGAATTCTGACATGCAGAAAACCTGTGCCCATGTTCCATTTGGGACATTTTTGAAACCAGAATGTGTATTTTACCCCACAAAACCATACATTTTTGCAAACTAGACACCCTAGGGTATTAGTATTTTAACACTTTCCATGCACTAATTCTACCACCAGCCTGTCAAATTTTAGGTTAGTAATTTTTTAATGTTTTGTTTCCACATACATTGTATTTCGAGCATGAATTCACAGATCCTGTTATGTGTCAGTGCCAAACAACAACTCAATATGTGTTCAGCAATATCTCCTGAGTCCACGCATACATAGGTTTGTTGGGTTGTTTGGGGGCTAAAAGGCCCCATTTAGGGGGGGTGCATTTCCAACTTGGAATTTTGACATGTAGTCAGCCTGCGCCCATGTTCCATGTGGGACACTTTTGAAGCCTGCCAAAGTATTTTACCCCATCAAACCATATATTTTGGAAAACTAGACATCCTAGGGTATTTAAAATTGTGGTATTTTAATACTGTATATGTACTAATTCTACCACCAGCCTTTGTAAAAGTTTGTGGTAGTAATTCTTTGGGAGTTTTTTTTCCACATGCATTGTACTTCAGGCATGAATTCACAGATTCTGGTATATGTCACTGCCAAACAACAACCCAATATGTGTTCAGCAACATCTCCCGGGTACAGGGATACCACCCATGGATAGGTTTGTTGGTTTGTTTTTTGGCTAGAAGGCAACATTTGTGAGGTGCGCATCTCAAAATTCCAACTTAGAATTTTGACATGTAGTCAACCTGCGTCCGTGTCCTATATAGGGATATATCTTTGAAGCCAGCCAATGTAGTTTACCCCCACCAAACCATATATTTTTTAAATAGACAACAATCACTCCTTGTGGCAAGGGCTCAGCAGCCACCGATCCATCACTAGATGATGTATCAGAAAGCTGACCAGGGTAAAAATCGAACCCTGAGTCCGCGGCCTTAGAATTAGTGCCTAAGCAGTGATCTCGAGCAAAGAAGGGGTTAATAGCTCTTATAAGTGCCTATTTAGTACTATAATACATTACAGTACAAAGAAATTAATCCATAAAACAGTGCAGACAGCAAAACATACTGTTGCTGTGCAAGATTACAGCTTATACAGTGATGAATGGCAGGGAAGGGGTTAATACAAAGTGAATGGCTTTCATAAAACCTGACAATTTTATAAAATGTTATTTTATAACACTAATACTGATTTGTCTCTTTCTGTCACAAAAATGTAAGTGAGGAGAGGGAGGCAGATCAATATTTGTGAATATTGATCTGACCAATTTTGATCTGATGAGGGCAAAGTGTGATGCTCATTTGAGGAATCACCAAACCGCCTTTGCCACTAATTCGCTGATACTGATCGCTATGCGCTCAGACAGCTTAAAAAAAAAAACTAAAATATTTTTACTTTACATGTAATCCCCTAGCGGGTATGTGTAAAAAAAAAAAAAATGCAGACAGATAAAAATTGCTTTGGCATCAATATCATTGCATAAGCAGTGATCGACGGCAAAGAAGGGGTTAATAACTCGTAGAAGAGCCTTTGTAGTAAATTACAGTACAAAAAAAATTAACCCCTAAAAAATGCACAAACAGCAAAAATAAATGCGCTGATGTGCACGATCACTGCTTACGCAAGATCAGTGGCAGGGAAGGGGTTAAATACAGGGAATTGCTTTTATAAACTTTTTTTATTGTTTTATAATTAGTGTGTTGTGTATTTATTACTTTTTTGTACTTAAACTTACTTTTATTACTTTATTCTGTCTCTCTCCCTCACTAAAAAAAATGTGAGGAGAGGGAGGCAGATACTAACTGGTCAGATCAATATAGGGTTAATATTGATCTGACCAGGCAGTGGAGGTGCTCATCAGAGCATCCCCACTGCTTGGCAGTCTGCCTGCAGTCACAGATTGCCTCTGTGAAGAGGCAATCCTGTGAATGCTTGAAGAGCACAGGAAGCAGGCAGCGCCATCTTGTCCCTTTTTTTTTAGTATTGTACGATGCTTCGTTACAATACCGCTTGAGCACTGAAAGCTGAAAAACTCTTTCGGTGCTCGTTTTGACACAGGTCCTGTGTCACTAACGATTTGCCACATAGGACGGACCTAGCACGTCCTGTGTCGGCAAGGGGTTTAAAAGCTTGGAGCATATTTGTTTGGTGTGTAGATTTTTATTATAGTAAATATTTTTTGATTCAGAAGGCAAACCAAAAATGCGTATCTCGCTTCAGCGATTATTTCGCTATAAATTTGCACATACATTATTTTATCTGAAATTAAAATAGCCACCCCACATTTCTTTTTACTTTGATTGGAAGATTTAATCATTTATGAGTAGCCCGCAAATCTGTATTTTTATTTTTTATCTTTTTCTCTGACCCTGTGCATCTCTTGTAAAAGGCATACATCTATTTGTTCTTTCCTTAAAAAGTTGAGCATGATAGATCTTTCATATATATTGAATTTAGACCTTGCGCATTAATTGTTATCCACTTAAACATTTGGTATCCCTGTCTGCTATTCCCAGAGGTCTCACAACGTTCATCGCACTTAACAAGAAACAAACATGACAAATATTAAAAACCACAATAAAGAAAACAGTTGGAGAGACCATTCTCCTTGGACTGCATTTCTGCCCATCCCATCTTATGGCACAAAAATGTGGGATTCATCTGGGATCCAAAGGTGAGAAGTATGCCCTTGGTGCCTTACTTGTCTTCATTTTTTCTAATTATCTTTAGGTATTTGTAATTATCTTTCTAAAACCTCATTACGCTACTTGTTTCTAAATTTCTATTGCTTTCCTCCTCAAAGGGTTTTCTTTCTCAAGAAGCCGGAAGAGTGGGGGAAGGGGGCAAGAAGTTGAGAAAAGAGGATAGGAACTTGGAAGCGAAAGGAAGGGGGGGATGGTGGCAATATACATTAATAAGCATAAATTGGTGGCATTCAGGTTTTTCAACATGTCATGCGGAGGCATTCCGGGCTACTTAGATACTCATACCAATAAAACCATTTTTTTTTTTTTGACACTCAGTTTTTATCTTAATTAATTAACATTAATTAAACGACCAATAACTAAGGCACAAAAAATGTTCCATGAAATACTAGAAAAAAAAGATTATACAAACTTGATTACGAGATCCATGAACTTAATAAAAGAACTACAAAGAGCATATGTTCCGAAAGCAGTAAAAAAAATGGGAAAAAAAATTAAATATACAAATAGACATAAATGAATGGAATGGGACATTGAATAACACGTACAAAATCATCCATTGTTTAAATTTAAATGAACTCCAACTTAAATTAATGTATAGGTGGTACTTGGTCCCTACAACTTTAGCAAAAATCTCTAAGGTAAACATCCCAAACTGTTGGAGATGCGGATACCCTAAAGGTGATAATGCACATATATGGTGGAACTGCCCAATAATTAATGGTTTCTAGAGGGACATATCACAAAAGATAACACACCGGTTAGGTAATGAATGGAATCTCACACCAGAAAATGCTTTGTTACACCTAAACCTTCCCAAAAAATCAGGGAATGAATTACAATTTGTCGTTCACCTAATGACGACAATCAAATTAGAAATAGCAAGAAACTGGAGATCAGCGGATCCAATTATATGGCAAAAAGTAAAAGCAAATTTGATCCAACAATGCCTTATGGAGAGGGGTATTGTGACACAATTCAACTGGAACCACAGAAAATATAAACAATGGGATAATTGGGTAAACACACTCATGGAAGGTGGATGGGATTAGATAGGTAATGTAACTAATGGGAAAACAGGGGAAAAAGTGGAAAGAGATATTCTGGTCTATGGAATCTCGCCCCCAAACCCCCCCCCCCCCGCCCCCGCGGTATATAGGATCCATGTGAGTTTGTCTGTCCGCCTGTCAGAATTGGGGAAATGTGGTCAGAGTGGAGAGAGAAACAGGGAAAAGGAAGGAAGGCCTCACGGGTATCTTGTAGTGTCTGATATGTTTGTCTGGTCCTGTCATAAGTAATTGGTTTCCGTGGAGAAAGCCCCCTGGGTCCAAACTCTAGTTACCCAGAGGCCTCACCCGGTATATATATGTATAGTAGCTTAAACTTACATTTTTACGTAGCAAATAAATTTATCAAAAGAAACCTGATATACAAGACACAATGATGTTTATTTCATAAACAAATACAGTAAATGTATAAAAAAATAAAACCATGTTTTATCATGAAGTGGTGCCTTGCATAGAGTGGACAAATTCTTCGGCTGATCGGATCTCCTCAACTGACGTAATACAATCCTGTAGTGTGGGTGTTTGTGTTTATTTACACAATTTGCAGAGCTTAGTGGCATATAGGAGGTGGATTGTGAGTGACTTTTTGTATTTGTGTATGGGGTGGGGAATGTGATGTAGAAGTGTGGCCAGGGGAGTACATGGGAATGTCGGAATAAACAATATCCCTGATGATTGAGTGAATCTGTTGCCAGAATGTTTATATCATTGTGCATGACCACTAAACGTGGATGATACTGCCTTTGGCTGATCTGCACCTCCAGCATGTGTCTGAGGTGTAACAGTAGAGTTTGTGTAGCAGTGTGGGCTCCCTGCACCATCTGGTGAGGAGTTTATACACATTATCCTGTATCTTTGTGGAATTTGAGCATTAATGTTCTAAAGAGGCAATTTTGTGCCACTGGTCCTTTGATAACGTGACGTTACAGTCTGTTTCCCAGGCCTAGACATAGTGAGGTTTTTGGTTGTGAATGGTGAGGAAATAAGTTTACTAGGGGGCTCTTTGTTTAGACATAAAACTTCGAGGGGGGTTAGGGAGGTAAAGTTTGAATGGGTAGAGTGTAGCGCATTGTAAAAGTGTGTCAGTTGGGTGTATAGGTATGGGTGTGATTGGTCTGTTGTTGGATTTTGTATGATGTCTGATAGAGATTTCAAGGAGTCATCATCAGTCAGCACATGACCAAGCCTTGGTGTTGGGGTGTGGTGATGAAACAAGTTTCGAAGAGGCAATCCCCTTCCCCCAGGAGGGAAATTATGGTTCAGATCAAGGAGGTTAGTGGGGATGGGAGGTTTACAGGTCTGGGTATTGTGAAAGTGTCTGACATATGTACAAAGTGTGAGGGATCGTGGGGTGAATGTCATCCACACAGGTGCTTCGGCTGTTGCCGACCCATGCAGCTATTGGGTTAGGTCAGAAAGGGATCTCTGTTTAGTTGACACCCAAAGTTTGGGAGCTGGTCTTGTCCACAAATCTGGCTAACATTGAGGCTTTGTAGTATGTCTCTACTTCCAGAAGTCCAATACCTCCCAAATCCTTAGGCCTAGTCAAGTATTTGTAGCCTGGTCTAGGAGTGGAGGATTTCCATATGAACTTTGTTATGATCATTTTCATGTGTGCAAAATAGGATTTGGGTATGACTATCGGGAGAGTTTGTGTGAGTAGCTACACAGCCAAGCCAAGAAATATGTGTCTTATTCCACAGCTCCATATCGCTTTAATGGAGAGGTATAGTACTAGGTAGCTTGCTTCAAATAATTGTGACAGTTTGGGTGTGAGGTTGATGCCTAGGTATTTTAGTGAGGATGTCGCCCATTTAAAGGAGAAGTTCTCTTGTAGAGCTTTGGACATGGGTGGGGGAGTGAGATATTTAGGGCCTCAGATTTTGTCTTGTTTATTTTAAAATTTGAAAGGGCACGATAATATTCTATTTCATGTATGACATGGGGAAGGGAGATGAGGGGCTGGGTAAGAATCAGAAGTAGGTCGTCTATGAACGCATCGGTTTTGTGGTGATGTGGTCCTATGGTGAGACCGTGGACTGATTGGTTAAATCGTAGGGCACTGATGAGAGGTTCAAGAGTAAGAACATAATAAGGGGGATAGGGGGCACCCGTATCATGCCGTTTGACAGGGTGAGTGGGTCTGAAAGAGTACCATTAACGTGTATGCGAGCAGTCGGGGCATGATATAGGGCTTTCATCAGCATAGTAGGTATGTTATGTGTGTTGGCATGTTGGATTAAAGTTGATAATTGTTATGGTGTCCCTAGCCTCTTGGCCCGGCACGAATCCCACCTGGTCCTTGTATAATCAACTGCAGAGAACATGACCTAACCGAAGACTCTTTACCTTTGCCAGTAATTTGACATCAAAATTCAACAGGGAATTCGATCTGTAACTCCCATAGTGATCAAGATCTTTACCAGGCTTAGGTATAATAGTTCTGTGTGCCTCCTGGGACTGAGAAGGGAGTGTACTAGGACTCAGATTGTAGAGGGAAGTGTAGAAGTTCCTAAAGACTTCCGCTATTTTCTGAGTGTGATGTACTGTTGGATTGGTAGATGTTTTTTTTGGGGGGATATATGAGGAGTTCTGCTGGCGTCTAAGTTCTCTGGCAAAGTATTTGCCCGGTTTGTCCTCGTGAAGCTAAGTATGATTTTTTAGTTTTTGTAGGGTATGTTGAATCCTTGAATTGCATAGGAAAGCGAGTTCTGCACTTACTTGGGTCAGCTGTAAGAACATTGCGGGTGGGAGTATTTTTATGTGTCTTTTCAAGAATTTTAATTTTGGTTAGGGTGTCTATCCTAAGCATAAGAAGAGATGTTGGTCAACATTTGGAGCATATACATTAGCCAGAGTGATCTGTTCCGTACCAATCATACCCTTAAGAAAAAGTGCATGACCATCACTGTCATGCCACTCATTGGTGACCTTAAATGGGAGCAATTCAGACATAAATATGGCAACCCCTTTGGGTTTTATAAATCTGATAAAATAGGCGTGTGGGAAATGGCGATCTTGAAAGGTCGGGAACTCAGTTCTGCAGAAATGTGTCTATTGCACCATGGCTATGTCAGTCTCTTTAGCCCATAGTTCATGGAACAGTCTACACCTTGTTTGGGGAATTTAATCCCTCAGTGTTTATGGAGAATACCTTAAAGGGACACAACATTTTTTGTTTCACTTGTGCTTCTAATATAGAAGCACAAGTGAAAAGTTAGTTGTCCCTAGTATGAGGATGAACTGGCATGCCCTTTTGATAGTACACACCAGTTTTTGCTCTGACCAACAGCTGCCATGCTTCCATAGGAGCCCCTGCTCTGATTGGCTGTGCGCATGCGACATGCTGTGTCAGCACGCGACAACCAGGAACTGCTGTGTCTCGCATGTGAGACACAGCAGTTAGTAAACTCACATGTATCTATTAAGATACACATTGGGGTTACTTAATTCTACCAGAACATGTATTGTTTAACCCTTGCTTCCTTCAAGGAAGCAGGGGTTAAACTAATTGTAATGTTACTTTTGTGTCCCTCTTACTTTTACAATTAACTTGAAACATCTTCCCTTATTTTTACACACAAAAAATATACTCTCTCCATTCTTCCCCCTCTCACCTCTTTCCGAGCAGGGGTGTCTATAAACTAAATCAAATTATGCAATTTTTATCCCTTTTTCTCTTTGCCCCTTCTCTTTTGTACCCCCTTCTCTTTTTTCCCTCTCTATATAGATGTCTGTGTTCAAGATGTATCAATTATGTCCTTGCTCCTGTAGCCATTTATTTGATGCCTCTGGGGATTTCAATGTAACTCTTACTCCCCCTATGTTCATTTGTAAGCTGACCGGGAACACCCCATTTTTATATTATATTTTTCTCTTTCATTATCTTAGTCCATGGAGCGAATGTACCCTCTCTTCTTGGGAAATCTCTTGCTGCTGTAGATATGAGTTCTTTGATTTTAAATGATTGAAAACATATTACTACATTTCTAGGTACTATGTCTTGTAGAGTTTTGGCTTATACATTCTATGATATCGGTAATTTATAATAGTTTTATTCTCGAATTTCAGGCCCAAGGATTCAAATAATTCTATTAGATATTCCTCTAGGAACTCTTGTTTAATGTTTTCTGGTATATTATGGATACAGAGATTTTGTCTTCTAGATCTATCTTCCAAGTCATTAAGCTTTTGCTCCAAGCTTTCAAAATTTAGTTCCATCTGGTCTACTCAATCTTGTTCTTTTTGCAGCAGATCAGGGTAATTTTCTCATTGATTAATGACATCTCCTGTATAAGAACGTTTGACTCTTGCTTTATCTCTACTTAAATTTTTTTTTACAATAATTCATCTAATCCTTTTTTAAATACCTCAGCAGAGATTGATTGCTAGGCTCCCTCACCTGTAGATCTTCCGGGTTAGATGCCATTGAATAGAGCGTATTTGGTGGATAGGAATACTTTATCCTCTCAAAGTTCAGTTTTATTTGCTAAATGTAATAGTTTTAGTCTCACTCTCTCAGTCTATTAGAGAAGAAATTCCTTTTTACTTAGATACAATTTAATCTCAGTCCTATCATGCCCTGTTGGAAGAGAGACTTGTAGTGAGTCAGCTATTTCAGTCCATACATCTCTCCCTTGTCAGGGATTCTTTTTTCTTAAGACAGTTGCTCCGACTGTAGAGATTGTACCCCCTGTGAGAGTATAATCAGACTATATAATCAGTATATACAAAAAGTCCAGTCACTGTTTTGAACCTTTTGGTCTCTCTCTTTTGTTTGAGGAAAGAAGCTGGACACCTTTGTTCTGGATGCCAGCGTGCGGCATTGAATTAGAAATGAAGGTTTCCCCCCCCCCCCCCTCGTTTTGGGAAGCATCCATAGGATCATATCTTTCAGTAATAGCAGTGACTTTCTTGGGTCCTCTCTCCCTCCCCCTATCTCCCTATTTTAACATGAGTGGTCTGACCATTGTCAGCACTGAGGACTGAGAGACTTCAACTCTCCAGGTTTTCCGCCAGTTCTCCTCTCTCTAGGACGGATTAGAACTTAGAGATTAGCTTGTGAGTGCTCCTCACTATTTCCCAGATGGTTCAGGGAAACGGACCTTTCGGTAGCTTGGGAATCTATATCTCAGGCTTTTTTTGAAGGGAGTGACAGGTATGATATGGATATGGTACGGATGTGTGAGAAAGGTTGGATGAATGTTGGGTCTTCCTGCCCCTGGCTGCGAGGCGTTGCTGCTTCTTGCCTACAATCAGCAAATATATACCCAGTGGGACTCTTGTACAAATACAATATCAAATGCTTCTTTTGTCAGGAGATCATATAGATAGGCCCTTTTGTGGTGCGAATTTAGACTCTGCGAATTTATAGAAACTAATCTGTCATCTAGAGTCCCACTGGAAGAGAGATCAAAAACAGTACTGGAAATATAAGAGATATCCGCATGTTTTTCAGTCCTCCCTCTGTGATAGGAAAAAATGTGGTGTTGTAATAATAATTTTACCACATGACAGGAGGCTTCCTATTTTGCATAATCTCTCTTTACTAACTCCATAGCAGCAAAGAAAAAAAGTTTGAAACAAGAACCAATCAAAATGCAATAATAGGTATAGTGTCCACTGAGATCAGGCTCCTCCTCCTCTTTCTTTGCTGCTCCATCAGCAGACAGGTCAGAGTTTTTGGCTCTTCTCCTAATTGTTTGCGTTTATTTGCATTTGTCACTGTTTATTACATTTATTATATTATCATTGTGTGTATTTGATGTTTGTACACTAACTGAGGTTTATCACTAGTCTTAGTTACATTGTGATTTACTAAATATATTTTTTACCACAGGTTTTCTTTGTAATTATTATATGCCCCCTCCCTTTGGTGGTGCTGAGGTACCAGTTGCCGTTTTTTATTTTGCCCAGTAGTTTCCCTTTGGTTTCTCCTGCTGGCCAGCCACACTGGAGTTTTTTCTACACTGTCTAGTTTACAGCGCTCAGATGCGCGATATTTTCGTTTCTCTCATGACTGCCGCCATCTTGGATCTCGTTCATCGAGAGATTCGCGGCAGCCATTCGTCTTTCAGCTGACCTCATTGGAAATCAGGCAAGGGTCTTTTTATTCATTTTCTGATTGCTGTAGTGTGCACTTAGGGCTCATCTCCCTATGCATATTTTAGGTGTGAAGCACCTGTGATTGCTGCTGAACTGGAGGGCTGCTTTTGCAACCTCTTCCCTGGTTATTCCAGACAAAAATCCCAATACAGCCTGTTTACCCTGCAGGGGTTATCATTATTATATCTATTATAGTACTGATAGTACTTTTGCTCAGAAAATTTATTTTTACAAAAATTTTCAGGCTATCATACCCTGCTGGGGTTATTATTATTATTACTGGTACTGTTGGTACTGTTACAAAAAATCTACAGCTGACCCTGTTTTTGTTGCTATACCCTGTGCCATACGCTCTGTAAATACTAGATTATGGAAGACTCCCAGAATACCCCTGTGGACTTCCAGGCTATGATCAACGCAGCTGTATCTGCGTCTATGGAAAAAGCCCTTGCTAGAATTATGACGGTCTCAACTGATCAGACCATACCCTCAAAATCTAAACGCCAGGACTCAGATTCTTACGAATTGGTGTCCAATGCTATCAGGGAGAACCACCCTGACAAACGTCATTGGAAGGGTGAGAAAGGGCAACCCTCTACGTGCAAGGGCAAGGCACCTGCCAAAAGACACAAGCAGGTTCCAGCTGCTGGACCTATCCCACAACAGGGATATTCCTCAGATGAGGATGACGGACCACACTACGCCATGGCCACTCTGGATGAATGGAATGCAGATTCAGAGGATGATGCATGGGGATCGGAATCTCACCCCCCTGGTGGACCAGACAACTTTCTGGGGGAAACACAGATGACTGGGGACTTAGCTGTCCCTTTCGAGGAAGAGGATGCAATTCTAGACCCGACGAGCCAGAAGCTTTTTGATCCTCTGAACATTAGACACCCTAGATCAGGGGACTGGACACCTCCAGAGCACCTGGCCAAATTTATGCACCTCTGGTTACGCAAACCACTGGATAAAGCGGTACGTAACAGACTAAAGTCAGAATGCCCTCGCCCTTCTCTACCTGATAACGTTGCCCAGACCCCAGAGTTTGATCAGGTCATGTCCACCTTCATGACAAGGGGCGGGGTTTGACCCCCGTAGAGGGGTGGAAAAAGGATTCAGAGGAGTTCAAGATAAACTTTTGGATTCAATCGGGCCCTTATCTCGAATTATGTATTTGGCGGATGACGCCTTTGTAAGAGCTGATGAGTTTGATAGCAGCACTATTAGAGAATGGGCTCACAATATCCGTGAATGGGCACAACGCTGTTTCTGTTTTGTTGGAAAAACAAATGTGGCGCTCTCTTCGGAGAGACACAAAGCAGCTTTACTCCGCATTGACGGAAAGTTGGTGGATTTGGGCACCAAGGAGCTTGGACCTATGGCACAGGGCAAACTATTTGGAGATGCTTTTCTCAAGGGACTCAACAGACATGTGAATGTCTTCACCTCTTTAAATAAGGCTCAATCTTCTTTAAGGAAGGTCTTCAAAGACAATCCCTCACGAGGGGTTTTTGGACGGGCTGGTCGCTACAGGGGTCGTGCGGCCAGCCGTTTCTGGCCATCTGGCGCCTGTTCCTCTAGACCCCAACCCTTCTATCCAGAGACGGGCTACCAACAGTCCTTTTCCTATTCCAGGGGATCCGACAGAGGTCGTGGATCTCGAAGTCGTGGCAGATCACGCTCCTCGGCAGGTAAGCTACCACTTAACTCAGCTTCCTTTCCGTATTGCAGGTCGCATTTCTCTTTTCTTTTAGACTTGGACGAGTATTTCCGCGGACGTGTGGATTCTACAAACAGTTCGGGGCTACGTCTTGGATCTCATCGATACCCCCTTTAAATCAGAACCGCCTGGACCCATCAACTGCTCCACGGACGATCTTCATTTTCTCGACAACGAATTACGGGAATTACACTCAAAGGGTGCGATCGAACCTTCTCCAGAGTTCCCAAAGGGATTCTTCAGCAACTTCTTCTTGGAATTTCATCCGGTAATCAACCTATGGGATCTCAACGCCCATGTGGTTTACCGCCATTTCAGAATGGAGGGAATACATCTTTTGAGAGATCTCTTACAAGAAGTGGATTGGTTCACCAGATTAGACCTCAAAGATGCTTACCTTTCGGTACCTGTTCATCACTCTTGTCAGCATTTCCTCAGGTTCATGTGGCTAGACACTCCTTGGCAGTTCACATGCCTCCCGTTCGGTCTCAGTTCAGCCCCTTGGTGCTTCACCAAGCTACTGAAACCGGTGGTTTCTCATCTTTGAGAAAGAGGTTTTTGCTGCATTATTTACCTGGACGATCTCCTACTGTTTTGCTCCGACAAGCCCAGATTAATACAACACACTCAATACACAGTGGACTTCTTGGAATCACTGGGATTCATAGTGAATCTCCTGAAGTCAGCATTAACTCCCTCTCAAACAATACAATTTCTGGGTTTCGAGATCGACTCCACGACCAGCACACTTCGCCTTCCCGCATCAAAGATTTCAGCCATACGCAAAGAACTGTGCAAAATCCTATGATGCCATACCATTCCACTCCGTGGACTAGCTCGAATAGTGGGTCTTCTCTATGCATCTATCCAGGCCATCTTCCCAGGACCTCTCCACTACCAAGCGATGCAACGCCTCAAAGCTTCATTCCTTCGCCAAAACACCACCTACAACCAACCGGTGCCGGTGATGGAGGAAGTCAGAGAGGAACTGCAATGGTGGTTGGACAGTATGCAAGCATGGAACGGCCGAGCCATTTTCGGTGCCAGTCCGGATTTTGTCCTAGAGTCGGACACCCAGCCCATGGGGTTGGGGAGCAACGAGTCAAGACAGATCAACAGGAGGCGCCTGGACATCTCAGGAAATCAATCTCCATATCAACTGCCTAGAACTCCTGGCCGGCTCATTCGCCATCCGCAGCCTAGCAAGGGACAAGACCGATTGCTGCATCCTTCTCAGGATGGACAACATCTCAGCGGTCCGTTATATCAACCGCCTAGGCGGAGCCCGATCAAGATTATTGTCAGAGATTACGAAGTATATCTTCGATTTTTGCTTTCGAGGTCAGGGCCTTCTCGGTCTCCCCGGACGGGGTCACTTTTCATATATCTCGTCGCACTAAGTCTGATTCTTCATCAATTTTCTATCCTTTCTTTCCTGCTGATCCTCAGCTATGTGTGGTCTCTACTCTCCAGAGTTATGTAGAGGCTACAACCTTTTTTCCGAACTTTTTCCTCAGGACAGCTCCTAGTTTCCTATGTGAGACCCCATAACCCTGTATCGGTTACTACCCTCGCCAGATGGGTTCGCTGGCTCCTGTCCCTGGCAGGAGTGGATGCTTTATTTGGAGCTCATTCTGTTCGCGGTGCAGCTGCTTCGTCGGCTTTCATGGCCGGGGCATCATTGACCGACATTCTCCGTATGGCAGAATCCACGTTTCGTACCTTCTACTATAAGCCGGTGCCTAACGCGGTCTTCTCGTTTATACATCAGCGTTAAAAATGCAAAATAGGAAGCCTCCTGTCATGTGGTAAAATTGAAGATTATGCTAGCTTTCGTGTACTTATAATCTTAATTTTAGTAATGACAGCAGGCGACTATTTTCCCTCCCTTCCCTCCCTTTTGAATATCCTGTTTTTTCTGTCTTACACTTACCTGCTTCGCTTGCTTACTCAACGCAGTGAAATTGTGCCTACTATTATCTAATACTTCCATATATGGTCATATGTATTAGGTTTTTTCATATATATGATGACAATTTTTTGCTTACATGATTTATTACGTATTTATCATTTTATGTTGCATGATCAGTTTCTCATTCATTTCATTAAGGGTTCAATACTCGTTTTGTCTAAGTTTCAAGAAGTGTTCCTAACTATTCCTACACTCTCGTTTCAGTTTAATTCCAGACAGGGTTCTTTTTTCCAAGGATGAGATTTCTTCATTGCCTAACGTTTCCAGAGGTTCTTGTTTCTTCGTTTGTTGGATCTTGCCTTTGGCTTTAATATGGATTACGAGTGATCGTTATTGGATCTGTTCCTTCTGTGATGTCGCTAGCTGAAAGAGGAGGAGGAGCCTGATCTCAGTGGACACTATACCTATTATTGCATTTTGATTGGTTCTTGTTTCAAATGTTTTTTCTTTGCTGCTATGGAGTTAGTAAAGAGAGATTATGCAAAATAGTCGCCTCCTGTCATTACTAAAATTAAGATTATAAGTACACTAAAGCTAGCATAATCTTCAATTGCAGGTAGGCATAAATTTGAATACATCTATCACGAAATTGACCAGGAAGGTCGATCTCTTATATTGATCTGTCAAATCAACGATGTACTATACACATTTATGAATTTATATGCCCCCTCTGATCACTCAACCCAGTTCTTTAGATCCGCTCTACAAAGACTTGAGGAAGTGGCTAAAGGGATGGTGGTAATAGGGGGAGACACGAACTGTATTCTTGATCCGTAGCGAGATAGATCTTCAATAAAAACCTGTAAATATCTCGGAGAACTCAGACAGAGGGCCGAGAGATTCGTGGATATCCTCGTTCGATATAACTACTATGATGTCTGCAGAGTTCAAAATCCAGATGACAGAGATTTTACTTTCACTCTCTGATTCATTCCTCTTATTCACGTATAGATTTTTTTTTCATGCTGGGTCCAACCCTGGACCGGTGTTCCCGGTCCTGGATTGGACCCATCACTTGATCAGACCACGCCCAGATTTTTATAGCGATCAGGCAGAATCCAGAATATGGAACTAGAAGATCCTGGAGACTCAATTAATCTATCCTCGCTACAGACGAGATTTGAACGGACTTGGTGACTCAGGCTGGGCTTTTTCTGCAGGATAACGATACAGGGGACACCTCAGATATTAATCTCTGGTGCTCCCTGAAGTGTTTTCTGCTGGGATATTTAATAAAGATCTTGGATTAATAAACAAAGAGGGAAATCTCTAGCTGACCTTCATATTGCCTTGGTGGGACTTGAGAAAGGAAATAAATTAAAACCTTCCCCACAGGGCAGCAGGGATATCATCAAGATCAGGCAGGAGATCACTAAGAAGCTGCGAAAAAGGGCAGATTATACAACGATGAGACTTAAACAGAGATGGTATTCCACCAACAATCAGGTAGGTTTTGATCTCACAAATAAACTGAGATATAGCAATCAAAAAGCCAGGATAGAAAACATTATATTAAATGGCAAAACAAATCTATTACCAAGAGATATCGCAATGCGTTTTGATCTTATTATGAAGAGTTATATAATATACCAGATATCCAAATAAATGAACACGACCTGACTAGATTTTTGGATAATCTTAATCTCCCAAAGATCTTGCCAGAAAAACTAGAGAAGCTGGAAGCCAGATGGCTTCTCGGCCTTGTTCTATAGAATATTAGATCCAGTCATTGCACCAGTCCGGGAGAGAGTATATAACAGCATTAATAGAGATACAATCTTTCCAGACAAAATGCTTGAAGCTACTATACTTCCTATTCTGAAGACCGGGAAGGATCCGGCATTGGTCTCCAACTATCGCCTAATTTTTCTTATTAACAAGGACATAAAGATTTATTCTAAAATCTTGTCCCTTAGACTAAATCGGGTTATCCTTGAACTTGTGGCCCCTGATCAGGTAGGCTTTATGCCAAGGAGATCGAGTGAAGATAACATCCGCAGGGTCCTTGGCATATGGTGATACACCGGGAAAAAAACACCTTCGGTCCTTCTCACACTGGATGCCGAGAAGGCATTCGATTGAGTAAACTGGAAATATATGGCAGGGATATAGTCATCTCATTATGCTGTACGCTGATGATATTCTGTTAACGCTCTCTTCCCCTCAACACTCAATCCCGGCAACGTTGGAAATGATCTCCAGGTTTTCCTAAATGTCCAATTACCAACTGAACGCAAGATACACAATTGCAATTGCAACCGGTATAACAAACACTTTGTGATGAGAAACCAGCTCCGATACACAGAGACACCAAGGGTGCATCATTCACCAGCATCCCCAGGCCGACCAGCAGTGTTCCTATTCATCTCCTACCCAGGGGTATCCGTAGGTCTTTCTGCCCAAAGGCGAGACCTTTCACAAGAAGGAAGATCTAATCATCCCAGAGTGTAGGCATCGTTGTTAGAAGTATGGCAGAAGGATATTCAACATTTATACCTCAGAAAATCCTTTTTTGTCATACATTACAGGATGGCATAGATTTATTGACGATATCATATTTTTTTGGTCTGGAACTGTTGCATCTCTAATACAGTTTCAGGAATATGTCAATGTTAAGACCTGCAGTGACTATGGTACTGCTGTCTTATATTCCTTTCCCACTAGCAAAGCATGAGTGATTATAGCTGCAGCCTGGAGTAGAGGTATACTGTAGATGAACACAGTTTCCAAGACGTTGCTCCCCAGCAAATCGAATATCCCCCAAACATGAGCCCAGACTTCATGAAGGGTGAAACAGGAATAAAGGTTTTTATTCAAAACACACTGGCTTTTATGAGGAATCCTCCTGCAAGCAATACTGTAGGCAAAAAGCCCGAACACAGAAGAAAAGACTGAATAAAGTCTATTTTCTTTACAGTCAATAATTAATTTGCGGGTCTCAAGTTTACCCTCCAATACCATGCTCAACAAATAGAATTTCTGGATATGGTTATATATAAGTTAGATGGAAATTTAGCCACTAGGTTATATAGGAAGCCCTTGTCAGTTAACTCGTTATAACATTATGATTCATGTCATCTTCCAAATATGCTTTCTAATATCCCAAAAAGTCAATTTATTTGGATAGAAAAATTATGTTCGGAGCCAGAAATAACAGATAGAGAAAACTCACTTCTATCCCAGAGATTTAGAGATTGAGGTTACCCAGAGCACACGCTTGATCCTAAACCTAACCCTTGTTCCAATCAAAAATCCAATAATCAAATTGTCTTTTTTTTTTTGGTAAATTATATTTTATTGGTTTTCAAAGAAACAAAATACAGTAAAAGAATTATTAGAATTGGGGACGGGGAGGGGTTTGAGGAAAAAGTGAAAAAGAGGGGTAGCATCCCTAGGATCACAGAAAATAAAATACTGTATTTGCTCGATTATAAGACGACCCTGATTATAAGACGACCCCCCAAACTTTGGATATTCCATTATGAAAAAAAACTAAAAGCCTGAATATAAGACTACCCTATAGGAAAAAAGTTCAACTTGTATATATTGACATGTAAATTGCTTTTTTAATAAAAAAATATGATATCAAAACATGTATTTCTTGTTTTTATTTCTTTTTATGTGCCAACGCTGCCTCTCTCCCCCCCTTAGTGTTGTCTCTCTCCCCCCCTCGCCTCTGTTTCTGCACCCCCTCCCTCCCCTTGTCTGTCTCTTCCTCCCTCCCCTTGTCTGTCTCTTCCTCCCTCCCCTTGTCTCTGTTTATTAACCCCTTCCTCCCCTTGTTGCTGTCTCTTCCCCACTCCCTCCCCTTGTTGCTCTGTCCCCCCTCCCTTTGTCTCTGTTTCTTAACCCCTTCCTCCCCTTGTTGCTCTGTCCCCCCCTCCTCATGTCTCTCTTCCCCCCTCCCTCCCTTGTTGCTCTGCCCCCCCCTCCCCCTCTGCCCCCCTCCCTCCCCCTCACCTTTGTCATGATCTCTGGTGGCTAGTGGGGGCAGCCGGGAGATGTCTGCACGATACGTGCAGACATCCTCCATGCTGCCCGACACCTCAGTCTATTATGACGGACAGCTGGTCCGTCATAATAGACGGAGGTGTCGGGCAGCATGGAGGATGTCTGCACGTATCGTGCAGACATCCCCTAGCTGCCCAATTCTCCCTGGTGGCTAGTGGGGCAGCAGAGGATGTCTGCGACTCCCCTGCTGCCACCTGGCACTACCGCCGGGACTTCTGTGACGAAAGCGGAAGTACCCGGCTTCTTCATAGAAGCCCCGTCGGTCGTGCCGGGCGGAAGCAGGGGAGTCTGCGCTCATTGCGCAGACATCCCCTGCTGTTATAGAGGGGGATCCAGGTTCCCTGCAGCTCTGCTGGGGACCTGGATCCCAGTCTTATAGTCTGACCTCAATTTGAGGTCAGATTATAAGACGACCTCGATTATAAGAGCTGGCCCGTCATACAGCTGGTCCGTCATAATAGACGGAGGTGTCGGGCAGCATGGAGGATGTCTGCACATATCGTGCAGACATCCCCTAGCTGCCCGATTCTCCCTGGTGGCTAGTGGGGCAGCAGAGGATGTCTGCGACTCCCCTGCTGCCACCTGGCACTACCGCCGGGACTTCTGTGACGAAAGCGGAAGTACCCGGCTTCTTCATAGAAGCCCCGTCGGTCGTGCCGGGCGGAAGCAGGGGAGTCTGCGCTCATTGCGCAGACATCCCCTGCTGTTATAGAGGGGGATCCAGGTTCCCTGCAGCTCTGCTGGGGACCTGGATCCCAGTCTTATAGTCTGACCTCAATTTGAGGTCAGATTATAAGACGACCTCGATTATAAGACGAGGGGGATTTTTCAGAAAATTTTGTTCTGAAAAAACCTTGTCTTATAATCGAGCAAATACGGTAATAATGAAGATTAGATAGTAGAAGGTAATGAACCAAGGGTGGGCTGGGATGAGAAATCTGTAACATCACACTGTATCACGTAAAAAACGTTACCCATTATAAAATCTTTAGTCAAAATACCGATATTTTAATACATTGGGTGCTCTCTTCTCCATCCTTATCTATCATTTCCATGATATGTCCAGATATATTACACTATGAATCAAAACTCATCCTACACCTTTCCTCAACAGTAGTTCTGTCCAGTAGTACCACGTCCTCAGGTGTTTAGACATGCGATCAGACACTGAAGCCATGAGTGCCTCCATAGATCTGATTTCCTCAACCCTAGCGACCCATTCAGGTATTGGTGGTGCAGAGACAGATTTCCAGTATTTGGGAATTAGGGTTTTGGCCGCTATCAATAAATGTTTACTAACAGATCTCTTAAAAGCGGACAGCCACATTCCTTTCAGAAAAAATAACATAGCCTCAAATGTGAATGGGTATTGAGAATTGTCAATTTTAAGAATGATATCGTGGATTTGTTTCCAGTAGCACTGGATCACCAGACAAGACCACCAAATATGTATGTCTGTGCCTGTATTTTGTTGGCATCACCAACACAGGGGATCATTGTCCGCATACATATGGTGCAGTTTAGCCGGGGTCAAATACCACTTTGCTAGCAATTTTTAATTCATTTCCTGATACTTGGACAATTTAGAGCTTTTATGTGTATGTACAAATGTCCTATCCCATTGTTTAGGAGTGTAAGTATTTGACAAGGCATCCTCCTACTTTTCCATAAATGGGGGAGGGGGGTTGTTGTCAGGAGTAGTCAATTGTAAATATATCACCGAGATCCCGTGCACCATTGGGGTTTGTGAAGAGCAACGACATTCAAACCAGGTCTTATCCCTGGACAATTTATGTTGTTGGGGTAGGTGTTTCAAATAATGTTTGATTTGTGTGTAGTTGAATCTGTCAAGCAACGTCGAGGGGACTCCAAAAGAACAGAGAGAAGGACCAAGTCCTCTGGACGTAGTATAGAATATGTACGTGTGCAGAACATAAATGGGTTAACGGCTTTCAGTCCTGGGGTGTGTGTTCCCGGAGGGAAATCTGTATTGCCCCATAGGGGTGTCATTGGAGAAGGGTAGGACGTAAGTCCCTGCATTCTAGCTACCGAATGAAAAAGGCGTATAGTGGGACGTAGGGTCGGGTGTAATTTGATCAGTTTCCGAGCCTGGGCCGGAGATATCCAAGGCAGTGCTTGTATAGGGGTAGCTATTGCGTAATCCTCCAACAACACCCAATGTTTATCGGCCTTGGAATGCATCCAGTCTACAATTCGCGTTAGGTGGGTTGCTTGATAGTATTTATATATGTCAGGTAGGGCAAGACCCCTCCTGTTCTTTGGCTGTGTCAACACATTATGTTTTATGTGAGGCTTTTTCCCCCTCCAAACTTATTTAGAAATTACCGACTGGAGATCAGAGAAAAAACCCTGCGGGATATCTATAGGCAGCGTCTGAAAAATATAGAGGAGCCGGGGAAGAAAAATTCATTTTAATCACTCCAATTCTACCCAGCCACGAAATATGGTTATGGTCCCATGTGTGCAAGTCCTTTTATAAAGTAGTGGCTAATGGTAGAAAATTTAAATATATAAACGGTAGAGAGCCAGATGCCCAAATATATCATCTTATCTGTACAAATTCTAAATTTATATGTAGCCATAATTCTGTGTATAAATGTCTGAGGCTGTGTTATCAGGTACAATTTCAGACTTAGCCATGTTTAATCATCCCTATATGGGCAAACAGATATATATTAATCAGTTTATTAATTGTTCAACACCATTTGTGATATACATTCTTATTTGTCCCTGCTCAAAATTTTATATAGGTTGTACAATAAGACCCTTAAAGGAGCGCATTGCAGAAAATAAATCTGCTATCCGCAATATTTAAAAAATCCTCAATACGACAAATGAGAAAATTAATGCCATAGCAGTTTATTACCTTGAAGCAAAACATGGCTCTCCAGCATCTTGAAAATGTTATGGTATAGAAATTATCCCTATCCAATCAAGGGGTAAAGATAGACATCAGGCTCTCCTGCGTAGATAAATCTTCTGGATAAATGAACTAGGAGCTCTATCTAATGAGAACAATACTGCAGGTTTAAATAAAGAATTAAATTGGACTGTTTGTTTATAAAATTTGTTTATAAACCTTTGTAAAAAAAAAATCCCATAACAGTTGTCTATAATATTTATAACAACTGTCTACAATATCTATGTATAAAGTTATGTATATTTCTTACTATGATCCTTCTGTAGGTCATTCAGTAACTAACTGTACATACGTGTATATAAAATCATTGTTAATTGTTCAATTGTATTGTTAATTGACTCACACTGGTCCTGTGACCAGAGTGGGTGTGTATATATATTAGCTCACTGCTTTGCATTTAATATACTCACCTTGAAAATGGCACACAGTGCCGAAACCGGTCGGTGATACCTTTATGAAGTAAAAGTCACCATGTGGTTTTTGAAAAAGAACTGAATCCATCTTTATTTTTGCTTCAAAGGGTGAGAATTATTCCTCTGACCTCACAGAAGTGCTAACCTAAGGTATTTTTCAACAATTGTAAACAACTATTTGTGTTAAATTATATTTTACTCCTCTGTACCGTTACACTCATAACTTTTTTGAGTGCATCAATTTATTATATTGGGTTTTGCACAGTCAGTGTTTTATTCTGTTTTTACAAATATTCACTTATGTCTTCATATATGTAATTTTTGTATATAGATAAACTAAGACATTTGGCTTTATTTTGTTACTGTTTACAAGTGTTCACATTTGCTTTGGCACTTTATTCATATGTATCACTTGTTCTAAGCACATTATTTTTTTGTTACATTGCACTGTACGCCAGAGAAATCTCTTTCCCTCAATTACCAACTGAACCTGGCTTTTCTTAGACTCCAGTCAGAGGAACCTACTAGAACTTATAGGCCAAAACATACATAATACAAGCCCGATTGATTATCTGGGAATTAAAATCACACACACACTGGAAAATGTCATTCCCATTAATTATGCTCAGCTACTAATGGAAATTAAGAACATGTTAAATACATGAAGTCCCTAAAATTGTCTTGGTTAGGCCTATTAAACATCATAAAATCATATATACTCCCAAAAATGTTATATCTGCTTAGAGTCATTCCATATAGAGTACCTTTAGATACACTGAGACAATTTGAACATGACTTTTTGAGGTTCGTCTGGGGCTCTGGCAAGCCAAGGATAGCCAAGGCAGAAATTAAAAGGAGTCTCCAAAAAGGAGGACTTGGCTTCCTAGATCTGATCAGACTGCAGAATGCGTGTCAGCTGGCCAACGTCTTGTCGTGGAGGGTGAAAAGTTCAGATAATCTGGGGTGGATCAATATAGAAAGGGAGGCAGCAGGTACTGTTGACCCATTCCTCTTTCAGTGGTTGAGTCCAGAAGCATACAGAAAATGAAGACCGGACAATAGAATTATCATCCAAAACATACATAGACTATGGAGAGCAATGGGATCTTTGAAAAAGATCACATATGATACTCCAATAGAAGTGATGTCCTTGATGATTCAAGATATAAATCCATCCAGCTGCTATAACAGGGGGATCCCATGTGTATCTGATTTGTTCACCAATGAGAGATTTCGTTCTTTTCCAGACTTACAGATACAGTATAGCCTTCCAAATACAGAAATATTTACATTTGTTCTCAGTAAATGAGACCACTCCATCAGACTCTTGGGGAGATTTTCTCAGGAGTGTTCTTAGTACTCCTGAGAGATTATCTCTAAGTTGCTTGCTTTTCTGGAAAACCTCCTAACACAGAATAAATCTGGGGCACTGGTAAGATGGGAGAGAGAACGGTCACTGAATGAACCATTACAGAAATGGCATAGTCCTTGGCAGGCTACCAGGAAGGCCACGCACTGTGCAAATTTACAAGAACAATATTTTAAACTCATTCATCGTTGGTATCTGGTACCCACATGCCTATTTAAGTTCCATCATCTACCAGACGATTTATGCTGGAGGGGCTATGGTGACCAAGGGTCCCAGATCCATATATGGTGGGAGTGTCATTCTTAACTTACAGAAAATGATGTAACTCAAAATCAGAGTTCAAACCATGAGGAATGAAATTGTGCAAATTAAAGATTCATTTCATTTCTGTTTGACCCAGTTTATTCATTTTATTTCCTCCTCTGCAGTGGTTCTCAATTTTCTTAATGCCTGTAAGGAGCTGTGGATTTTTATTATGATGGGTGTCAAAGTGTTGGGAGACTATGTGTTTAGGATATCCTTTTTTAATATTTCTTATATGTTCAGCTATCCTAGTTTTTAAAGCTCTTGATGTTCTTCCCACATAATATAAATTACATGGGCACCACAGCATATATATATATAATCACATGTAATGATATCTTTAATCTTTACAATTTTTTCTATGTTAGGTAATTTTAGTTCAGAGAATTGTACTATCCAATTTATTCGTTTCCCTGCAGGCTTGACATACTCTGCACCTATGAAACCCTACACAGCTGTTTAAAAAGTTGTGCCCTGCATCCTTCTTGGTTTTTCTGGTATTAACGTAACTTCTACTCAGATGTTGTTTTAAATTTGGAGCACCTCTAAAAATTACTCTAGGGTTAACAATAATTGTATTCAAGGAGGGATCTTTTTGCAAAATAGGCCAGTACTTTTTAATGATCCTTTTGTTTTGTCCACTACAATCATTGAACTCAGTAATAATTGGTATATCTCCTGTCTCATATATCTTATTAGGTCTTTCTCCAAAGAAACTATTTCTTTTCCTTTCCCGGACTTCTTTAATGGTTTTTTCTATAGGTCCACTATTATATTGTTTTTCTATAAATCAATTTTTTATCTTTTCGGCCTGTATATTAAAATCTTTAATATCAGTACATTTTGTTTTGATCCTTAAGAGTTGGCTTTTTGGAATATTTAACAGCAACGGGAGGGAATGGCAACTGCTCATTTCTATGTACCTATTGGTATCGACCTTTTTAAAGAAGGTTCTTGTTTGTAACAGTTTATTATCAACAAAAAATTCTAAATCCATAAAATAAATAGCCTGATTGCTATATTCTTGTGTAAGGGTAATACCCCAATTATTGGTATTCAGATATACGAGAAAACTCTGTAGAGAGACAGCATCACCCCTCCAGATGAAAAAGAGGTCATCTATGTAGCGTTTATAGACAATTAGGCTTTGCTCCCAGTTATGCTGAGAGAAGATACATTCATTCTCCAGTGTGCCATAAAAAGATTGGCATAGCTGGGAGCGAATTTCATGCCCATTGCTGTCCCATTTGACTGAAGATAAAAATCATCATCATACCAAAAAAAGTTGTTTTTAAGAATAAGATCTATACCTTCTACTATGAACTTAATTTGGGATTCCAGTAGGTTACTATCCTTTTTAAGAAAGAACTCCACTGCTTTACAGTCTAGGCTATGATCAATAATCGTATATAAAGAACTTACATCACAGGTTACTAAATAATAATTTTCCTCCCACTGGAAATTTTCTAAAATTTGTAACAGTGAGGTAGTGTCCTTAAGATAAGCCTTAGTTTTCTTTACAACAGGTTGCAATAACGTATCTATGTACTTTGACAAATTGGAAAGGATGGAATTAAAAATTTAAATACCGGGGTTATAGGGTATAGTATGTTTATATAATCGTATTCCTTTTTTCCCCAGGAGTCTTCCTTTATCTAAATACCTTATAAGTTTATTTTTTATACTATTGATTGGATTATTTTTCAAAATTATATATGTGTTCTTATCCGCTAATTGATGTTCTAACTCCTGACAATAATCTGTCCTATTTAGCAGGACTATTCTCCTATTAAATAATCCAACCCACACAACCTGAATTGAGCAGATAAAAGTACACGCCTCCTGCCCATCTCTAGCATTGAGGAAGTAGTTGATTCGACGAAACGCATCTGCTGTGAGAGAGGGGGAGGACCTTTCACTCACTCCCTTACGACCCGAGAGGAAGGTGTGCTGAAGACTAGATGGGACGCCATGCTTGTATTCGCATCATCACTTGAGGACGAGCTTTCAAACACATGGTCGTTTACAGCTGAGATCAAACACATCGGACTTCTGCAAGTGTTTTTTTTTGCACATTTATTTTTATCTGAAGTAAGCCTCATGTATGCGGGGGCCTTTAAAGTTATTTATTTTTACATCTACATTATGCAGCTTCTCTTGTGATTCCCTGTTAATGTATTCGAGCCGAGTGTAAGGGCTCTGGTACAGGTAAGAGGGATACCAGGGGGGTATATATATAAGGGGATTTGTATACATTAGCAGTTTTACACATTGTTGTGTTTATTTATATTTTTTTCATCTACATTGTGGAGCACCTCGGACCAGTTGGGCTGAGTATATATATATCCATTTTTTATAGCTCCTAAGCGCATCACCTTTCAAATCACCTATCCTCAGATTATGCCTATCTATAGAAGGTAGATAATGGGAAATCAAAATGGAAATTAAATACATAGAAGGGTTATAGAACTCAGTAGTAGCAAAGTCCCCACATTATATATATATTATATGTAAGATATAGGACCCAAGACAGTCAGAAAACTAAATTAAATTGATTTTGCTCCCATTATAGTGACATAAATGGAATGAAATATCACTGTAAATAATAGTCATTTATATCTGACGATAATACTACCAATGCAAGTAGAAATAGTATGTAATGTTATATTTCTGTATACTTGTCTGTGTTGTACTACTTTTATTGTATTTTTTAACTAATAATGAAAATTAATAAAGAAGAATTTAAAACGAAAAATACTGCAGGAAAGCTATTCTATTTTTTAGCACTGGGTCTCTCACCACCAGAGCACGCTGGTGTGCATCAAAGACCTGGCCAGGCTTCTTTTTCGCTCCGGATTCACTGCTCTGAGTCCAGCATTGTCTCAAGCGGCTCTCCTTTAATGGTGTGTATTATCTACCCATTACTGTTATTGGTTTTATCCAGCTTTGTCTCTTTAGTTTTATTTATATTTGTCAGTAGCATACCCATACTGATAGTTGTAATTTATTCATTTGTATTTTGTGTTCCCACCCCTGATTTCAGGTGGTTCTGTATTCACCTATTTTATTTCATTATATTTATTAAATCTATATATTTTTTATACCTTTTAAATTGTGTGTTTTTTTATGGTGTATTTTTATACATTCATATTTAGTCATTTCCACCTAATTCTATATCATTCTGTAGCGCTGTCTTCCCTCCTTCTACAAATTCAGAAACTTACTGCTTCTAGCAGAATTAGTGGTTCCATTTTTCCAATCTTCTTCTGGGTAATTAAAATCCCCCATAAGGATACTATACCCTATTTTAGAAGCCTTTTCTATTTTTTAATAGCTGTGACTCTTCAAGTCTACCATGAATTTATGACAAAACTAAATGATAGAAATGACATTACAGAGTAAAATTATAATAATATATTACATTTCTTATCCAGATATCTAGGACATCTTACTACTGAAAAGTATTTAAAAGAAGAAAGTATTTAAAAGGAGAAAAACTACCACAACTAGAGGACATAGTCTTAAATTAGAGGGGCAACGGTTTAAAAGTAATATCAGGAAGTATTACTTTACTGAGAGGGTAGTGGATGTATGGAATAGCCTGCCAGCTGAAGTGGTAGAGGTAAACACAGTCAAGGATTTTAAGCATGCGTGGGATAGACACAAGGCTATCCTAGCTATAAGACCGGGAACGGGGGACTAATAAAAGTACTCAAAAAAAATAAATTGGGCAGACTAGATGGATCGAATGGTTCTTATCTGCCGACACATTCTATGTTTCTATGTTTCTATGTTTCTAAGATCATACCCATCTCAGTGACATTAACACCTTGGAATGTACTACGCAATCTGAAAATTAATAACCTAACAAAATATGAAAATATATTAATTAGATCATTATGTATGGGTGTAAGAATATATACAGCTAGTAGATGGAAAATATTAGACCTATCCTAGTAAAATCTGTGTAAATGAAAGTATTGAGTATTGTAAATGACAAATATAAGAAATTTCCGAAACTACTGACACCATGGCTTTCTAGTCCTTATGGTAGATCTGTTAATACTGATATCATCTAATTATTGATTAAGCCAAGCTAAGTTATTACAAACCTCTATTTTTAGAGTTGAGCGGACACCTGGATGTTCAGGGTTCGGCCGAACTTCGAAAAAATGTCCGGGTCCATGCTCGAACTTGGCCCTGAACCCGAATCCCATTGAAGTCAATGGGGACACAAACTTTTGGCCACTAAAATGCCTCTAAAAAAGTCCTGGAAAGGGCTAGAGGGCTGCAAAATGAAGTAAAATGTGGGTAAGAGTAGGACAAGTGTCCTGCAAGCAAATGTGGTTAGGGAAATAACTTAAAATAACGTAAAATACATACAAATTACAACTACAGCTGAGCCATAAAATAGCACTAGATGGAATCTTTGATTTTAGCTTTGGAAGAACATAAATCTAAATCTAAATCATGGCTGCCAGGAGGATCAACAAAATTATCCATTTGAGAGAGGGTTGGAGTGCAGGGTATTCTCTTTCAGTTTATACTAAGTGACCCATAGGTTGAGGAGTCGGTGACCGCCACGGTGTAGGTGGAAGCGGTGCTGGAGGAGGAGGAGGTAGCCAGAATTTTTCAAAGTGCGCTGTAAACACAGTATTGGACTGTTCTATTTGACTCTCAGATATGAAGTGCAGGACGCAACTGTAATATTTAACACCAACAAATTGCAGTATTTAA
The DNA here is from genome assembly GCA_036172795.1 of Pelodytes ibericus. Lineage (NCBI taxonomy): Eukaryota > Metazoa > Chordata > Amphibia > Anura > Pelodytidae > Pelodytes > Pelodytes ibericus. The sequence continues at coordinate 66,536,758 of CM069861.1, forward strand.
AAATGCCTAGCTGTTGCCCACTGAGCTAACAGAACAGGATTAAAGTCATGTGCCTGGCACACATGCAGTTGCAAGTGCACTGCACTCTCTGTGGCACTGGGCTCAGGGCAGGGTACAAATATGTAGTATAGCACCCACTAAAATAATCACTGTAATTTGAATACTCGCTGTAGGATTATGCCCCTCAATATGCCAGGATTATGCCCCTCAATATGCCAGTAATATGTCTCTCAATGTGCCAGGATTTAGCCACCCAATATGCCAGGATTATTATGCCACTCAATATGCCAGTATTTTCCCACACCATATGCCAGGATTATGCCCCTCAATATGCCAGTATTATGCCTCTCAATATGCCTGGACTTAGCCACCCAATATGCCAGGATTATTATGCCACTCAATATCCCAGGATTTTGCCCCTCAATATGCCAGGATTATGCCCCTCAATATGCCAGGATTTAGCCACCCAATATGCCAGGATTATTATGCCACTCAATATGCCAGGATTTTCCAACACAATATGCCAGGATTATGCCCCTCAATATGCCAGAATTATCCCCCTCAAAATGCCAGGATTATGCCTCTCAATGTGCCAGGATTTAGCCACCCAGTATTCCAGGATTATTATGCCACTCAATATGCCAGGATTTTCCCACCCAATATGCCAGGATTATTATGCCACTCAATATGCCAGGACTTGGCCACCCAATATGCCAGGATTATTATGCCACTCAATATGCCAGGATTTTCCCACACAATATGCCAGGATTATGCCCCTCAATATGCCAGGATTATTATGCCTCTCAATATGCCAGGACTTAGCCACCCAATATGCCAGGATTATTATGCCACTCAATATGCCAGGATTTTCCCACACAATATGCCAAGATTATGCCCCTCAATATGCCAAGATTATGCCCCTCAATATGCCAGGATTATTATGCCTCTCAATATGCCAGGACTTAGCCACCCAATATGCCAGGATTATTATGCCACTCAATATGCCAGGATTTTCCCACACAATATGCCAAGATTATGCCCCTCAATATGCCAAGATTATGCCCCTCAATATGCCAGGATTATGCCCCTCAATATTCCAGGATTATGCACCTCAATATGCCAGCATTCTGCCACTCAATATGCCAGAATGATGCCTCTCAATATGCCAGGACTTAGCCACCCATTTTGCCAGGATTATCCCACACAATATGCCAGGATTATGCCCCTCAATTTGCCAGGATTATGCCTCTCAATGTGCCAGGATTTAGCCACCCTCTTCCTCCCCCCTTCCACCTCCTTACTTACCTCCTCGCTGCTGCTCTGTCTCCCGGTGCTGCAGGTCTGTGGCTGTGAGGAAGCGTTGGACGGGAACCGTCCAGCCAATGCGCATTCAATAAAGTTTGTTTAACAAACTTTATTGAATCCCCAACGGCTGGAAGGGAGCGCACAACGCTTCTCTCACAGCCACGGACCTGCACCGGGAGACAGAGCAGCAGCGAGGAGGTAAGTAAGGGGGAGGATTTTTTTTTCACGGTTCCGGAGCCCCCTTCTAAGTTGCGCCCTAGGCGGCTGCCTAGGTCGCCTAAAAGGAGGCGCCGGCCCTGCCGAACCCCGAACACCAACACGAACATACAGTGGAATGTCCGTGTTCGGGTCCGATGTCCAAAAACAGTAATGGTCGGTACGAAACCGAACAGTGCAGGTTTTTTCATCCTGTTATTAATATTAAATTGTATATCTGATATCATATCCTTTGTAAATAATTCTGATTAATCCTATAATCTATTAAGCAATTTGATAAATGACGCACTGACACAATGTAATATTTAGAAGATCAGTTTATAAACCAATGAATCAAAATAAAGATATACAGTATTTAAAAAATGACTTTTCAAGTTCACCTATTTTTTGTGGTTTATAACAAATACCCACTAATAATTTTGCGGCAGTCTACCCCGAGTGACTATCTCCATCAACAATGATTCCACATGTTCAATACTGTGATTATATATATCTTCCCTGGAATGAGGCAATAATGCTGTTTTGATATACAGACAGACCCCGCCACCTCTTTTGTTTGACCTATCTTTTCTAAACAACATGTAGCCCTCCAAATTGATTGACCAATCATGTGTCATTCCACCATGTTTCTGTTATACCAATCAAGTCATAATTTTCAATTTCTGCTACCATCTCCAATTCCACTATTTTACCAGTTAAACTTCTGCCATTTACAAGCATATACTTAAAGCCACTGCCATGATCCATTTGTGATTTAATTTGGAAGTTGTTTATAGGTTTCTCCTTACAATCCATTCTAGCCATGATAACGGATCCACCCACCAGGGTACTAACTAAGTTGCCTTCCCTCTAGCCCAGTGTTTATTGGTCCTTCCCTACAACCCCCTATACCTAGTTAAAACACTTCTCCAACCTTCTAGTCATCCCATCCCCTAGAATATGGGCCCCTTTGGCATTTAGGGGTCATCCATCACAACTGTAGTGATTGTACACCAATGCAAAATTGGCCCAGTGCACTGGAAAACCAAAGCCCTCCCTCTTAAACCTTGACTTCAGCCATGCATTAATCTCCCTAATCTCCTGCTGTCTCTCTGGTGTAGCGCATGGCACAGGTAGTATCTTTAGAATACTACCTTGGAGGTCCATTTCTTAATCTTACTCTCTAAATCTCTAAAATTACCTTTTAGGACCCTCAATTTTCCTCTTACTTTGTCATTAGTTCCAATATAGACCAAGACAGCTGGCTCCTCTCCAGCCCCTCAGAATAATCCGTCCACTTTGTCTGCAACATGGCAAACCCGGGCACACGGGAGACAGCAGAGCTTCAGATTACCCTATCTACTCTATTGATAATAGAGTCCCCTACAACCTCAACCTGCCTAGTCTTCACTAGCTTAATCTGTTATTGGTCTGAATTAAAACAGACTTTAAAAATTCTGTAAAAATGTGATCGACCCCCTACCTCCTAAAATCATATCACATAATATAGAAAATCTAAATCTATGGGTATACCTAGGAATAAAAAATATATTGGACATGGGAGCGTGATGACGTAGATACACATACACACTGAGAGGCAGGATGATTTGACCGACGAGAATCTCTGTTGTGAGCGGGCAGTATCTCGGCATCTTCCCGAGTTTAGACAGAGTGGCAGCTAAAAAGTGGTCCAGCTGGTGGTTTAATTGTTCAGGGTTCGTAATGCAGCAGATTAAGATTATCTGTCTCTTGCACGAATTGCAGAGAAGACCAAAAGAAAATGAGACAGAGGAAGCACTAACCTCCATGCCAAAAAGATTGGGTGAGCTAGTTCCTATATTTTTTTCTAAAGCTGATGTTTACAGTATAAAGCTTTTAGTCACGGACTTTGAATGTCTTTAGTGTTCACGGGTGGAAAGGCATAAGACTGTTACAAAACAAATAAGGAAAGAAAGCCAAGAGGAGTGTGAGTCTGCAATTTGTGGAAGTAGAAACTATTGCAGCTGATCAAGAGATATAAATATAAGTTAATGGCCCCAATGACTTCCAGGAGGCAACAAAAAACAAAACTCTTGTTCATAAGGGAAAAGCAGGAAGAAAAAAAATATACTTTTTTTCCCCCACAAGCTCCTAATAATTCTGCTTTAGACTCCCCCTAATATGGATACTTCAACTAGGACAGACCTTATTGACCTAGATTTGGTGAGTTGATGAACTTAAACAAGAAATGTCTAAAGCTTCTTTGGAAATAAAAAGATACATTTCTCTCCTAACAAATAATATCCAAGTGGTAGAAGATACAAAGAACACTTTAGAATTTCAAATAAAAACCTGGAAGGATGAACGCTCACTTTAGAACAAAATATGTCCTATCTAGAAGACAAGGTGGGAGATTTCGAGGACAGGACTAGGAGGAACTTCCCTGAGAGTACGACTTCAGAGGATCTTTCACAAGTTTTAATGTCCTACTTCTCTGCTCTTGGCCTTAGCCTTAGTGATCATGGACAAACAATAAAATGCTATCATAGGCTTCCTAGACTGAAGATTGTCTCTTTGGATCTCCCAATGGACATCATCGCTTTTTTCAATTCGTTCAGATCCAGAGACTTGGTTTTAAAAGTGAGCAGGGAAAAAAAGCTGGCAGAATCTCTGTTTAAAGACATTATAGTTCTGTCTGACTAATTTATAACACCAGATTTAAGAGTAAAAATTATCGCAAGTCATTTTTGTATTTAAGAAACACAACATGAGATTCAGATGGGATTTTCCTTCTAAAATCTTGATTTATGAATGAGTTAAATTCCTCTCATTTGATGATCCCTATAACTCCAGAGATTGGTTAAAGTCTAAAAACCTGAGTTAAATTTGACGCAGCATTTACAAAGTCAATATAAGAAGTTATAATGTAATTGGGGAGAAGAATTAGACTAGAAAAAGTCACAATAAAAAACACAAAAACACTTTGGCATTAAATACGCTTGTAGTGCATTTCTCCGTTGCCCACCAGGAGAGATTCACTCGGCTCCTCTCTTCAGCTTTTTATTGTTAATTTTCAAAAGATGGAGAAAGTTGATGTCTGATTTGCTTTTGCAGGGATCTTTATACTAAGATAGTCTAGATTTGTCCTTGAATTGTCAAATTTGTTGAGATTCAAAATGTATTTAATCTCCATGTCCGGGACATTATTAAACTGTGCAGCAGTTTTATTTAAATTTGGTTTATAATTTGATATATCACTGAACTTGGAAATTTCACTCATCAGGGAGATATTTGAAGCAATTGTATCAGTCAAAGTGAGAACTACGCCATCTGCATTTATTAGAATTGTTTTATTTTGTCGTCCACCTGTATACACCTAATCGGTTTATTTTGTCTGATTCTTATAGCAAAAGGCTCCAAGATCATGATATGGGTAACAAGGTACATCACTGATGCGTACCATTTATTAGTGAGAACCAGTACAAACCTAACCCGCCCCCACCACACTGGCCTGTGGATAAGAGTATAGAGCAAGTGCCGCAGATAGGAACCTATCTACAAAATTATAGGAACTAAGAACCTTCTTCATGACCCCCATCTTTTCTGCATCTCATGAAAATGCATTCAGAAGTCTCCTGGAACCATCACTGTCATCCCTCCCTGGAACAAAACTTATTTGGTGAAAAAGTAGAAATGGCCGGCTCTGCACTTTTCAATGTCCCTCTTCAGGCTCCTCCTCTCGGCACTCTCGCCGCAAACAATGAATACTTTGTGAAGGAAGGAGTTTAGGGTCGCCCACTTCAGGGGAAAATAACAAAACAGGATTCCAGGTAATTGCTGTATGTGAGCGTTTATTGGAAAAATGCCACAGCTAATAGCTGATAGCAGAGTGGGGTTCACCCGGTGGGTCTAAACAAAAGCCTACGTGTTTCGCGCCTGCGTACTGGTACTTCATCAAGTGCATAAGTGAGAGGTGGAAATCCGCTTCTTAAATACCTGTTTGAGGTGATTAACCATGTGAAAACATTAAAGTAATAGACATACATGAAAAATGCTACATATTATACATGTAAAGTAGTTTGTATATCTAATAATAAAAGATGGTCTATTTGTATACAAGGAAAACTTATATTGCATAGTTTATATATATATATATATATATATATATATATATATATATATATAATGTAATAATTTTTGGGAGCAAAATAAGATGAACTGATGCAAGAATGCAAGTTCATATATTATAGGGTCCCCTGTAGATGACAATTGGATCTCTTATTGTGCTGTAAGTATGATTTGTCTATATAAATTATTAACTCACATTTGGTAAAGGGCTTTACAACTATGGCACTGCAAATGTATCTTCCAATTCAGGCAGAAAATCCACTCATATGCGGACTCAACATTAGGGATCCGTATGCCACTAACACCGGTCTTTGCAATTTTTGGTTCTACTCAGACCCCCTTTCCCCACATAAAATTGGCACTCATTTTATCAGCAGTGGCAAACAAAACTATATTGCAATTTTGGATCAAGCAAGAGGAGCCTTCTCTCACTGTCTTCAAAGAGAAGCTCTTTATTTTGTTTAGAATGTGTTGGTTGACTGCCCAAAATGACAAGACCAACTGTACTAAATGGTTTTTAACAGACTGGAATTCTTATATCACTGTGCTACCCATAACTACAAGGACACAAATCAAACACATTTTCCAAAACTCTCCCTGGTATATGAACCAATTACTTCTGGGAAAAAAAACCCAGTTACCTTGGATCGTTAACTGACCGACGACACTAGCGCCTCTTAACTGATTATTAATACCAAAGAGGGCTTTCTCTTCCATTACAAATCTGGATACTTGTTATGATGTTTCACCAAATACACTCTGGTTACCACCCACCTTGCAAACAAAGTTATACCGATAAGTTACCCTTTGATCTGGAGACAGGCATCGTATTTGTTTAGATAATGTTAATGTTAAATTGTGATGGATTAGCACTAATCTCAATCTTTACTGTTTCTATAAAATGTGTATCATTGTGTCGACATGGGGTATCACTATAAATGCCTTGAAAAACCATATAATGTTACTCTATTCTATGTATGTTATTGTTGTATTGCTATCAATAAAAATTAAAATTAAAAAAAATTTAAAAAATCCTCTACTTCCATTGGTGGCTAAGAAAAATGCTTTAACTCTTCTCAATACTTTCCCCCCCCCCCCCCCTTTATTTAACAATTTTGATTACAAAAATATAATTTAAACACCCAATCCCAAAGACAAGACTTTACAACATAAATACAAAATACAATTTCTTTATATCCAATAGCATAATAGAACCATGAGAGATCAGCAAAGAATGTTTATATTAAAGTGCTCTTGTGCATAAAAAGTCTCCTGTTGTTTTATTTGATTGTATTTGGTCAGATAAAACGACTGTCACAGAACCCTCCAATTCGGGGGTAGAGGATTTATTTCCTATTATTTATTCATTTTCTCTATTTATATGTTTATTTATTACAGTTATATGTTTGTTTGTTCCTTTTTTTTTCCCCTTCCCCTTAATTACCCCTTTCCCTCCCTCCTTCTCTCTCCTACCCTATTTGGATAACTTCTCAATCCAGAGATTCCATGTAGCATAATTAGTACTGTTAATCATATATTGGGCTGCTACTCCCCTTTCCCTTTTACATTGGTACAGTGCTTGTTCTTTAACTCTTGTCATGTACTTGGATCATTTGTTTTCCATGCCCTAGCTATCAATAGTTTGGTTGCTAATAAAATGTGCTCAACCCCATTTCTCAATTGTTTTGGGAGCCATTCCAAACAGCTATTGTCTGAATTGGTACAGACTCCAGTACTTTATTTTTAGGGAAATAGTGTTTTCTAAATCTTTGCCAAAGCTTGAGGATATTCTTGAGGATAAATTAGTTATTCATATTCTTTTCTTGGTTTTTCCCTTGTTTGGTGGTTGACCAAAAGAGGGAGGAGATATCTCTTCCTCCAATTATATCTGTTTTGATTTTATGCCATTTTTCATTATAAAATAATGCACTCTGGGACATCAATGCGTGTGAAAGCAAACTCGCCTGTTGGTACTGTGAGATATCTGGAACTCCCAAGCCTCCTTCTTTCGTATTTCTAGACAGAACTGACAGGCCAATTCTTGATTTTTTTCCCCTTCCAGATGAAATTATTAAAGGCTTGCTATATCATCTTATTCCATGAATGTGGACCAGAAATCGGTAACATTCGAAATAGGTAGAGCCATTTTGGTAAAATATAAGCTTTTATGATATTAATACGGCCCCACCATGAAATTTCTTTGTCTTTCCATTCTTTTAGATTAGGGGTAGGAAGTTGGCTTCCAACATGTCTTTAAGGTTAGCTGTGACTTTAATTCCTAAATATAGAAATTCCTTGTTTGTCCATAAAAAGAAAAACTTCCTCTTTAAGTCAGCAACATAGTCTGGGTCCATGTTCAGTGTTCGGGCCACCGATTTCTCTATATTTAATTTGTAATTGGAATGTGCACTGTACAGTTATATTTCATGCATAAGCTCCCTCAGGGCTCTATCTGGGTTAGATATAGTGACTAGGACATCATCTGCATATGGGTTCATTTTTACTGATCCTTGTGATGTCTCTGGTTCTCCCTAATACTTCTGGCTAACACTTCGATGGTAAGCACATACAGTAGCGGTGACAAGGGGCACCCCTGCCTGGTACCATTGGAAATAGGGAACCAGTCAAAGGAAAAACCCATTCCTTTAACTTTGGCCATGGGAGAGGAGTACAATAGCATAATAGAGTTAAAGATGTTACCGCTGAACCCAAAAGTTCCTAAGGTTTTCCCTAAGAATGGCCATGCCACCTGGTTGAAGGCTTTCTCACCATCTAGAGCCAAAACCATGAATGGAGTTTACAGCGAGTTAGCTCTGTCTATTACGTCTATTATTCTCCTTATATTATTTACTGGGGATATACAGAAGACAAATCCTACCTGGTCAGGAGAGACCAGGAGAGGCATGATCTTTTTCAACCTGGAAGAAAGGGTATATCTTTATGTCTGCATTCAGCAGAGAGATCGGGCGGTAGTTGGATATTAAGAGCGGATCCTTCCCTGGTTTAAGAATGGGTATTATCTCCGCCTGAATCATCTCCTTTGGGACTGCTGAGTTAGATATAATGTGATTGAAGGTGTTTGTTAAGTGTGTTGCAATATTTTCCTTCAATATTTTATAAAACAGATTGTTAAACCCATCTGGCCCAGGTGATCTATTCTTCCTCAGGCTTTCTATTGCCGTAGTCACTTCTTCAGTTCTTACCGGCAAGTTCGAGGTCTCTAGGTGTTCTTTCAAGATTTGGGGAATTGCTCTAGAATTGAAATATTTGTCTAGTGAGGATTGTGAGGGATTACTTGGGATGTTGTACAGCTTAAAATCGTATTTACTAAAGGCGCTGCCAATGTCCTTTGGTAGTAAAGCTAATTTACCTTTGTCTAGCATTTTAGAGAGAAATTTCTTAGAATTCTTGTTCTTTAATCTATTTGTTAGTAATTTATCTGCTCTATTACCTAGATAGTCAAATTTCGTTTTCAAGTATTCCATATTTTTGTTTAATTTATTGATTGTTTGTTCTTTAACCCTTTAGTGACAATACATTTTCACCTTGACTTTCCCTTGGTGACAATGACTGTTTTGACATTTCTGGGGTGTTTGTGTTTAGCTGCAATTTTATTCTTTCTCACATACAGTACCCACACAAATTATATGGTTTTTTTTTATCGTCATAAAAAGGGCTTTCATTAGATACCATTATGTTCATCATATCTTATAATTTACTAACTACAAAAATAATCATAAAATATGATGAAAAATTAAAAAAATCCCACTTTTTCTAACTTTGACCTAAAATATAATTTACACAAATAAAATCATTAAAAAGACCCCGTCTAAATAGTTTCTAAATGTTGTCCCGAGTTAAAAAATATGCATGTTTCCATATTTTTCGGTATTTTTTTGCGAGTTATGGGGCAAAAACCAAAAATAGTGTTTTTTGTTTTTTTCCTATATTGACCTTTTGACCCCAACCTGAACCCAAAATTTAACCATAACACTAAATGTAACCCCAACTCTAATCCTTATTATATCCCTTAATATGTTTTTATTTTAATTTAATTTTAACCCTATCCCTTATGCTAAAAAAATATTTAATTTTAACCCTATAGGCTAATCTAACTATAACCAGTTTTTAATTAATTAAATATTTATTTTAACTTTTTCCATTGCTATGCTACTTAACTACCACTAGAGGCAGTCAAGTAGCATATTCAGAGCGACGGAAGTGAAGTTACTTTCACTTCCGAAGCTCAGACCGGCAGAGGGCATAGCCATATTGACGGAGCACATGCTCCGTCAATATGGCTCCCACGATCGCTCCGTGGGGCGATCGTGGGTGCCCCAGAGCAGTAATTTCAGTGCTGGCTATTTCCTTGACATTGAGGCAATAGACCAGCACCGTTAAAGCGTGATCGCATGAACCGTCAAAGATCTTTGATCGCGAAAACCTCTTGATTCACTGCAGGACGTGCCAAGCAAGGGAGTTTCTCCCAGGATGTGCCTGACACGTCCTTTGTCGCAAAGGGGTTAATAGATGTTTGGAGCTTCCTAATCTTCTCTGTTTCAATTACTGATGGAGTTACTTTATTTACTCGGGAGACCTCTGCTAATTCAATGTATAAGTCTGTTAATTTAGGTAATTTATTCCTCCTTTCTCTGGCTTTCAATTCAATAAGGGTGCCCCTGATCACACCTTATATGCACACCATACCGCAGGAGCTGTTATATCATCAACGTTGTTATCTATAAAATATTGCTCTCTGTAAGGATGTGTAAGACGTGAGACGTGAGTGGGAAAGGTTCGGTGGCAACCGATGAGTACAGCATCACACTAGCCCGACGCAGGAATGATCCAGAATTGATCCAATATGGACAGACACAGAGGGATCAGACCCCTCCGTTGAGGAAAAAGCCTCGATTGATGTGACATCAAAGCACAGATACAGTGGACACTCAAGCTCAGATGCAACACAGATACTTGTTTTTGATTCTGCGGGAACTAGGGAAAATATGACTGATCTCAGAAGGTGAACTACTGTACATACAAAGGTACAGACAGGATGTATATCGTTGAATCACATGTCCTGCAGGTAATCTGCTTACACAGAAGATCCGAACAAACTGGTAAGATCTAACCATATCCGTGAAAGAAAGTAACAGTATGTTGCCCTCGAGTTGAACTGAAACCTGCATAACTCAAGAAAAAAATATTAGATATTATCGCCTTCAAACATTTCTTCATTTATTACACACTGAAGCACAAAATTTGCTGCTGTATAGATACTACATTTCGTTACCTGCAATACATTGTAAGTTGTCAGGACTCGATTGAGCTAATTACAAGCTGCAAGCTAATTAGGATAAACAGCTGATTGGACTTTATTACTGGAGTCTGGGTGTGAACTCCATCAGTAAAGTACTAACTTGTGCGGTATCTGGACTCTATAGGTCATTAACATATTCTGAAATACAGAATCTGAGACTATACAACTACCGCATTGTGCCATAAGTAATAAACTGTATAACAGTTAAACTCAGCTGAACGGCTCACAAGTTAAGAATTACCCATAATGAACAGATGACGGGATATAATTATTAGAAATTAGATACAAAATGTCTTCACTGTGATCGCAATTTGCACAATCCCTAAGCTTGTTTAAATGAATGCAAGTCAGTATATTCTTAAACACATAACCTGCTACTATATAAACATTACAACACTGAGCAGGTAGTAAATTGTGCAGCTCTTAAAATCTTTTTTAAACTGTCTACAAGCCCTGAACTAATTACGATGAAAAACTGATTGACCTGGTCTTGAATTGTCAAAAAACCTGGTGTAAATTCAATCAATGTGGTAACATTTTCTACAACCCTGAAATTGGGAAATACAGAAAGACAGACTCTGTTGATATATGAAAACAATACTGCGTTGTAGGCAACAAATTGTTCAGCTGTTGAGATCCGATTAAACGGAATATAAGTTACTAATCGATTACTGAGCGATCTCAACTGCTGAAAACTGGATGTGAAATTTGTCAGTCTGGGGACAATTAATATAGCTACTGGATTTGCTGAAGTGAACGCAGATTACAATATTCTGAAATACAGAATTAGTTGTTATATGAGTACTACAATGTACTACAGGAAATAAATCCTATAGACTAAGAAGATAACACTGAAGAACAGCTGACATAGGTACATAATCACAGACTCTGTTAAAGAGATTATATCACTATACTATTTCCCTTTGGTACACACTATTGATACAAGTGAATTTAAACAACCTGTAGTTATATGAACACCGACTAAGAAGACAACACTGAAGAACAGCTGATTGAACTGAAGTAAAAATCAGGTGTAAACTCCAGCAAGCCGACCATAACTGAAGTAACCCTAAACCTCTAAGGCCATTTTTCTCAATGTATAAAGATTTAAACCTATACCCATATTAAGATTGGCCTAAGAAGCTAATACTAACAAAAAGCTAATTGGCTTGAACCAGAAAAAACGGTCGTGACCTTTCCAACCTGGCGGTATTTCGGACCTTGGCTTTTGACTTTCTTTGGTTTGCCACAGTGAACATACGTCAAGCCGTTATTAAACAAACAAAAAGCAGAGAAGTTATTATACACCTTATTTAGATATAAAATCTTCTGTTATATGAAAATCGTGTTAAAAATTTCCGGAACCTATTACAGGTAAATAATTGACTGGTCTGAACTGTAAATCAGGTCTAACTTCATATACTCCAACGATTAACACAGTCGTTAAAATACTGAAGTGCTTAAAAATCATCTCAAGCACTGTTTATTGATCGATAAATAAAATTTGCTGTTATATAAGTAAACCATAAACGCCTCGCTTTATACAAACTGGAAAAAGGCGTAAAGGGGATACTTATAAAGATTGACTTGGAATAAAAGAAATCAATATTGACTGTTTTGGTACAGAATTTATTCCATCCCAAAATACCACCGAGGAAAGAAAAGGAGAAAGATAAAGTACCAACAGAACAAAGTGGAAAATCAATTGCCGCATACTACTCCCAGAAGTCATCCTCCAGCAATAGAAAATCGCTCCAAGGCGGCTCAGATAATACGGATACAGACATTTCTACAGATGAACAGGCGGAAAACATAACATCTATCACTCGGCTAGATCTAAACAAGGCTTTGGATAACCTGTTTGAAAAAAACAAAAGCAGACTTCAGATTGTCAATTACTGACCTAAGAGAAGATATAAAACAAAACTCCCAGACTTTGATAAGCCAGGAACTGGAAATTCAGACACTAAAACATGCAGCAGAAGATATGAAGCTTCTGAACATATGACTTACAGAAAACACAGAAAAAATGGAACACAAAATCATAGACCTAGAGGACAGATCAAGACGTAGAAACTTAAAACTGAGAGGTATTTTCATTTCATGAAAAATCCAGAGATGTTATTACCATATTTGCTCGAATATAAGACAAGGTTTTTTTCAGAGCAAATGCTCTGAAAAATACCCCTCATATTATATTTGAGGTCGTCTTCTAATCTGACCTCAAATCGAGGTCGGATTATAAGACTGGGATTCAGGTCCCCCGCAGAGCTGCACGGGACCTGGATCCCCCTCTCTAACAGCGTATCGTGCAGACATCCTCGGCTGCCTCCACTAGCCACCAGGGAGATATGGGCAGCTGGGGGATGTGCAATATGTGCAGATATCCACCATGCTGCCCGACACTGCCGTCTATTATGACGGACCGGCTGTCTTCTCTTTTTCTTCTATGACACATAAGTTTCACTTAGCCCACATTTAATTATACTACACTCTCCGACACACTTTATGAATTATACACAATATATTTAATGATACTGCTGGAAATAGAAATAATTAATACCCACTAGATTTTATTTGTACCACCGTCACTAGATTCACTTCACTAAATATATTTTGCAATTATACCAACCTAAACACTAAACCTTCACTATTTTTTTTATTCCTTTTCTTCTCCCTTCACTTGTCACTGAGTTTATTATATCACCGAACATGGAACATACTACATATTGCCCACAGTACACACACTTACACTGTAAAATATAGAAACACTTAATTTTTTTCTCTTCTTTTTTCTCATCTCTTCTCTCCTTTTCTCTCTTTCTTTCTTTCCTTCTCCTCCTGTCATTCTCTCTTTTCTCTTCACTCTCCCTCTTACCTTCCCTGCTCCCCCTGCTCCCTCTTCCGTACCTTTCCTCTTCTACTCTTTACTCCTCCTGATGACTTTATAGATCTGAATAATTCCTCTGATATATTCGGCTATATATCGAAAATTGAACGTGTTATCAATTTTTTTTTAATTTAATCTTTGTTTATTGAGTTTTTCAAGAAATTCAAACATGAACGAGGTGGAAGGGGCAGGGTACAAAATCAAGAAAGAGTAATATGGGTTGGGTGATCAATAAATGACATCAATAATAAGACATTTTGAAATTGGTGTTACAATATTGAGGGAAGGGAGAGAAAGAAGAGGAAAGAGAGGGAGAGAGAAAAAGAAAAAGGATGAGGGGTGGGTTAGGGGGGAAATTATCAAAACAGGAAATAACAATTAGCAGCATTGGTGTGCAGTTTTTATAATTTATACATAGGAAAAAAGAGGACTACAAATATTGATGCTTATGCAGCCAGGGTCAAACATTCAGTCTAGAGGGCTCAAAAAGAAAGTAAAATGTGGGTAAGAGTAGGACAAGTGCCCTGTATGGTCCCCACCCATGAGCAGCGGGTGGGGACCCTAATAATAATAATGAGGGGGGACCTAGTGTATAAAAAATTCCTACCTACCCCCCCTCACCCTAATAATAGTGAGGGGGGTGGGCAATAAGCTAACCTGTAAAAAAAAAATCAATTTTATACTTACCATTTGATGTCTTCTTTTTTCTTTCTTCTTTTTTCTTTCTTCAGCCCCCAAAAAAGCCAAATAAAAAACCATAATACGTGCCGCAACTGTTAAAAAAAAACAAATAAAAAAAAAAACCTGAGCACAAAAAAAAAAATCCACTGGTGGAAAAAAAAATCCAACTTCGCCCATGGAGGGCCCTGTGCAGACTGAGCTCTGCAGGGCGGGGGAAGGCTTATAAAGCCTTTCCCTGCCCTGCAATTAAGCTCAGAGCACTCTTATTGGTTGCATTTCAATTCAACCAATCAGAGTGCTCTGTGTCATTTTATGCAGCGTGGGAAAGTTCTTTTGAATTTTCCCACTTGGATTGAAATCCAACCAATCAGAGTGCTCTGAGCTTAATTGCAGGGCAGGGATGGGTAGTGAATTGTGTTTAATAGACACCCATAGTTTCGGAGCCGGGTGGGTCCACTCCACTATTCTGACGAGCATTGTCACTTTGTAATATGATTCTATGTCAGGTAGTCCCAGTCCCCCTTCATTTTTATGTCGTGTTAGGTATTCGTATCGTATCCTAGGTGATTAGCCCTTCCATATGAATTTGGACTTCTTGGAAAAACAATTTAGGGAGGGAAATCGGGAGGGCCTGAATGAGGTACAGTGATCTAGGGAGTAAATTCATTTTGACGGTGGCCACTCTCCCAAACCATGATATAAATTTCTTGTCCCACCTGTCAGTGTCCGTTTTAAGGTTTTGTAGAAGCGGCACATATTTATATAATGTTTGAGTTTAAGGTGAGATCTGTGTCCCTAGATATTTTAGAGTAGGGGAGCTCCATTTAAATGGGAAAGACCGCTTGAGGGTATCTAGTTGTGTGTCAGGAACTGAGATGTTTAATGCTTCTGATTTAGACATGTTTATTTTAAAATATGAAAGGGTGCTGTATGTTTTGAATTCGATCATCAGATTAGGGAGGGAAATACTAGGTTGAGTGAGTGTGAGTAGTAAGTCGTCGGCAAATGCTGCGGCTTTATGTGTGTGTGGGCCTATATCTAACCCATGGATGGCAGGATTGGATTTGATTGCAGAAATGAGTGGTTCTAAGACCAAGACAAAGAGTAGTGGTGATAGGGGGCATCCTTGGCGAGTACCATTCGACAGGGTGAGCTGGTCTGATAGAGCTCCATTCACCCGGATCCACGCAGACGGAGCGTGGTAGAGAGAGTTTGTCCAATTATACATGGCGTCTCCCAGACCTATATTTCGTACGACTGCCCTCAAGAATGGCCAGCTCACCCTGTCGAACGCCTTCTGTGCGTCTGTGGATAAGAGCATCAGGGGTATTGCGTTAGAATCAGCGTGATGGATAAGGTTGATCACTTTAACCATATTATCGCGTGCTTCCCTGCCCGGTACGAACCCAACCTGGTCCCTGTGGACCAGAGAGGGTAGAACATCAGCAAGTCTAGAGCTGAGGATTTTAGCCAGGAGTTTGACATCCACATTAAGTAAAGATATAGGGCGGTAACTATTACACTGTTCTGGATCTTTGCCAGGTTTCGGGATAATAGTAATATGGGCCCCTTGAGACTGGGGCGGGAGGACACCTCCTGATACTAAGGTGTTAAATACTTTAAGGAGATGTGGTAGTAAGGAGTCTTTAAAGACCTTGAAGTAGGTGACTGTGATGGCATCTGGCCCTGGGCTTTTGCCTGTTGGGGTATTTTTAAGTGCCTCCTGTAATTCTTCTATTGTTATGGGTGAATCTAGGGAAGCTGCTATTTCTTCTGTGAGTTTGGTATGCATGTGGCGAGTCAGGTATTCCGAAATTTTGTGGTGTATTGTCTTGTCAGGTGATGGTGGGGGATCCATTTCTAGGTTATAAAGGTCTTGGTAGTATTGTTTAAATACGTTCGATATGTCTGGGGTTCTGTGTACTAGTTTGTTAATCTTTGTGAGTATTTTGGCAATTAATGACATCCCCTGTGTGCGTTTTAGAGCCTTAGCCAAGTGTTTGCCTGGTTTGTTTTGTGTAAGATGTCTCTTGGTGCGTAGCCTCTGCAGGGCACTTTGAGATTTGTGACTGCATAATAATGCAAGGTCGGATCGTAATGTTATAAGTTGTAGAAGTTTTTGGGGTGTAGGCGTCTGTTTATGTTGAGATTCGAGGTCATGTATCTTCTTCAGGATAGCTACCATGGCCTGCGTTCTCTGTTTTTTAACGTGTGAGCCTAGTTGAATAAATGTGCCGCGTATCACAACTTTATGGGCTTCCCATATAGTTTGTGGAGATACATCCTATGTTGTATTTTCATTTAAATAATTGGCTAATGTTTGCTTAACAGTATTAACATGGGCTTTATCCTTTAAGAGAGATTCATTAATTCTCCAGTTTAAGGAGCGCCTAGTCATGGAGGGGAGAAGTATTTGCAGTGATATCAGGGCATGATCGCTCCATGTGATGTTGTGACCATGTGTCAGTGACCGTGAACGGAAGAGTCCTGTTGATAAAAAATGCTACACCCTTTGTTTTTTTAAAAGGGGAATGGGAATAAAACGCAGTGGTATATGTACGGTCTATACATTTCGGGACTTTAAATCTATTGAAGTGCGTTTCCTGTATTAGCGCTATGTCAGATTTAGTGGCTCTTAATTCCCCGAACAGTCTTGTTCTTTTGGAAGGGATGTTGAGACCTTTAGCATTAATAGAATATAACTTCAAAGGTGTAGTCCTCTTAGCCATTGAGACATATAAGATTGTGGATGATAAAAGAAGCACCGGATTGTACTGCTAAACTATGAAAACTACTAGAACTATAAATTTGGGGCATAACAAGGGGGAGGGTGTCCCATCTTCCGGGTTAGTTCTCACCATGGACATGGGATTCCATGTCAAGCCGGTAGTATTGAATAAAGCTCAGGGGGTTAGTACAATTCCCTGAGTTCCCCTGATATACAGAAACTCCAAGCCAAGGGGTAGCGTATCAGGAGCTTAGGAGAGCAGACTCGTTCACAGAAAGAATAAAAGAAGATAAATTAAAAAAGGAAAAGAAAATAAGGTCAATTTGTGGCGAGCTAGCACCACCTGTTGACAGTGAGCATGTTAACCATATTATAGATCCTCAATCTTTACAACAAAACATGTTTTTAGCAGAACGGGGGGAAATGAGAGGTCAGTACATAGGGTAGGGCACAGGGTGGATACCGCTGAGCATTCCCATGGGAGGAGAAGGGAGTGTTAAGATAATTATGTGGTAGATTTTGACAGTTCCTTGGTGCCCCAAAATAGCAGGGCCGTCTTATTGAAAAAGAGAAAGTGTGTAAAGTTTCAATAATTCCAGATGGTTTACTCATATCTGAGATAGATCACTGGGTAAGCCCGGTTGTTAGTACATAGTGTGCCATAGATGCATCGGGACTTGCATGGCATACATGACAATTATTGCGTCACCCATGTTGTAGTCTGCCTCAAAATCCTTCCGTATTGTCTTACTCCTGTGTTGGGTAGCTGGTACTGGGAATGGGGCATCGAGTCCTCCTCTGCTAAGTGGGGCATTGTGTAGTAGTCCTAGATTGGGTCTTACCCCGTTGGTCATATCCACCTTCTCTTTGTTGACCACAGATATCGGAGTAGTATCATTCTTTGGGCTGTGGCGGGGGCCTCTGGGACCAGAGCCTCACACGATGTTTGCGTTGGGGTCTGGGTCTCCAGGCCATCTTGGGGTCCAATATCACTGGGGTCGTGCTATCAATGTGCTCTCTCCAGGATGTTAGATCTGGTGGTGTAATTGAGAGTGCAGTACAGATTCCTGGTAGGTCGTCAGGGTGTCATAGGGTGTGAGTGACAGAATCCTTTCTGACATTCACGGAGAGGGGGAATCCCTAGCGGAACTGCAGGTTCTCTGCCTTTAAAAGGGCCGTTACCGGTTGGAGAAGTTTACGGAGTTGGAGTATAGAATAGCCAATAGCATTACATGTATTCTATAAGCCGAAAGTCTATAAATCAAAAGACATTCGGTTTATAGACTTTCGGTTTATAGAATATATGTAATGCTATTGCTATTCTATAAACTGAAATAGAGTCCCCATTCATACGAATAGGTCAATTGACCTATTCCTATGAATGGGGACTCTATTTCGGTTTATAGAATAGCCAATAGCATTACATACATTCTATAAACCGAAAGTCTATAAACTGAATGTCGTTTGATTTGTAGACTTTCGGTTTATAGAATACATGCAATGCTATTACTATTCTATAAACCGAATGTCGTTCGGTTTATAGACTTTCGCTTTTAGAATACATGTAATGCTAGTGGCTATTCTATAAACCAAAATAGAGTCCCCATTCATAAGAATTTCTTATGAATGGGGACTCTAGTTCAATTTATAGATAGCCAATAGCATTACATGTATTCTATAAGCCGAAAGTCTATAAACCGAACGACATTCGGTTTATAGACTTTCGGTTTATAGAAAGCCAATAGAATTACATGTATTCTATAAACCGAAAGTCTTTAAACCGAACGTCATTCGGTTTATAGACTGTCGGCTTATAGAATACATGTAATACTATTGGCTTTCTATAAACCCAACTAGAGTCCCCATTCATAAGAATTTCTTATGAATGGGGACTCTATTTCGGTTTATAGAATAGCAATAGCATTACATGTATTCTATAAAACGAAAGTTTATAAACCGAATGTCTTTCGGTTTATAGACTTTTGGTTTATGGAATACATGTAATGCTATTGCTATTCTATAAACCGAAATAGAGTCCCCATTCATAAGAATAGGTCAATTGACCTATTCTTATGAATGGGGACTCTATTTCGGTTTAAGAATAGCAATAGCATTACATGTATTACAACTAAGAGTCAAAAACAACTGTCAAATAATGTGCTTACAGCGCACTTTGAAAAATTCTATTAGTTTTGGGTGGTAAATAGTACATTTGCGTCTTGCGTGCACTTCATATCTGAGAGTCAAATAGAACCGTCATATACTGTGCTTACAGCGCACTTCTAATTCTAATTAGTACAGTAATTTTAATTTGTATGTATTTTATGTTTTTTGAAGTTATTTCCCTATCCATATTTGTTTGCAGGGCACTTGTCCTACACTTGTCCTAAAAGCTGTAATGATAGGTAGAAGGGTTGAACTTGATGGACTTGTGTCTTTTTTCAACCTAAATTACTATGTTACTATGTTACCTACATTTTAATTCCTTTTGCAGCCCTCTAGCCCTTTCCAGGACTTTTTTAGAGGCATTTTAGTGGACAAAAGTCCGTGTCTCCATTGACTTAAATGGGGTTCGGGGTCAAGTTTGAGCACGGACCCTTACTTTTTCCGAAGTTCGGTCGAACCTCTCGAACCCGAACATCCAGGTGTCCGCTCAACTCTATTCTTTACTCCTCCTGATGACTTTATAGATCTGAATAATTCCTCTAATATATGGCTATATATCGAAAATTGAATGTGTCATCAATTTAACCTACTTACTATGATAGGTCACGTAAAGTAAATATATTATATGTAAAAGCTTAACACTCAACTTAAACTCAGACGTTTTCTTTCCCTTTGCTAAATTCTATGTTTAGAACAATAATTGAAAGCGAATATGAAGGCTCAGGTAATATCTGCTGTAAAACAACTGACAGTGGATATGATAACCTGAGTCGACATCACACTCCCTTGATTGCGTATTACTACGATATACAATAGCTGGGAATTAGGCATATATAGACAATGAGTGGAGGGGGGTTTGGGGGGGGGGGTTGGGGGAGGCGGTTGATGATAACTGTGTTTTACATGTTGGCTACACGTACAGGTTTAAAACTGCTATGAAGACAGGGTAGATGAGGATTTATGGTGAGGGAAATGATTTATTATCTAATGTTGAATGGAGTATGTTCCGTTACACCCCCTATATTCTATGGGTTAGATACTAAAATCTTAATTGATATGATATCACTGCGGGTCTATAAATCGATAAAATAGATTGGCACCACTTAACCTCCTCACGACACGCAGACACTTGCTAGTGTTCAGACAGGAAATATCTGAACAGCTAATCCAATGCGGTTTGGAAGAATGAAGGATGGAAGAATGAATGATTGGTATTCAATGGATTTGGGGCCAGATTAAAATGAGATTAAAGTTGGTCACAATAAATGCAAAAGGACTTGACACTCCACACAAAAGATCTTTTTTGTACGACATGCTTATTCGAGATAAGATAGATGTCTGCTTCGCACAGGAGAGTTGTCAACCTGATCACTGGAAATATAGAAAATACCCTATAATTTACAAAGCTGAAATTAAACAAAAGAAAAAAAGATGAGTGGCAATAATAATTGCACATACAATTAAATTTGAATATATTCACCACCTAGCTGATGACAATGGTAGATAACTAGTGCTGATATGTAAATTGAACGATCTTATGTATACATTGGTCAACGTTTACTCACCCAGTGAGTCTCCTGTGAGATTTTTGGAATCTCTTGTTGATAATATAGCGGAATGGACCCAGGGTATACTGGTAATGGGAGGAGATTTTAATTGTGTGAAAGACGTCAAATTAGATAGAAATAAACATAAAGATAAGGGGGTGATCAAAACTTAAAATCAGAGGTTATCTTATTAAGCTGGGAACAATAACCCCCCAAAAATATGGTAAACCCCTTAATGAATTACATATCTTATTAGCACAGAAACAAACACATAATAAATTAAACCTAACAAAAGAACTGAATATAGAAATTCAGGAACTGCAATCTCAAATTAAAGAGAAACTATCTCAAACTATAATAGAGCTCTCCAATATTTAAAACAACAATGGTACCACAGTTCTAACAAAGTTGGGAAAAACCTTACAAAACAATTAAAAGCAAGAAATGAAGATATAAGAATTAAGAAAATAATTTATAAAAACAAAACTAACCTATCCCCTACGAAAATTGGTAATTCATTTATGGATTACTACAGCAATCTATATAACTTGAAAGATAGTAATAAAACAGATAAACAGATGGAAACTTTCTTGGATACACTTAAATTACCGAAGTTGGATGAATACAAACTACACAATCTAAACCTTCCGATCTCCTTAACAGAGACCAGACAAGCAATTTCGGAATTAAAAAAGGGGAAATCACCTGGCCCCGATGGATTTTCTTCCGTATTCTATCAGATACTGGACCTGGCGATCTCTCCTTTACTTTTGAAAGTGCTCCAAGACATAGGATTGGGGAAACAATTCCCACCTGAGTTATTACATGTCATGATATGCCCAATCCCTAAACCAAATAAAGACCCATGTTATGTAGGTAATTATAGACCGATATCTTTAATAAATCTAGATCTTAAGCTATACTCAAGGATACTTGCAAATAGACTTAAACTAGTTCTACCGGACTTGATCAACGCTGATCAAACAGGGTTTGTTATGGGACGATCGGGAGAAGATGATACCCGTAGATTCTTAAATATTATTTCTGAGCTGAGGGTCAGTGGAGCACCGCCGCTATTGTTAGCCTTAGACGCTGAAAAGACGTTTGATAGAGTGAACTGGAGATTTTTGTCAGAAATTTTGGGGGCAGTGGACATCCAAGGTTTCTTTAAAGAATGTACCTTAGCACTATATACAACACCTAAAGCTAAGATTTCTGGACCATCAATAAGCTCAGATTACTTTGAGATAAAAAACGGTACAAGACAAGGTTGTCCACTGGCCCCTCTACTGTATGCTCTCTCAATAGAACCCCTTGCCGAAATGATCTATTTAAATCGAGGGAATCAATATTAGCGGCCACTCAAATAAGATCTTCCTATATGCCGATGATGTTCTACTGACACTTGACTCCCCAGCAAGATCAATTCCTGCTGTATTAGACCTCATAGCAGAATATGGCACATATTCTAACTATAAGCTGAATCTGGATAAGACTCAGCTTGTTCACTTGAATATTTCGGTTGAGCAGGTTGAGTCTTTGCAGAAGACATATGGGTTTAACTGGAGAAATAGGGAAATAGATTATCTGGGTATTCAAATCTTGACAAATCTGGATGAAGTTGTAGATCTAAATTACAGTTTACTAATCACCAAGGTTTATAATATTACCCAAAATGTAAGACTCTCGAGACAACATGGTTGGGTCATTCTAACGTAGTAAAGTCTTATATTATCCCCAAGATATTATACCTATTTAGAATAATACCTCTTACAGTCCCAAAAAAAACAATAACTAAAATGGCAGCTTTCTATTTAGCTATATATGGAAATCAAAAAAAACAAGAACTAGAAGATCCATACTTTCCATTGAACTCTAAAAAGCTGGGCCTGGGAATTCCAAATCTTCAGGACTTACACAACTCCACAATGTTTACACATTATCTTAATTATAAAATAAAATCTGATAGGAACTTAGGTTGGGACAAATATGAAAAAAACTAAGCTTAATAACATCGACCCAATAGTCCTCTACTGGATTCACCCCCGAATAATTAAGACCTTAGGAATTTCAGGCTCAATAATAAATGCCATAATAAAAGGCATACACACAATGAGGAACAAATTTGGAAAATCTTATATTAGTTTATCAACTCCAATTGACATACTAAAAATCTACATCCCTGACCTGAGAGTGGGAAATTGGAATCTTTTTTTTAATCTACAATTTAGATACATCCTTTCCCCTCAAGAAATATTTACATATATGAGAATTAAGAGCTTTTTAGACCGTAACACGGTGATGCCCAATACTCCTTTAGATGAGATAATAACAGGCCACCATAAGACCAAAATAATTTCGAAAGTAATGAAAATCTTACAGGATAATGGGAACGATGCCAAACCCCCCTCCATTTCAAAATGGGAACACGATATCTCTAAAACATATGATCTAGACACCTGGCATTCAGTATGGAACAAAACCGAGAGCGCCGTCCACTGTTTGAATATTCAAGAGAACACCTTTAAAATACTCCATCGCTGGTACTTGGTACCGTCACGACTATGTCACTTCTCGGGGGACCCCGCCGGCCTATGTTGGTGATTTAACAGTTCTAAAGGAGACATGTACCATATTTGGTGGAACTGGCGGTACTCCTGAAAAAAGTGGTTACCAATATGTTCCGTGTAATATTTGGAATACAACTTACCTTAGAGATACAACATCTTCTATTTAATTTTGATTTAAAAATCACGAATCAATTAGATAATATATTAATAATACATATTACATTAGCAATTAAAGTTTGCACAACTAGGGGCGTGTCCGGACGTCGATGAGAGCAGACGCAGGCTAACTGAGCTCCTGAACAGCGGGCCCAAAATTGGATGTAACACACGTCCATTCGCCCTAATTGATTATGGGGTAGCTATCTAAAAAGAATTCTCCCCCAAGGGACCCGCAAAGAAGTGCGAAAAAAACGCTCCCTGTTAACTTACGGACATTCTTGGTGCCGCTTGCGACGCATGGCGATTCTAAGATGGTGGCGGATGCTGTGGATAGTGAGACTCCTTCCCGCGCTACAACGGAGGAATCGGAGGGTGAGGACTGCCCCTCACAGTCCAGCCGACACTTACCTAAGGACGATTACCCAACACGTTCTGACTTCACAGCTCTCTCCCAAGAGCTGCAGCGTGACTTAACCGCAGCAGAGGTCCTAATTACAGCCACCATTAAGGAAGAGATACAGGACATTAAAGTTGACCTGAAACAACAGGGCCAGCGGCTGGAAGTCGTAGAAATAATTCAACGCTCTCCAGAGCAACCAATTGTGCTGGATTGAGCTCATCGAGCCCTACGGCCCAAAGATCCCTCAGGCCAAAGATGACAGGACGTTATTTGTTGCCTCCACTCGTATGTTATGAAGGAGGAAATCCTGCGCAAGGCGCGGAAACAAGGCTCAGTTACCTACCTGGGGTCGCCTCTGATAATCCTGCCCGATGTGGCTTGAGCAACTCTACAGGCCCGGAAGACGTTGAAACCACTAACAGATCTTCTAAAGCGATCCAACTTCCCCTTTAGTTGGGGTTACCCGCTTTCCGTCACGGCTTACAAGGGCTCCACACAGATCACACTGCGGTCCCCCAGAGACCTTCCCTCCTTCTGCGACGCCTTGCAACTGGAGGTTCCGGATCTCCCTGGTTGGATGGACGGCACTGCTGCACCGCTGGAACTCTCGACCCTTCAAAATCTGCCATGGATCCCCAAGGCGCAGAAGAAGCGGAGACCCCGACGTCTACCCTCTACACTACCTACGAACTCTGGCACACCTGGTTCCGCAGTCCTGGATATCCATTACGGTTGAAACCGTACCATACTGGCGGATCTCCTCCTCGTGTATTTGTATTTTTATTTTTTGTTAGACATTGGCGATCATATATGGTGCCTAAAAGACTGTTCACTGTTTGAAATCTGGCCTTCCCTGGTTCTCCTCACCCTAACTTGTCCTATTCATCCTAGATGGGATCTGACTGTCGGTGGTGGGTGACGGGTGAAGCTGGGGGGATTTGCTCAAAATAACAGTATTAATGTATATATGTTATGTACATAAGCATAGACTTTTCTCTTGTAGACAGCCTATGTTTTTCTCGACCCTACTGTTCATTTATGACTTCTATTATGTCTCGCGTTCTGAGACGTGTGTTGTTCCTTGTTCATATAAGGTGCTCGGTTCCCTTCTGGACGCACCTGCCATTTTACACACCCATTTTGGCCTGCTGTTTGTTTACGGGCCCTCTGTTATCCTGCATATGGGAAACCTATGTTTTGGCTGCGCTGCTGTTTCGCTCTGCCATGCTCCCCCAAGCAGATTAGTGCCGCTGTAAATTCTGGAGGTCCCGGCGTGCCCATACAAGGGTCGTCCGGCCCCCCAGTTGGCACGACTGCCCTTGGTGTCAACCTGACACTTTGTCATGAAGACAAAGTATATGTAGTTTCGTTTATGTTTCCTTCTTTTTTTCCCCTTTTTTACCGAGCACTGGAGGGGATGTCCTTCATTACGTTCGACATATCTCTCTATGGTTATGGCTAGCTCTGCTCAGATCAGGATAGTTTCTATAAATGCAAAAGGACTTAATACGACTAATAAACGCTCTCGCCTTTTTCGTGAACTCAAGGCGCTCTATGCCGACATCGCGCTAGTGCAGGAGACCCATTTCTTCAGGGGTAAGGTACCTAAATTTTCTGATTATAATTTTCCCCATGCTTATTACTCGAATTCACCCTTTCAGAAGAATAAGGGGGTTGCGATTTTTGTCTCTAAGGGCCTTCCCTTCACTGTCCAGGACCAGTGGTCGGACAGTGAAGGCAG
Source organism: Pelodytes ibericus (assembly GCA_036172795.1). Lineage (NCBI taxonomy): Eukaryota > Metazoa > Chordata > Amphibia > Anura > Pelodytidae > Pelodytes > Pelodytes ibericus. Next base: position 66,562,567 of record CM069861.1, read on the forward strand.
GGCCTTGTTTCTGAAAGGAGTAATAGGTTCGGATGAGGTTACGATAGCCAACTTATATGTCCCCAATGTTAACCAACATGTTTTTATCACATCTCTGACAGATAAGTTACAAGGTTTCGCCTCTGGCATGGTGATTTTGGGTGGAGACTTCAACGTCACGCTCGACCCACGTCTTGACTCCTCCACGGGGGCTTCCTCCCTTCGATTTTCAAAAATTAAACAGGTAAAACGTGCACTAGACTCAGGCCAACTTGCAGACGCATGGCGCACCCAACACCCCACTACCAAAGACTATTCATTCTATTCCACACCACACTCGCGTTATTTTAGAATTAACTATCTGTTTCTCTCACATAGACACCTTCCATTACTGGTCCACTCTGATATTGGTCACATCACATGGAGCGACCATGCTCCGATACAGATTACTGTTTCCCTCCCGTCCTTGCATAAACGACAACCGCACTGGAGGCTTAATGAGACTCTCTTTAAAGATCCAGAAACGGTTTCTTCCCTCAAAGCTAGTTTAAATAATTATTTTACGGAAAATGCTACTCCTGACACCTCAGCATCTGTGGTGTGGGAAGCGCATAAAGCGGTGATGCGGGGGCAACTTATTAATATAGGAGCTCATAAGAAAAAAGTACACTCCGCTTCTTTGATTCAGCTATTGGCAGAGATTTCCGACATTGAAACGTCTCATAAACTGACTCTGAACCCCTCAGTCTACAAATCTCTATTGGTGCTGAAATCTAAATTGGTGGATTTATGTAATCGCAGGGATCTTCGTGCCCACCTCCAAGTGAAAAGCCGCCTACACCAATTTAAAGATAAGTCTGGTAAACTGCTGGCTAGGTCATTACGAGACCGTCACTCCACTAGCTTCATCCCTAAAATTAGGACGGCACGGGGGACTACCACATCCTTGACTCCCGAAATTGCGGATACATTCTGGCTGTTCTACTCAGATTTGTATAACCTGCCTGGCCCTGTGTCCCCTTCCCAGATACTTCTCTCTAATGAAAGGATACGAAATTATTTAGACACACACATGACACGTAAGTTAGACCCACTAGACGCATTGAGCTTGGACTCCCCGATATCGGCAGACTAATTTCTTGATGCCGTCAAATCATCCCCTACGGAGAAGAGTCCCGCCCCAGATGGGTTCTCCATTGCTTATTACAAACTATTCCATGACTCCCTGCCCCCACAAGCACAAGAGGCCCATATTACGGTTATACCAAAAGAGGGAAGAGATGCAGAATCTTGTGCCAATTTCAGACCGATTTCACTCTTGAACGTCGACCTGAAGTTGTTTACCAAGATCCTTAGTAACAGACTTAAAATTTTTCTCCCCTCCTTAATCCACCCTGACCAAGCAGGATTTGTCCCGGGCCGAGAAGCGCGGGACAACACCACTAAGATCCTCAATCTCATTCACTTGGCCAGGATAAACCATCTTATGTCCTACTATGGGAGAGGGATTGTGGGATTGAATTGACTGCCTCCCAGTGGCGTAAAATAGTAACCCTGGCGCATGAATGTTCCATGTCTACACACATACAGGAAAATGCCTACAAGTTGCTCACCAGATGGTACCTTACAGCATTTTTGGAATACAGTTCTTAAATCTATTAGACGAGTTGGAGACCCAACTCTCTCCCAGGCCCCTCTACCTGTTTTGCTACATCACACTCCACACCCTATAGGGACATATAAGAGGTCGCTCACAATACACCTTCTAAATGCTGCCAAAGTATTGATTCCAAGGCACTGGAAGCAATCTACTCCCCCCACTTTTCGGGAGTGGCTTCTGTTGAGTCAGTTAGAGTGGTCGAGGATATGGTGCTCACGGCAAATGGCAACGGAATGGCACATAGTAAAAGATGGACACACTGGATGTTATATCTTGACAGCCCTGAATGCGAAGCTGATATTACTGAGGCGGAACAATCTGGACCGCTTGGCAGCCACATCAACATGCCCTGATTCTACATTTAAATGTGGACTTCCTCCGGTATCCTCCCCCCCCCCCCCCCCCGGTTTCGTTTTTTCTTTGATTTATTCGTCTTTGTGGTATGTTTTCCTCTGTCTATCTTTTCAGGTCCCTTCCTTCTCTTTTCTCCCTCTCTCCGGTTTTTTTTTCCGTATATATTTTTATTACAAATGCAATATATTGTATATATTTGTATGCATATTTATACATATTTTGCACTGTGTTCAGAAGTGAATATGTGGTTGTTTACCCCAAGGTCCGGGCGTAGGATTTCGCACGCGGGAAATCTGCGATACTTTTTTAATTTTTCATTTCTTTCCCGCTACATGTTCACCTAGGTCATGTTATTTTTGCCATACACATTGTTATTATGATAATGTTTCTGATGTGATATTTGCTTTCCCAATAAACAAATTTTAAACAAAAAAATAAAGTTTGTACATCAAGATATTGGAAGAAACCTATGACTCCGACAATATCAGAGATCAAAGATCAAATAACATATCAAGCGAACATGTAAAAACTAAATTTTATAAAGATCAATGACCTACCAAAATATAGGAATACATGGGCAAAATAGCATAGGTATTGTGACCAAAATAAAGGAACATTAAACCATCTGGGGCTTACTATGAGGTCGGATCTCTTGGTGACACAGAACGAAAGGTAGAATGATAGTATGTTAGGAATGTGTGACTGAATGTCAGAGTTCGAATGATTATAACACGGAAGACTGGGGAACTTAAAATGGAGGGGATATTATAGGTATATCTATTAGAACACTGAATGGGAGAAGTTCTCTTCCCTCTTCTCAATGTTCCCTTCTTTTCTCTATGTTTGTTATATAGTAAAGTAATATTAAAGCACATAGGACTATTATAAAATACTATTCGATACATGTATGAATATAGAGGAAAGATTTTTTTTTTCTTATACTGTACTGTTATTAGATACATTTTGATAAACAGAAGTATAGACATGCTTGAATTAGATTAGAACAGTGGATTTATGATATGCAATGTATTTATTGATCTTTTTGTAATTGTGTATTGAAGCAATAAAATGTAAAAAAATAAATAAAAATATTGCTCTGTAGCTGCCTTAATGGGGGCCCTATTTTTTTCACCAGTAATCAGATAGTCTACCACTGCATTGTGGTCTGACCAATGGGCATCCACAATGAGTGCATTCTTTACCCTCTGGAGAAAGGACAGATCCCAAAAAAAGTAATCAATCCTCATGTATACTATATGGACTGCTGAAAAGAAGGTGTAATCCTTCTCTGTAGGATGCATCACTCGTGAGTGCAGAATTGTTAATAATATTAGAGAATCTCTTTGCGGTAGATATAATTCTGCCTTTGTTCGTTACTTTCTTGGATGCAGACCTATACATGTCGGGGTCCAGAACACTGTTCATATCCCCAAATGCGTAAACATTAACTAATTTATATACCCGAAATTATGTATTGGCTTTTGGGGTCTAGTTCCTGGAAAATTGTGTTTACAGATATATATTTAGAGAAAATCATTGCTACCCCTCTTTTTTTCCCCCTCGAGTCAGGCACTAATAATCATGGGAAAATGTGGGGATTTTAGTAACATTTTATCTTTCTGTCGCCAGTGGGTCTCCTGTATACCTGCTACCTGGATATGTTCCTTCTTCAAAAACTCTAACAGCACATGGTGCTTGTAATGGATATTAAGGCCCTGGGCAGTAACTGTTGAAAATCTGATATTTATTGTTTAGTTCATGTTTGATCTCCTCTCTCTTCTTGGAGGGCCTGTGACAGCGTGACAAACTAACAGCACTAGACACCGCCCCTTTTGCTGGGGCACACATAACAAAACTTACATTGTAACATACTGTTCCTTTTGGCTAAACATCGCCAAACACAGACTATATTTTTCTTCCCATTTGCGAAAATTGGTGGAGGTATTGCGTAGAGGGTGGTAATTCATAACATGTATTTAGCTTTCTTACGAGGGAGAGTGGGTAGGGGAGAGAGAGAGAGAGAGAGAGAGAGAGAGAGAGAGAGAGAGAGAGAGAGAGAGAGAGAGAGAGAGAAAAGAAGAAAGTGAAAACAAATTAAATAATTCTCCAACATCTATTTAGAGCAAGTCCTTTCCCTTACCCTTCTCAACTCCCTTCCTTCCAATTGTATTTCCCTACAGGAGGACCCAAATCAGAACACTGTTATCATGTTTAAACCCAATTAAAAGCCTCAGCCCATGGAAAAATAATAATAAAAATAAATAAATAAGTTCTTGTTGTACTAAATTAATCAAATGTATGTCTTATTTCTCCTTTTTCTTTGCCAGTGTCTATATTTATAGTGACATCTTTCTTTTAGTGCTAAGTCTAATTATTTATAAAACTTCTTCATTTCATTCATGTTTACATGGGATCGTCTACAGTGTATGTGAGACGTTCCCTCGTCTCCTAGCTTCCAAGTGAGATAAAAAAATAATAATCATAAAACAAAGACATAGCAAAAAACATTAAAACCTGTGTATAAACCTGTCTAAAGGCTTTCCCAAAATGGGGTTTCTTATTAATAAAAACTGATATTGGCAGTGAAATTTTTGTTTGTGGAATTTCTTCATACTTTTCTTAATTACGTGTGCTATAATAAATTCCTTAATCTTCCAATTTTTACAGGGCATAGTGAACGTGCAGTTGATTGTCTCAATATTGTGCTAACCTAGTGTGGTTAAAATAGAACAACATAGTTCATTTCTGCCCAGGAGGGTGAGGGGGAAGGAGGGACCAGCTCTCCCTTTCCCCTCCCTCCCCCATCATCCCAGATTAAAGATACTCTGTATATTTGTCCCCCCTATATACCTTAGGCCTTTGCAAACTCACATTTCTTCTCCTCCCTCCCCCTCCCTATTTCTAGTGTTTAGTTATTTTCATGAGAGAGGAGAAGTAGTGGAATTGAGGTAGGAGAGAGAGCCTAGACCCCGGTTGAAACATTCGGCAGATGGTCGTATATGGGAGCAGTGAAGGCAGGCTCCATGTTGTCCTCTGTAGAACTAATATTTACATATAGTAGCTTTTAATTTGTTTCTGTTCATAGGGGAAGAAAGGGAAAGGGAAATATCTCACCTAGAGAATTATAAAGTCAAGTGTTCTTGTTCTGCGTTTCCATGTTGAAATGTTGAGAGGGTGGAAGGAGAGAAAAAAAACCAACAACAAACAACCAAAAAATAAATAAATTAATATATGCGTCATGCCAATAGCTGATAGATCCCTTTGTCTTTCCCACCTTGGTGCAATGTATCTGAAATACATATGGCGTTGTTTACAGTTTATGATCTTTAATCTAGCTTTTTAGGGCCTCTGGGTCTGTAAAGACCTGTCTTTTACCATAGTGGAAAACAATGACCCTCGTGGGGAAACCCCATGTGTATCTAATGTCTTTGGCTCTCAGTACAGCTGTAGATGGAGAAAAAGATCAGGCGCTCAGTGCATGGACACTTGAAATGCAAAATATAAATTGAAACTCTGTGACGATGTGTCAAAAATATATATATACAGTTTGTAAAAGATTCACAATAAAATCTGTGTAAATAAACAATGTGCAAAAAACACAATAACCATGCAATACACAAGATGTGCAAATATGCATAAAGTTTTAGCAATGTGCTCTAAAACACACAAAAACACAGATATTATTCAATGTGCAATATGTGTAAAAGAAATACAAATGGTGTTTATACTTAGAACCCTTAGGTAATGATGTAAATGAAAAAAAATGAAAATACACAATGGTGCAGTATATCCTATAAATTCAGAACAGCTAATTGCAGCAAGAAAAAGACTCACAATTATAGCTCCTAATGACCTAGGAGCATGGAATCAGGCACAATATTATATATTGCGATATACTTGCCCCCTTCAGGGATCCTCTCCTCCAATCTTAAGAGTAAAAAGATAAACTCTATACTTCAGGTAGGATGCAGGATAACGAAAATGTTATTACAGAAAAATTAAATAAATAACAACCAAATAAAAGTTGTTTAGGATAAAATTCACAGTTCAGTAAAACGATGGACACCCTGTCTTCCACTCCAGCACTCCTTGCGCCTCGGGGCTGGATAAGACTTCCGGGTTTGAAAAAGAGCATACACGATAAATACGGTGGCTTTACAGGAACAAAAAAGTCACCCAAAAAAGGCTTCATACTGAGTGCGCTTTGTTGGATGTTCTCTCATTCCTCATGGATTAAGTTCTTAAACCGAAAGGAATGACAGCACACTATGACATCTCTGGTGATTTGTTCTGGTAACGAAGGTGATTTGTAAGTTCAGTAGACATGTGCATTCGTTTTCGGACGAATGCATTTTCGGACGAAAATAGCATTTTCGGACGAAAATAGCATTTTCGTCCATTCGTCCGAAAAACGAATAACGAAAATTTTAACTAACAAAATCCGAATGAACGAATGGTTAATAAACGAAAATCATTCGTTCATTCGTCCATTCGTCCATTCGTGCTATTGGCATTCTAAACCGAAATAGAGTCGGTTTACAATACCAATAGCATTGTACTACATTCCATAAACCGACATGAATGACTTTCGGTTTATGGAATGCATGTAATGCTATTAGCTTCCTATAAACCGAAATTGAGTTCCCATTCATACGAATAGGTCAATTGACCTATTCGTATGAATGGGGACTCTTTCGGTTTATAGAAAGCCAATAGCAGCATGTATTCTATAAGCCGAAAGTCTTTAAAACAAACGACGTTCGGTTTATAGAATACATGTAATGCTATTGCTGTTCTATAAGCCGAAAGACATTCGGCTTATAGAACAGCAATAGCATTACATGCATTCTATAAACCGAACGTCGTTCGTTTTAAAGACTTTCGGCTTATAGAATACTATTGGCATTCTATAAACCTAACTAGAGTCCCTCCTCATTCATAAGAATTTCTTATGAATGGGGACTCGACTCTAGTTCGGTTTATAGAAAGCCAATAGTATTCTATAAGCCGAAAGTCTTTAAAACGAACGACGTTCGGTTTATAGAATACATGTAATGCTATTGCTAAACTATAAACCGAACGACTTTCGGTTTATAGAATAGCCATAGGATTACATGTAGTACATAAGCCGAAAGTCTATAAACCGAAAGTCGTTCGGTTTATAGGCTGTCGGCATTTAACTATACAGAGACAGAGTCTCCATTCATAAAATTATGAATGGAGACTTTGTCTCCGTGTAGTAAAATGCCGAAAGTCTATAAACCGAACGATCGGTTTATAGACTTTCGGCTTATGTAATACATGTAATCCTATGGCTATTCTATAAACCGAAAGTTCGGTTTATAGAATAGCAATAGGAATACATGTATTCCATAAGCCGACAGCCTATAAACCGAACGTTCGGTTTATAGGCTGTGGGCATTTTACTACACGGAGACAAAGTCTCCATTCATAATTTTATGAATGGAGACTCTGTCTCCGTATAGTTAAATGCCGGCTTTTAACTATACGGAGACAAAGTCTCCATTTATAATTTTATGAATGGAGACTCTGTCTCCGTATAGTTAAATGCCCACAGCCTATAAACCGAACGTTCGGTTTATAGGCTGTGGGCATTTAACTATACGGAGACAAAGTCTCCATTCATAAATTTATGAATGGAGACTCTGTCTCCGTATAGTTAAATGCTATTGTATTCTATAAACCGACTCTATTTCGGCTTATAGAATGCAATAGTACTACGAATGGACGAATGAACGAATGATTTTCCTTTATTAACCATTCGTTCATTCGGCTTTAGTTAGCTTAGCATTTTCGTTCTTCGTTTTTCGGGCGAATGGACGAAAATGCAATTTTCGGACGAAAATGCATTCGTCCGAAAACGAATGCACATGTCTAGTATATATTCACATGTAAATTGCTTTTTAAATAAAAAATTATGATATAAAAAAATCTTGTTTTTATTTCCTTTTATGTGACAATGCTGCCTCTCTCTTTCCCTTGCCCCCAGATTTGTCGCTCTCCCCCCCTTAGTGTTGTCTCTCTCTCACCCTCCCTTTGGCTCCCCCCTCGCTCCCCTTGTGTCTGTCTCTTCCCCCCTTCCCTCCCCTTGTTTCTCTCTGCCCCCCCCCCCTTGTTATTCTGTCCCCCCCTCACCTGTTTCTTGCTCCCTGGTGGCTAGTGGGGGCAGCCGGGGGATGTATGCACTATACATAATAGACGGAAGTGTCGGGCAGCATGGAGGTTGTCTGCACGATTCGTGCAGACATCCCCCAGCTGCCCGATTCTCCCTGGTGGCTAGCGAGGCAGCGGAGGATGTCTGCGCGATGAGCGAGACCTCTCCTGCTGCCGCCCGGCATGACCGCCGGGACTTCTATGATGAAGCTGGGTACTTCCGGCTTCCTCATAAAAGTCCTGGCTGTCGTTCCGGGCGGCAGCAGGGGAGGTCTCGCTCATCGCGCAGACATCCACCGCTGCCTCGCTAGCCACCAGGGAGAATCGGGCAGCTGGGGGATGTCTGCACGAATCGTGCAGACAACCTCCATGCTGCCCGACACTTCCGTCTATTATGTATAGTGCATACATCCCCCGGCTGCCCCCACTAGCCACCAGGGAGCAAGAAACAGGTGAGGGGGGGACAGAATAACAAGGGGGGGGGGGCAGAGAGAAACAAGGGGAGGGAAGGGGGGAAGAGACAGACACAAGGGGAGCGAGGGGGGAGCCAAAGGGAGGGTGAGAGAGAGACAACACTAAGGGGGGGAGAGCGACAAATCTGGGGGCAAGGGAAAGAGAGAGGCAGCTTTGTCACATAAAAGGAAATAAAAACAAGATTTTTTTATATCATAATTTTTTATTAAAAAAGCAATTTACATGTGAATATATACTAGACATGTGCATTCGTTTTCGGACGAATGCATTTTCGTCCGAAAATTGCATTTTCGTCCATTCGCCCGAAAAACGAAGAACGAAAATGCTAAGCTAACTAAAGCCGAATGAACGAATGGTTAATAAAGGAAAATCATTCGTTCATTCGTCCATTCGTAGTACTATTGCATTCTATAAGCCGAAATAGAGTCGGTTTATAGAATACAATAGCATTTAACTATACGGAGACAGAGTCTCCATTCATAAATTTATGAATGGAGACAAACGTATAGTTAAAAGCCGACAGCCTATAAACCGAACGTTCGGTTTATAGGCTGTGGGCATTTAACTATACGGAGACAGAGTCTCCATTCATAAAATTATAAATGGAGACTTTGTCTCCGTATAGTTAAATGCCGGTGTTCTGACAAATTTCTGGAGCAAATTCTCCTGCGCAATCGCAGGAGAATTTGCTCACTGCGCATGCGCATAAAGTTACAGCTGATAACTCAGCTGTAACTTTGTGACCACCGTGCATGAGACAGCTGCGCAACCCACCTCCCGCCCCCCTCACACCCGCCGCACACCCCTTCTTACCAGATCATCGACCACAGCGATACACAGCGCATGCGCACGCCTATCCAGCCGTTTGGGAATGCGCGCGTCCGTTGTTGTGTTCTTAAGGTGGTAAGTAACACGGGGCGTCGGGACATAAGGGGGCAAGCATCCTGGTGAGGGCTGCCTCATCTTGATGGGATTTGTGATCCTCCTGCTGTATTATTGATGCAGCAGGAGGATCACAAATCCCATCAAGATGAGGCAGCCCTCACCAGGATGCTTGCCCCCTTATGTCCCGACGCCCCATGTTACTTACCACCTTAAGAACACAACAACGGACGCGCACATTCCCAAACGGCTGGATAGGCGTGCGCATGCGCTGTGTATCGCTGTGGTCGATGATCTGGTAAGAAGGGGTGTGCAGGGGGTGTGAGGGGGCGGGAGGTGGGTTGCGCAGCTGGCGCATGCGCGGTGGTCACAAAGTTACAGCTGAGTTATCAGCTGTAACTTTATGCGCATGCGCAGTGATCAAATTCTCCTGCGATTGCGCAGGAGAATTTGCTCCAGAAATTTGTCAGAACACCGGCATTTAACTATACGGAGACAGAGTCTCCATTCATAAAATTATAAATGGAGACTTTGTCTCCGTATAGTTAAAAGCCGGCATTTAACTATACGGAGACAGAGTCTCCATTCATAAAATTATGAATGGAGACTTTGTCTCCGTGTAGTAAAATGCCCACAGCCTATAAACCGAACGTTCGGTTTATAGGCTGTCGGCATTTTACTACACGGAGACAGAGTCTCCATTCATAAAATTATGAATGGAGACTTTGTCTCCGTGTAGTAAAATGCCCACAGCCTATAAACCGAACGTTCGGTTTATAGGCTGTCGGCATTTTACTACACGGAGACAAAGTCTCCATTCATAATTTTATGAATGGAGACTCAGTCTCTTATTAGTTAAATGCCGACAGCCTATAAACCGAACGACTTTCGGTTTATAGACTTTCGGCTTATGTAATACATGTAAACCTATGGCTATTCTATAAACCGAAAGTCGTTCGGTTTATAGAATAGCAATAGGAATACATGTATTCCATAAGCCGACAGCCTATAAACCGAACGTTCGGTTTATAGGCTGTCGGCATTTTACTACACGGAGACAGAGTCTCCATTCATAAAATTATGAATGGAGACTTTGTCTCCGTGTAGTAAAATGCCCACAGCCTATAAACCGAACGTTCGGTTTATAGGCTGTCGGCATTTTACTACACGGAGACAAAGTCTCCATTCATAATTTTATGAATGGAGACTCTGTCTCTTATTAGTTAAATGCCGACAGCCTATAAACCGAACGACTTTCGGTTTATAGACTTTCGGCTTATGTAATACATGTAAACCTATGGCTATTCTATAAACCGAAAGTCGTTCGGTTTATAGAATAGCAATAGGAATACATGTATTCCATAAGCCGACAGCCTATAAACCGAACGTTCGGTTTATAGGCTGTCGGCATTTTACTACACGGAGACAGAGTCTCCATTCATAAAATTATGAATGGAGACTTTGTCTCCGTGTAGTAAAATGCCCACAGCCTATAAACCGAACGTTCGGTTTATAGGCTGTCGGCATTTTACTACACGGAGACAAAGTCTCCATTCATAATTTTATGAATGGAGACTCTGTCTCTTATTAGTTAAATGCCGACAGCCTATAAACCGAACGACTTTCGGTTTATAGACTTTCGGCTTATGTAATACATGTAAACCTATGGCTATTCTATAAACCGAAAGTCGTTCGGTTTATAGAATAGCAATAGGATTACATGTATTCCATAAGCCGAAAGTCTATAAACCGAAAGTCGTTCGGTTTATAGACTTTCGGCTTATAGAATACAATTAATACTATTGCCTTTCTATGAACCGAACGAGAGCCCCATTCATAAGAATTTCTTATGAATGGGGCTCTCGTTCGGTTTATAGAAAGCCAATAGTATTACATTGTATTCTATAAAACGAACGAAAAAAATTAACGAAACGAAAATAATGAACGAATTTCGTCTGAAACGAATGCACTAATGAACGAAATTCGTTTTAGACGAAATAAATAACATTTTCGTCCGAATGGACGAAAACGAAACGAAAATTTTAGTTTTGCACATGTCTAAAGTTCAGTGTATTCTTTCAAAACATTTTTGTTTATCCTCGGTCTCAATTTCTATCTGTTTCAGAAATTTGTTTAAAAATTGTTGGTTCGGGAGAACCTGTTCTCCAATTCCTCTTATTCTTAGATTATTTCGTCTGGAGCGGTCTTCTATTTCATCTATTTTTTTAGATAGATCTGCAATCTTTTTTTCCATTGTTTTCTGGGTTTCTTGTTGATTTTTCGTAAGAAATTCAACTGACTCCAATTTTTCCTCGTTAGTTTTTAATCTTTCTCCTAACTCAGATATTTCTGACTTTATCTCTTTCATATTACTCGACATTTATTTTCTTATTTTGTTGAATTGGGCCTCTAGGAACTGAATTAAATAATCTGGAGGTTTGTCTGTTGCTTCCGCTATTGCTTGTGTGTCCCTTGGATCTTTGAGCTCCCTGCCAGGAATATATAGATCTTCTTGTATTTGATTCGTCCCCATTTGTTCTGGAGCTTTGGGGGGGAAAAAGTTTGAATGTCTCTTTTCTCTTTTCTCTTTTCTCTTTTTGTCCTTCTTACATTGTTGTCTGGCCTCTTAACTCTCCGGATTAATCCGGCTAACTAGAGTAAGGAGGGAATAGCAGCGATTTGTTATGTATGTGTTTAGCTTTGACTTTTGTCTTCCATAAATTTGTGTCTGTTAGCCTTCTGCTCATAACAGGAGGAGAAAGAAGAGAAAAAAAATAAATAAATATAATAAAATATCTGAGCAGATACCAAAAGAGGTAAAGTGTTCTACGTTTTTTTATATGCTCACCGTATTTGAGCTGGTGAGGAAGCTCATAGTTTATATGTGTTGGTTCATCTGATTTACAGTATAGCTCTACAAAGCTACCATTCATCTCAGTCCAGGTATTCTGCCTTTGAGTTTGTTTCAGGGGTAAATAAAACTTTCAACCCCCCAGGGTTCACGCCCCAATAAACATCTCCCCTACTAGCTAGAGAGTTTACGTTTTGTGTGTATGGGAACACTCCTACCTCCACCTATCCCTCTTCACCAGCTTAAGCCAGTAATAGGAGAGGTTTTAACCATATAGGTTTCTCAGCTGTGTATTCCGTTTCCCCTGTTTTGTCTGGAGATTTGTGGGTATATTTCTGCCCTTGGATTTGGGTCAGCAGTTGAGAATTTATTATTAATTTATTTTTTCATCTTTAGGGCAGATGCACACTATCGTACCTAGTTGGTACACAGTCATTCAGGAATTTTCAGTTATGTGCTGATGTATAAGAGAACCCCATTCCTCAGGTTAAAGGCACATTACATGTCATCAATGCTGCAAGGTTAATGTCAAAAGTAACTGCACTTATCTGTTATCCTGCAGTATTTTCTTTGTTTGGTTGCCACGTGTGTGTCTCTGCATTTTTATCTTTCATCCACCATTTAAATGCTAAATGTCTGGTTTTTACTTTCTCCTCCTGGGTGCTTGTCTCCTTCACTGGCTCCCCGAGTCAGCCTCTCGTCCCTCTGTCTCTCTCAATCTCCCTCTCTCTCTCATTTTCCCTGGCTGTTCTGCTTAGAACAGTGTCTTCACCGCATCGATTGCCATTAATCTTTCTTCCCGTCCTCCACTTCTCATGGCATGCCGTGACCTCTCACGTCATGCTCCACCCCAACCTGCCAACTCAATACTTATTCAGCCCATGTGACCAGAGCTCTCAGTGTCTGCTACGTAAACTATTCTCCTTTAAATCTGTTGCTTCAATTTGTGACAGTGAAAAACCCATTATCTTATCTCAATAAGTTCACCCTTATGAGGTTACAGTTTACTAGCGTCTAATCCTTATAGCCTAATTTACATATGTAAAAAATATTATTTGGACAGCATATTATTATTTTATATATGGCTAAACTCCCCGAGAAAAAAAAAAGAAACCCACACAATGCCTTCCCCTCCCCCCTACTCATAATTTCACATTTTCATTATATATATATATATATATATATATATATATATATATATATATATCCCACATCTCCAACAATTATATTTTTCTGTCTTCCAGCCCGAGTCCACACCAAAAAGGTGAAAAATGTATCGCTCCATGAGACTCTTAAGATTCTTGGAAAACCCCATCAATATTTTACATTTTTTTCCCTCAGGGTTCTTAGTTCATCCTGAAAGGTAAAAGGAAAAATACGGATAGATTGAAACCTCTAAAAATCTAGAACCCTTCATTTGTTTTTCTCTTGCTGCCTTGAGTATTATCTCCTTTACCAGGAAGGAGGAAAAGCTCTCTAGGGAGAGAATCTGGGGTAGAAGGTGATTTGTTTAGCCTGTAGCATCTATCCATCCCAGTGTTAACATTGTCCAAATTTATGCCCAAGTCTCGGAAAATATTGTAGAGGAAATCTTTAAACTTCTCTTGTGAATAGTCCCCTGAAATATTCTTTAAACACAAGTTAGACCCGAGGGAGCGGTCTTCTAAGTCGGAGATTTTCATTTCCAACCCTTCCATCATTTTCTTCATTTCTGTTAGATTGTAAATTTGTGTTGGCCTTCAATGTTTTCTACTTTTGTTTCATTTGCTCTCACACTGTTAGATAGTTTGGATATTTCTGTTTTGTTTTGATGGCGCTGATCCTGATCGCTGAGTTGATCGTATTTCAAATTTCCTCTAAAAAGGTTTTTAAGAATACTTAAGTGAGAGCCCTGTTATCAGAATATGAATATGAAGACTCCTCCATACCGCGTTCAGGTGGCAAAAGGGTATCCGTCATTTCATTGGAGGACATTGGGGAGATCTTTTATCTTGTTTGTGGTCTTTTTTTTTCTCTCTCTTTTGGTTTGTTTGTTTGGGAGGCATTTTTTTTCCCTTTCCCTTTATCTCCCTTGTGATATCCTTCTCTTTTCTCCTTCTTTTCCCCTTCTTCCCTTCTCTTCTAGATTTTATTAGTTTATCAGCTGAACCCAACTTTTTGGCTCCTTCTAATTTGAGTTATGGTAGACCTTTTTACCTGTTGGCTGTGTCACTTTGATTCTCCTTTTTCCTTTACTATCGCCTCCTCCTCTCATTTTTCTTTCCTTCTCCCTCTCCCCTTTTTCACCGTGCCTTTTCAGATATCTAAGTTATAATGTCCAGATACAAATTCTCTTCAAAATGAGAAATAAGTAGGGAGAATATACACAAAAGGACTCACGGTTCTGGGATACTGATGGGAGAGCCGGTTGCTTATTCTTCTATATGCCTTTCCTTGGCCCTTCAGAGCCTGCGCCGAAAGACTCAACGGGGTGGGTGCAAAAGCATCAAGACCCAAAGGACTGCCAAAACCCCCAGGCGCCATCTTCAGGAATGCGTCGTAAAGAAGGGCCGCACGCTCCCCCTTCGATTCAGTTTATGCACTGTCTGGTAAATATGAGAACCGGTTGGAAAAGAGCAGTTTAATCTCATGAACCCACTCTGGTAAGGTTCACTGCCATAGGGCTCCACTTTTCATATCTTACCTCTCTTTCTCTCTCAGCTTGTCAACTTGTCGGAGGTGTTCCCCGTCTCAGGCCCGCCAAAGCCCCCCGTCCCCGCCTCCTGGTGCTCACGTGCGTTATACGCCATCCTCCTGGTAAGGATGAGGGTTGTTTCTCCACATTTGGTAGGGATACTTATTAATGAAAAAAATATGGAAATGGGTGTTCGATATGTTTTTCTGTATAACAGGAGAGAGATTATTTCCTTTCCCCCAGAATTCACTCTAAATTCAGCTTAAAATGGACAGGATCCCAACAAATTGTCAACCTCTGGCAATTCAGTGTTTGGTAACTACTAAAATTTCTATTACATGTAACTGGAAATCCAGCTCACCCTTTACCATAAGTGATTTATTTAATCACATAAGACATCAAAAAGATATGGAAAGAGGGATAGGTTGGATAAACTAATGTTCTTCTAAAAAATATTATTATGAAATCTCTCGTTTTTATAAAAAGAAAGCATGATGGATAAGTTCAGTAAGCCCTGAGATATTAACTTTTCCCTGATCCGAAAGGTATACTGTGTAGTCTCACTAATCTTGCTGTTCTTTCTGTTTTTGTATTCTCTTTTTTGCCATTGTCCTAGTGTATTTGAGGTCTGTGAATATTTGTAAATAAAAACAAGAAAATCCTTTTACTAAAGATTTAATAAAGAAAAATAAATATATCTCTACTGGACTTAATTAACAATAATCAAGTGAACACATTTGGCTAATTACGCCTTCAGTACCATCTTGCTAGAACAAAATACTTTTTTAATGAAATACCAAAAAAAATCATTGAGTATCCAAATGTACTCCATTATTAAAATTTAAAGATGGCCCCATTTATTTTAAACATGAGAAAACAAAATTAAAATAACAAACCATCAATTAATAAACTCAAATAATAGCGTCCTAATGGAGGTCCATTGCCTAGACGGCATTATGTGTCAGGATCGCCACCGTGACATCCAGACTGCCAGACGTGGTCGCCCCAGATGCACCCAGCAGGGGATTTGAACTGTGGTTCTTCTGGACCATATCCTGCTATTTTGCCTCTGAGCCATTTCAGAACTTTGAAATACTCCTGTTTATGTTTGTATTGCCTACAGCACTAGGGGGCTGGACTTCACCAAAGGCTCAGACCTGTCAGTAACTCTCCAGCTGAATCACATACCTAATTAACAAGGTATAAGACACTGCCTCTCCCTAAGGGCAGTGTCAGTTCATTGACTCTGGATTCATTGTTTGGTTCCTGTGATTTTGACTTCCAGTATTCCTAATCATTTTTGGCTTTTGACCTTGGATTTGTTACCCGTTTATTCTGAATTCTAGCATCCTCTGACCTCTGGCTTTCCCACGAAGATTCTTTTGCTTTTGTCCTTGTCTGTAACTTTACCTGGATATCCTGACCAGCCCCCGTGCACAAACTCACAGGCCACGTGGCTTCTTACCTGGTCACCCTGGTCTGTGTTTGTTTGCAAGGGTGAGCATACATCTCTGCCTAAAGGACTCCCAACAAAGGTAAGCCCTGAAAACACATCTCTCCCTAAAGGACTCCCCACAAAGGTTTCCCTGACAAATGAACTGACCTAAAAATGGAGTCTGCAGAGATGTCTCAATTGCTTACCCAGCAAGTATCCAGCCTGGCCCAGACTGTATTGGAGCTGCAGCGAGAAGTTTGTTTTCTTAAAGGCACAGTACGCCCAGCCCTGGAACCTGTTTATCCTGAACCGTTTACAATTATGCCTGAGAGATTTGATGGTAACCGTGCTTCATTCTTATGCTTTAAAGTGGATTGTGAATTGGTGTTTTCCCTGAAACCTCGGACTTATGCTAATGACTTCATAAGGGTCCGAGCAGCTATTAATCTGTTGTCTGGAAAATTTAAACAATGGGCACACAAAATGTTGCAGTCACAGAGTCCTGTCCTTGCTGGATGGGATACTTTCATGACTGCCATGGAAGCACAGTGCAAGACTCCTAGCAAGACCCCTGTGCCTAAATCATCACCACGTCCCAGAGGATCCCAGATTCCCAGAAACAAAGGGAACCTGTATCAGTACCACAACCCCGTACTGCCTCCTTATGCTCCTGTTCCTAGGGAGGTCTCAGAGCAACCCTACCTTCCTCTTGACTCAGATGAACCTATGGAAATAGGATTGGTCCAGCTCAAGGGTACTTGTGAAGAAAGAGACCGGCGAAGAAACCATGGCCTTTGCTTTTACTGTGGTGAAAGAGGGCACTGGATCTCACTCTGCCCAATTCGCCCACATCGGCCAGAAACCGTTCAAGTTGGGATTATGCTTACCCATCCGGCCAAGTCTATGCCTCTGCCTGAGAAACGCCAAAGTCTCTGTCAATTTGGTCCACGCTCCGTGACACACGAGAGTACTCAGACCACAGTATTTAATGCAACCTGTGTTCCGCTAGAATCAGCTACCAGCACCCCTGAACAATCTCTACCTGCTGCTCCAGAAACATCTGTACCTCTACCTAAAAAGAATACTGTTCAAGCAAGCACCCTCACCACTTCATGTCCAGCCAAAGAAGTTCTACCAGATTATTGCACTTATGCCTCAAATGGCACAGTAGTGTGCAAAGCAGAACTAGAGATGTTTGAGAAAGCATTGAAAGCACGAAATGCATCTCCTGTGGGAACATCTAGAGCCAAGGCTACAATTGGTGCTTTGTTTCCAAATGATCTCTTGGAGGAGGACAGTTCTCCTGATCTTGAAAGCGATGAAGAAGAACCTAGTTACGCCCGGAGTGCGTTCTTAAGGGGGAGGTACTGTCAGGATCGCCACCGTGACATCCAGACTGCCAGACGTGGTCGCCCCAGATGCACCCAGTAGGGGATTTGAACTGTGGTTCTTCTGGACCGTATCCTGCTATTTTGCCTCTGAGCCATTTCAGAACTTTGAAATACTCCTGTTTATGTTTGTATTGCCTACAGCACTAGGGGGCTGGACTTCACCAAAGGCTCAGACCTGTCAGTAACTCTCCAGCTGAATCACATACCTAATTAACAAGGTATAAGACACTGCCTCTCCCTAAGGGCAGTGTCAGTTCATTGACTCTGGATTCATTGTTTGGTTCCTGTGATTTTGACTTCCAGTATTCCTAATCATTTTTGGCTTTTGACCTTGGATTTGTTACCCGTTTATTCTGAATTCTAGCATCCTCTGACCTCTGGCTTTCCCACGAAGATTCTTTTGCTTTTGTCCTTGTCTGTAACTTTACCTGGATATCCTGACCAGCCCCCGTGCACAAACTCACAGGCCACGTGGCTTCTTACCTGGTCACCCTGGTCTGTGTTTGTTTGCAAGGGTGAGCATACATCTCTGCCTAAAGGACTCCCAACAAAGGTTTCCCTGACATTATGATCCTCTTAAATTTTTTAAAATGTATAGTTGAAGTCACTTCACAGTGCTGCAGACCCAGTGCAATTCTAATGCAGACCCAGTGCATATCTGGTGGTCATGCCAAGGGATTCGGGATCTTTGGGAAGAGGCTTTGAGGTTATATTATATATTATATTGAAGCCTTGGTGGATGTAGGGATTGTTGCATCTCCATCTTCTGTGCTGTTGCATCTAAATTGGCCTCTATTGACAAAAGATAAGACAGCATTCATATATTGTTATATATTCATATATTGTTAAATATAGATTAAGTCAAGAGCTTTATTGTATGACCCTTCTGGTATATTACATTTGATTTTTAGAGACAGTCATGACATACCATATTCAATTACATCTCAGGATTTAACCAAGAAGAAAAAGAAGGTGTTTTTATAAAATATCAAAATAGACAGTATATTCTATAGATTTATGTGCTAGGTATTCCCAGCAGCTGTTCCATGCTGCTAACTGGGTTGCCACACTATCACTGGTGACTTAAAAAAACCTTACCTTATCCTTGGTTGTCAGGATTGACATTAACTGCAGGATTCTGTGAAACTAATAAGGAATGCCATCAGAAGTATCAATGACATTTCATGAAGGAAAGGTTTCCTATCCATAAGACAGCTTTAATTCATCATCTCTGGATATTACCTGATGTAACAAGTCCTGTGAAGAAAAAATCATGCATGCAACAGAAATCTGGATCACATGACCAAGGTATACCTGATGATTTATTCCCCCCTACCAACAACTTAGACAGACAACTGAGTGGCTAGAAAGGTTGCAGTCTTTTATTTGACATTGCCGCAGCATAAATTGGCAGCTTAATACATAGCTGGAATATACTTAACTGTATTAATATAAACCAGATATGGTTAAACCTTATAAATAAATAAATAACTGGGTATAATAAAATATATATATACCAACTAACACATGTTTATATAACGAGACATATAAACAACATGAAACAATACTTAATGAACCTCAGTACTAGCGTGTGAATTATCCTGGACCAACTAGGATCAGGACCCCGACAATCTGGCTCAGGCGTACCACATGACTTATGGCTACTGACGTCCCTGTTTGCACAGTAGCCATGCTTCACTCCAGGCAAGCCCATAAGGAGCCCGTGCAGGTTGCTGCTCCCACAGCTACTGCCCGCACTGGCGCCAAACCTTGGGGACTCCCCCCACCATGGCCAATACGCAATAAGTTACAATTTTGTTGCTCTAGAATAACTGCTATGCAGTAAGAATTACAAACTCTGTGTATAACTTGACATTTGGATATAACCCTGCACGGAATAAGATATAAAACTTAGTTGCCTTATAATAATAGGTTATGCAGTTAGAATTACAAACTCTCTGTATAATTTGAAGATTATTGGGGTAAAGTCCATCTCTCTCTCTCTAAAATTCTTTGTTAAATATGGGACACTGCTAACTCAGCTACTTCTAAAGGTTCTTATATTCGGATACAAACCTGTGTTGAACCAGTTACAACTTTGCAGTAAAATCTATAAATGCTGTGTATATCTTGAAGACACAATTTGTTTCTGATTTCTGGACATAACACTGGACTGAATAAGTTATAACTTTGTTGCTCTATAATAATGGCTATTCAGTAAGAATTTCAAACTGTTTGTACAATTTGAAGACTCTTGGGGATAAGTCCATCTCTCCCTCTCTAAAATTCCTTGTCAAATATGGGACTCTACTTCTAAAAGGTTCCAATATTTGGATACAAATCTGCATTAAACAAGTTACAACTTTGTTGCCCTACAATAACGGCTAAGCAGTAAGAGCTATAAACTCTGTGCATAACTTGAAGATTATTGGGGACAAGTCTTCTCCTTCCTCTCTAAACTCCTTTATTAAATATGGAACTCTGTCATACCAGCTACTTTTAAAAGGTTATAGTGGATATTTCCTATGGGTAGTTAATATATTACTGAATACTCCACCCTCAAATTGGATGTAATCTATTTTTGATACTAACTATTATTTAAGCTGCTTCGGACTAAGCTAAAATGCCACTGCTTTATAATAACTGTGCCTTCCCATAAACGTGAAAATAAATTATCTTGATAGGGCTGAAACGGCTATCAAAACAATTTTAAATAAACCAACGCTAATTTTGGCACTGCCGAGGACGGCTGTAAAGAGCACTCCACTCTAGGCAAAAGCACAAAAATTGCATTTAGTAGGAGCGGGTCAACTCCAATAATTTCTGGAAATTCGATCTAATACACATGTAATAAATATTAGTGATAAGTCCAAGATAATAGGAATATCAACAGTCCAGCCGGTATGGCTTCAAAAAGGGCAGAGAACATGATTTGGTTCAAAGCAAACTTTGCTTTATTGTCTATCTACTCCTTCCAGATTGATCAACTAATGCGCTCTCCCCTAGAAGTAATTCACACCGGAGACAAAGTTTCTGATCAGTGAAAAACCTGAGGCAAACCTTTATTTTCCAGAGTGGGGATTCCTTTTAAAGCAGGAATACGTCACAGTACAGTCATATTTTAAAGATACAATATACGTTCAACAATTGGCTAAAAGTTGGAGGGTCTTCTTTTAAGCCCACCCTACAGAATGTGATGTCATCTTTATAGAGTTCTCCCACCACATTCCAGCTCCATCTTGGTTACACGATGGGAGGGGGAGTGAGTAGTTTACTGAACAAAGAGGGGCTCCAGGGGGAACAGTTACTGTTACTTTAACAGTGATTCACGTGGCATGTGATAACTTGTACAAGAGAAAGTGGGAGGAGTTAGTACCGGAAGCTGGTCTTTATAAGAATGTGTTACATGAGACTTGCTCCTTAGCAGGGGGGAAGGGGTAGCTTGGATGGGAGGAGTTTCCATAGGAAGTAGCTTATTTGAACACATGTGTAAAAGATTAAACAGACTAAGGAATGCAATGCTTATACGTAAGCATCTGTAAGAAACTATGACCTTTTAGGGAAGTGTGCCAAATAAGACATAAACACAAATATATAATAGTAAAAGAGACATCTTATCCACAACAAACAAGGCTGAAACTAAATCAAATAAAAAAGAAATGACAAGCCCCAGGAAAAGAGAAGGGATAAAGAGAAGAAGGTGGCTTCAATCTTCTCACCATCAGTCAACAAAATCTTAACTATAAGACTATAGAAGTATCCATCATAGAAGGAGATAAGGAAAATCCTACGGTCCCCCTGGATATCTCGGGTGAATCAGATTCCCAGACTATAACTATGGATTCTTTAAAAAAATATATGCACTTTCAATTCTCCCAACTACAAAAAGACATGGACAAATATACTAAAGAAATTAAAAATGAACAAAACATCAAGTGCGCTTCAAGCAAACTGTGGAATAAAAATTATTATCTTAGTACCGGTAAGTGAAAAATGGTGAAATTATATCTCTTTTTAGAGATCAGGAGGAATCTTTGTCCCCCTTGAGGGGATGCACTCACAGACTTGTAGAGAAATAGTAGGTAAAACGGTTAGAGATGAAAATTGAAAGAAACGAAATTCAAATGGCAAACTTTCAGGTAAAACTTGATCCAACGGACAAGGACATTAACAATATAAAATCTAAAATTAATGTACTAGAGGCGAATATTCAAAATCTGGAGGATCGAGAAAGACGAATAAACCTGCGTGGACGAGGGGTTCTTGAGGACATCGCCCATCAGAACCTGGAAGAATATCTCCTGGAACTATGTTCAGCTCTGCAAATAGGGCATCAAAAGAGTGAAATCCTTTTTGAGCGAATCCACAGGATACAGAAACTAAAGGGAGTTCCAGAATCAGTTCCAAGAGACACGATTATTAGATTCCACTCATATAAAATATGGGAAAAATTCTCCCAGGCCATTCGGGATACGTCAGGCACCAGAATAAGGGATATAGGAACTAGGAGGTAGGAGGAGGCAACAAAGTTGGGCTAAAAGAATGTTTGAATAATATGCCTATAAGTTATAGAAATAGGAAGAACATAGTACAGAATTTAATACTAATAGTAATATTTGCACTTCATTTAATAAATTCTATATAGATATGTTCACAAATTGTAATTCTGTTGACAAGTGTGCACTATACTTTTATATAATTACTTATTATAATAAAAAAGGGAAATACAGATAACAATTTTTTTTATATATATATATATATATATCTATATATATATCTATATATATATATATATATACACACACACACACACGTAAATTTACACTTTAAACTGCACTTTTGAATAAAACACTACATTACCAAGTAACATAATTAATCACGAATAGTAATTCTGGTGCTACACGATATATAATGTGGCTAGTATTAGAATTATACATAAGTAAGAGAAGATCACAAGTAATCCCTATAATCCAGGAAGAAATACCTATTTCTAGATCTAAGAACACCAACTAACCGCTGGACAGTAATAATGTTATATAATACCCAATCTATCGTTGGCTAATCTGTATAGATTTTTGTCCCAGGCCTCTGGGTCTGCCTCCTCCCCCTCTCTGCTTTCTGTTTACTTTATTTATTTATGCCTATTTTATTTACTTAATAATTATTTTATAAACCCATATCTATACCTTTCTATTTTTTTATTTTAAAAATTTATCTTGTTTTTTTTTTCTCTACAACCTACCCCACGTTCATTCTAAGTGAGAAGGACAGTTTACTAACTCAGGTTCCCCCATCTCCCGGGTTTATTCCTGCCCCCATGTTCCGTACTCCCCAAAGCTTTTATAGGTAAAGCTATACTTGTGTCTATTAAGCCAAGGGGCTAGACACACATTAGGGGATGACCATCGCAATAAGGGTTTTGTGTGTTCAGTGTGTATTGCGGATATGGACGGACAACTATTTGCTGCTAGATGAAGGAGGATAGAATTACAGTTTCGACCCTGAATGTTCAGGGTCTTAACACCCCTGAGAAACGATCCCTACTAATTGACCAATCGAAAGGGTCTGACAGTTAAAATTGCCTTTCTTCAAGAAACTCATTGGAGACTGTATGGCTACGATAAAGGAAATTAATTATCCTATATTCGTTTCGTCTAGATACAGATAAAGAAAACAAGGTACAGCAATCTTGATATCCAAGGATAACTCATATAGGAAAATCTATAGCGATTTAGATAAAAATAGTAAATTTGTCTTTTTGGTATGTGAACTACAGGGAAGGGTCTTCTCTCTACTCAACTTATATGCCCCGAATAAGCATCCACAAAAATTCATAAACAGTCTCCTTAACAAATATGAGAATTAAATACAGGGTACCCTTATAGTTGGCGGGGATTTCAACTGTGTGATTGACGAAGACTGGGATAGGAAAAGGCCTCATAAAAAGGGATAACAATCCTAGAAAAAGGGGGAGGGATCACTCCAAGAAATATTAGCCAAACAGGAATTGTATGATGTTTGGTGCTCTTTCCACCCAGATGAATGGGATCACATTTTATTCTAAACCCCATCTTTCCTATTCAAGGCTAGACTACTTCCTGGTAAAACCACAGGTACTGCAAAATTGTTACAGTAGTAAAATAAAAGATATAACCTGGACAGATCACTCTGCGGTAATACTAGATATTGGACTAGATAGAGTTTCCCAGGTTCGTGCTGCATGGAGGTTGAACGAGAGATTACTATTGAAAAAGGAAAACCTGGAATACCTGTCTGATATGGTAAACCTATATTTTACGGAGAACAAATCCCATTCCTTACCTATTACAACAGTCTGGTGTGCCTTTAAAAGCGTTATCCGCGGATATCTTATAAAATTGGGATCCGAGAATAAGAAAAAATGAGTGATGCCGCTTAACCAATTATATAACGAACTAAGTTCCTTAAAGAGGGAAAACAAATCTTCCCCCTCAAAAAACACCTCAGATAATATTGACGAAGTAGCGGGTAGGATAAAATTAATTGTTATGTCAAAAACAAGTGCGGCTTTACAAAGGCTAAACCCGAAATGGAACTATAAAAGGTAACAGAGCAGATAAAATGCTCTCTAGGAAATTGAAAAATCAGAAGGCAAGGTCATGATTGGAAAAAATAGTTGCGAATGGTTCGATAAGTATAACCCCTAAAACAATTGGAGAAGCATTCAATGGGTCCAATGAAGTTGGATTTTCCTAAGGCAGACATAGTCGAATACCTTAATAAATTAGATCTTCCTAAACTATCTATAGCCCAGCTGGAAGAATTAAATCTGCCCATTTCTAAAAAAGAAATATTAAATGTAATTAATAACTTAAAAACTAATAAAGCCCCAGGACCCAGCTAGCTATAGGCCGATCTCTTAATAAATACAGATATTAAAATATACTCATCCGTAGTTGCAACACAGGTTAAAGGACATAATACCAGACCTGATCCATCTCGACCAATTGGGATTTGTCTGTGGTCGGTAGTCTGGTAATAATGTACACCGGTTGATAGATCTAATTGGTTATGCAGAGAAAACTGGTGCTCCTCGGCTGACCCTGTCACTGGATGCCGAGACGGCCTTTGACAGGGTCGGTTGGGGATTTCTTGGTAGTGTGCTGGATAGGTTTGGATTTATAGGCTTGATTAAGAGGGCAATAGTGGCTCTTTAATCGGCCCTGACGGCCAAAACTGTTTATTCCTGGCATCTCCGCAAATTGGTTCCCAGTGCATAACGGTATGAGACTCCCTGGCTCCGCTTCTTTACATCCTCACACTTGAGCCCCATGCAGCGAGCATAATGGCTAATGATAGGATAAGGGGGGTCACCCTGAACCAGAGAGAGTATAAGATTGGTTTGTACGCTGATGACATTGTTCTGACTCTTATAGATCCAGCTGTGTCACTTAGAGCACTGGTCACTGACATAGAGGCTTATAGCAGAGTCTCTAATTATAAACTAAATATGGGGAAATCCCAAATAATGCCTATCAACTTGGAAGAGGAAATGATTAGCTCATTGTTGCAGTTGCATCCATTTGACTGGTCCCCCAAAGGGTATATACACCTAGGAATTATTATTACACCGAAAATAGACCAGCTAATGGAATTGAATTGTAACTTTGTATTCCAAGAGACCTCCAGGAAATTGCTTGGGGAATTGAAAGATTTTGGCATTTCCTGGTTAGGAAGAATAAACGTTGTCAAAGCATATCTTCTTCCGAAGTGGTCTTATATATTCAGGATGGTGCCTGTGCCCCTGTCATTTAATAGATTATGGCAGATACAAAGATTGTTCATGTCATATATCTGGCATCAGAAAAAAAAAAAAAGGATAGTGGCATCACAACTTATGAGAAGAACTATTAAAGGGGGACTGGCAGTCCCGGATATAATAGGTTACTATCAGGCCAGTAGGATGTACCATCTGCGGAGATGGCAGGACCCATCCTCAAAGCAGGAGCCGTGGTACTTGATTGAAGTGGCACAGCTGGGACTGAGGGATCTTTCTACAACCCTGTGGTTGGATGGAAAAGCAGGGTCATCCTTCTGATCTACCATAGAGATACCATACATAAAAGACCTGTATGGAACATGGCTTGGATTCAGGAAAAAGAATGGTTTATTAGATAAAATATCTCCCCATAGTAATATCGATGCCATTCAATATAATATACCAATATTTGAGTTTGGTAATGTGGTTGCAATTGCACTCAGTAAGCATTTTATAACTAATTGAGGGCAATAAAATTATTCGTTTCCCACTTCTCCAAGCGAAATTATCTCTGCCTTCAAAGGAGATTTTTTTCCTATTTGAGAATAAAAAATTATATGTTACACCACGTACTATGGCCAGACAGGGATAAAAAGGCAAAACAACTGAATAAACTATTTAGTAAAGACGCAGATTATAAATCCATTGCTAACTGCTTTGACTTTATGAGAAATGAGAACACAGAGGTTAAACCAAAATCATGGAAGAATTGGGAAAAGGCTATGGGGCCAGAAGTCCAAATTGGACAATGGCATAAATCTTTTCAAGATACTAGGAAAATGTTACACAGTAATAGAGGAACTGGGGAGGCTGGTCATGGATAATATCTATTAGACATGTGCAAAACTAAAACTTTCGTTTCGTTTTCGTCCATTCGGACAAAAATGTTATTTATTTAGTCTAAAACTAATTTCGTTCATTACTGCATTCGTTTCAGACGAAATTCGTTCATTATTTTCGTTTTTCGTTTTATTCGTTCGTTTTATAGAATACGTGTAATACTATTGGCTTTCTATAAACCGAACGAGAGCCCCATTCATAAGAAATTCTTATGAATGGGGCTCTCGTTCGGTTCATAGAAAGGCAATAGTACTACATGTTTTCTATAAGCCGAAAGTCTATAAACTGAAGGTTGTTCGGTTTATAGATTTTTGGTTTATAGAATACATAGAATTACATGTAATTCTATGTATTCTATAAACCGAAAGTCTATAAACCGAATGACCTTCGGTTTATAGACTTTCAGCTTATAGTAAACGTACAGTAGTAGTGCCTGTCTATGAACCCATTCATAAGAATTATGAATGGGTTCATAGAAAGGCACTACTACTGTTCGTTTTCTATAAGCCAAAAGTCTATAAACCGAACGTTCGGTTTATAGACTTTCGGCATATGGAATACATGTAATCCTATTGCTATTCTATAAACCGAACGTTATGTCTAATATCGATGATGCTCTGTCAACTGTGCTTCTACATCTTAACCTAGATAGATTTCTGAATATGAAACGGCAGTTGATAGTCCATCTTGGCTACCAAAGTGGTTATCTCTAGGTACAGGTGAAAACACAGTTTAAATATCAATATAATATGGAAAGAAGTATTGCATTGGAGTGGGGAAATATTGAAAAATGCCTCTACATAGATCCTATCCATACAAAAACTATAGTGCAATATTCCAAATAGTTAATTAGCTGAGCATGCTGTGAGTCTGGTTCTGTGCCCATCCCTGTCCGCACGTCTGTCTCCTTGTCTAGTCTATAAGTCTAATTTGTATGTAATTATTTTTACTTTTTTATTTAAGCCTCTGAAATCATACGAAATGTGTTGTGTCTATATTTTTTCTACTTATTGAAAATGGATAAATAAAAATCAGGATGGGCAGCAATCAAAAGAATAGTAAGCAACAGGACTCAATATCAAATAATAACACTAGTGGGACTGCAGAGAGCAGTCCCGACCCCCCCCCCCCCCCCCGCAACAGGGCAAGGTAGAGGTGGGGGGTAGGGATATCATTTATTTTATTTACTTTAATTAGGACTAGAGATTTTTTTGTGTCCAGTACATTTCCTCTATCTTTGTTATCTTTTTAAATTCTTTTTTGCTTGTATTTTTTCTAAAAGTATTTATTGTGGCACAAACTATTGGGTGACTTCTATCAGCCAATACTCTCTACTTCTTGTCTAACCATGGTGCTACTTCTATGGTGACACTAAATGAATCTTCGTCTTTCCATAATTTATTATTTTTGGTGTTATTCCAATTAATTATTCTAGATAAATGAATTACTTGGTAGCAGGCAGACATGTGCATTCGTTTTCAGATGAATGCATTTTCGGACAAAAATAGCATTTTCATGGATTAGTTTGAATAACGAAAATCCGAATAAACGAATGCTATATGAACAAAATTCATTCATCCATTCGGATGCTGACAGCCACCCTGATGTGCCGAATTCGAATTTCATCTCAATTTTGGCTTATGTTAATGTATTGTACTCTATTTCCCCTCTATTTCGGTTTATTTAATGCTGTTAGCAGTAAATTGATATACTGTAGATAATTATCTAAAGCGTGGCATGGGGTGCAAGGACAGTAATCCGGTTATAATATAATCATAAATGTAAACCCAGATGACAAAAATAAGTTATATCAGGTGTGACCTTTAGGGCAAAGCAACACAGTCCTCTAGGGTAACAGGTATAGAACAACAGTAATTGTATGCAAAACAACAGTGTGGTTTATTCACATTGGGCTCAAAATAAATCCATGCAGCAAAACATAAAGGAAAAATCTACAAACAAAATCCTAGCTCAAATTCGAGCACTTACTACACATAAAGTAATGCCCCTTACTAACCCAGGGTAATAATCTAAGCAACAAAATAAACATTGGTTTCACCAACCTTTAGCCCTTTCACTGGTGCTACTCTGCACAGACCTGCTCTCTCTCTGCAGGTCAGATTGTATCTCTCTTCTTTCTACTCTGAGATCAGCTAATTAAAGCCTCAGCAGTTGCTAATTGGAGCAGGTGAAGGAGTACAGGCTATGTAGGATTCTGGGTCCTACATACCTTCCTTCTATTACCCTCCCATAGACTCTGTCACACAGGACATATAAGTATCATTAGGAACCGATTACTGAAAGGATTCAGTTGTCTTCCCACCATTTAGTAGACATGTGCATTCGCATATTATATAGTTTAACATAGTAGTTGTGAAATAATCATAATAAATAGGCAAATCCCATGAAATAATCACTATAGAAGGAAAAATCCCATGCGACATTAAGGCAAATTAATCTGACTTGTAATAATATAACTGTGTGGCAAAAAAAAAGGAGAGAAAAGGAATTGTTACTTTTATATTCTGCAGCTGTCAATTAATCATGCTGTGTAAAGATAAAATCCTAACTCCCTGTTGCCAACATTCAATACATTTAAACAGTTTGCCTAAACAATTGTCACAAAGTGATTCCTGCTATCTGTATAGGATGAAAAACAAATATCTGCTATAAATTTCGATTGGAACCGGCCGTTCTCTGCTCTTTGATCGATTGCTTCTAAGATAGTTAATGTGTGGCAGGTTAGCAGATATCTGGAGAGCTGTGAAGGCGGAAAACAAATACACAAGGCACGTGTTTCTTTATCCTCAACTCTGAGAGTAGTTTATTACACATTGAAATTTATACACACATTTAGGTGTTGTCCTGTATATTGATTGGTTATAAATTATGCAGAACATAGCATAAAGTACATAAGGGGGCGTATACATTACACAAAGGGTGTGTGGACAATATGCACTCATATTGCCACTAAGCAGAAAACATGAAATAAAACTCAATATAGACACTCAAGCAGAAAATAGTAGAAAATTTGCTTACATATTTAGTTTCTCTTATTGCAATCTAAAACATTCTTACATAAACAGCTAACACCATGATGTCTTATCTAACCTCCTCAGGGACTGTGACCTTTTCTTGCACTTGGTCAAGCAGAAGAATTTCTCAACATCAATTTAACCCTTTCAGTTCCACTCTTTTGTTCACTTGCTGAACAATCTAAATATTGCTGTTGAGAAACTCTAGCATAGGTAATGTAATAATAAGTGTGGTATTGGAGTTTTGGAGCTAGTTTAACAGCTTTAGCAATAATCCATTTATCACACCTCAAAATTATATAAAAAAAACACCTATTATTGCTATTATTAAAACAAAACACTTAACTATCTTCCTTCCCATAACTCCTAACCACTAGCATATTTCTAATGTCCAGACAAAACCTGTGGCCTACTTGATATTTGTGTCCACATCGCTTATATTATTTAAATACCGTTGGCTAAAATTGGAGTGGTCTGATAAATTAAAACAACATATTGAAAAAATCTTCACATCCATATTTAAGCTTTACTAACAGACTATGGCTTTCCTGTTTTACCGGACTGCCTCAGGACAATACTGACATCTAACTTTAACTTTAATAGCCTTTGAGATTAGGTTTAGACCTCTGACAACTGAGCAGACCTTGGTTTCGCTCTGCAGAGATATTGGACTTACAATCTAAAGAAAATTCAAAGTTTCTCTCTCTCAAATAGGGAAGTACTGCCATAACTATCTAAATATGTTACATAATGTTACATAATGGCATGACCAACAAAAACACATGATGGACACAAAGCTAAATTAAATATCTAATAATTGTTGATTGCTTCTCTTACCCTGCCTAATAAAACCCTTCTCTACAACCACTAGATGTATGTAAAAGTCAAATATATTATTCTGGAGTTTGCAATTCCCAAGGACTAAGTTATTTGCAGAATGCTTTAAAATAACTTGAAGCAAAACTGACATCATGCATTCAGAACACACAAAACGGCATGCATTCAGAACACAAAGCGGCAGTCAGATGAAATGGCTGCAGACAAAACAATATGGTCTCCCATCCACGACATGACTCCAGAGGCCCCTACAGTCCATATAATATTCATACTGTTCTCCCCTTTTATTCTTAGAAATTGATATTGTCTGTTTTTAAGGATAACCATCAGGAGTTGCCTGGTCAACAGAATCATTGTATCCAAGGTGATAAGGCACACTTCCTCGATTTTTACACATTGGTAGATCATCCAGCTTAATTGCACTGTAAGCTTCCATAATGGGGAATATTTGAGCAGCGTCTTCCAGTCTTCACGTAGGGGCATGATGTCAGTGGTCAGGATGCATTTGAGGATGAGACCCTTGAAACAAACAACATAAACGCAGACAATTAGCAACACTGATCTCACACATGCCAAACCACTCACAAGTTTCACTCCAAGTGATCCTAACCAATTTCCCAGTCCCAGGGGATCTCACGGATTACTTGTAGAAACCTTTAACCTATTCCTTAAATCCATAATCCTTCTTGATTAGTCTCTCTTACAAAAACAAACTAATTTATTTAAAGTATCAGAAAAACTTTCTGACATTTTAAATACTGTCTACATAAAATTCCACAAACATATTATCAAAATACAATTTCTTATGGGTCGACTCAATTGTGTTTGGTAGAGTCAGTCTGCAAAAATTCACTATATTCTAAACATACCTATAATATCACAATTAAACAAATCTCTACTACAAAGATTACAAGTAGAGTTGAGCGGACACCTGATGTTCGGGTTTGGCCGAACTTCGGAAAAAAGTCTGGGTTCGGGCTTGAACTTGACCCCGAACCCCATTGAAGTCAATGGGGACCAGAACTTTTGGGCACTTAAATGCCTCTAAAAAAGTCCTGGAAATGGCTAGAGGGCTGCAAAAGGAAGTAAAATGAGGGTAAGAGTAGGACAAGTGCCCTGCAAACAGATATGGATAGGGAAATAACTTCAAATAACTAAAAATACATACAAATTAAAAATACA
This sequence comes from Pelodytes ibericus, assembly GCA_036172795.1. Taxonomy (NCBI): domain Eukaryota; kingdom Metazoa; phylum Chordata; class Amphibia; order Anura; family Pelodytidae; genus Pelodytes; species Pelodytes ibericus. The sequence continues at coordinate 66,594,133 of CM069861.1, forward strand.
GCTGAGCCATAAAATAGCACTAGATGGAATCTTTGATTTTAGTTTTGGAAGAACATAAATTAAAATCTAAAGCATGGCTGCCAGGAGGATCAACATAATTATCCATTTGAGAGAGGGTTGGAGTGCAGGGTATTCTCTTTCATTGTTCAAACTGAGCTCAACTCCTGATGCATGGAGAAAAGGCCTTCACAAGCCTCTGCTATTGTGTACATAGTGTCACAACAATTGGTGTAGTGCATACCTGCATCTACTATCCGGTAGAGATGGTATGACCTTTGTGATCTGAAAAGCTTTACAACTTGAGTGGTTCCTTTGAAGCTGGAACTGATGTTACAAGGTGTGAAATGTTACACTGAGTTAGTTGCCAGCAAGTCTATACAGATATATATCTGTATCCAGTCATAGATAGTAGGTTCTTTTGATATGCTAAGTGGCCCTTACCAGTTAGAAGTCTTGTCCTGCAAAAGTCATCTCCCAAACATGCATTAATAATAACTCCCAGATTATTAATCATGCCTCATTTTGTGAATATTTATACAGGGAATAGTACACCCTACAAAATGAGTACAAATATGGCTGGTGCAATTTGAGCCATTTGGAAGTTATTATGAAGTCTGTGGTATAGAGTCATGGGTAGCAAGTGTGACATATCTATGGACTTCATAAATTGCAACAAATTAATATAGGCAAGATTTATGTATGTGACATGCACTGGAGGGAAATTAGCAACACGATTCCATATTTTGACTGGGGTAGTTCCACCACACATGGGGGAGGACACTTTTAGGTACACCTTCCCACCTCTGGGCTGGCTTGGAAACCTGAGTTGATCTGACAAGGTATAAATCTAATGATGGAATAATGGCCAGTGTGCTTACTAGGAGCCAAGATCTAATTTTGTGTAAGTTGCCGTCATTTTCTTGCCGCAGTCCCTCGGACAGAAAATACTGGTACTTCTCTATCTATGTGAGTAGTTAGGTTTTCTGTTAATTTCTCCTTTTTATTTTTATATGTTTTGGTGTAAATAATTTGTCCTCTGTTTTTTATTTTTTGTATACACTGTGATTTCTTTTGTTCATAATAAATATTCCTTAATTAAGTTCTGCCTTTGCCTGGTATAGAGACTCACGTTACCTGATTAGACCAAACGCATAGATATTGTGTTAAAGCATATTTTGTGGGTTAAGTATAATTTGCTTGGGAGACCAAGGCACCCCATTTATAAATTGTCTTGGTGGTGGCAGTGTTAGCACATTAGTTATATCAGTATAATTAAGTGTGGGTGGTGTTAAAGGGGGCTTTTATCATTATTTCTAGTCTAGGGCAGACAGAGAGTTAATTTTAACCCTTGCACCACCATAACCCAGTCACATGCACTCTTGGAATAGGGTGCATTCGTGACACATAGTTTATACTGAGTGAACCAAAGTTTGAGGAGGCAGTGACCGTGGCGGTGTAGGTGGAAGCGGGGGTGGAGGAGGAGGAGGTAGCCAACATTGTTTTTTATTTTAATTTGGGTATCCCCCAAAATATTAGGACACATAAAAAAAGAAAACAAAGAATAAGTGCACTTGAGTATAACAATGGCTGGGTGAGGCCGGTATAAATGTCTATTCTGCACAAGGTACGGACAAGTCTGGTGGGATCCATTTCTGGTTCATTTTAATAAACGTGAGCTTGTCCACGTTGGCTGTGGACAGGCGGCTGCGCTTGTCTGTGTTAACACCCCCTGCCGTGCTAAACACAAGTTCAGACAATACACTGGCTGTAGGGCAGGCCAGCACCTCCAAGGCATAAAGGGCAAGCTCAGGCCATGTGCCCAATTTGGAGATCCAGAAGTTGAATAGGGCAGACCCATCAGTCAGTACGTGTAGGCCTGTGCACACGTACTGTTCCACCATGTTGCTGAAATGCTGCCTCCTGCTAAAACGTTGCATATCAGATGGTGGTGCTGGTTGCTGACAAAGCTTTTCCACATTTTGAACATGCTAACCCTGCCTTCTGAGGTGCTGGGGGTGTAGGACGCAAATGTACTATTTGACACCCAAAACATTAGAATTTTTCAAAGGGCGCTGTAAGCACAGTATTTGACGGTTCTATTTGACTCTCAGATATGAAGTGCACAGCAAGATGCAAATGCACTATTTAGCACCCAAGACAATTAGAACTTTTCAAAGTGCGCTGTAAGCACAGTATTTGATGGTTCTATTTGACTCTCAGATATGAAGTACAGGACGCAAATGTACTATTTAACACCCAAAGCAATTAGAATTTTTCAAAGTGTGCTGTAAGCACAGTATTTGACGGCTCTATTTGACTCTCAGATATGAAGTGCAGGAAGCAAATGTACTATTTAGCACCCAAAAAATGGCAGTATTTAAAAATGCCTTGATGTTGCCCACTGAGCTACCAGAACAGGATTAAAGTCATGTGCCTGGCACACATGCAGTTGCAAGAGCACTCTCTGTTGCACTGGGCTCAGGGCAGAGTACAAAAATGTAGTATAGCACTCACTAAAATAATCACTGTAGTTAGAATAATCAGTCGTTTGCAGATTCAACACCAGAATTCTTTACTAATCTGTCCCTCACAGCTGCAGCATCCTCTTCCTACACTAAGAAGAGCTCATGTGATGTGCGGTGACTCCAGCTTATACATAGAGGCTGGGTAACATGCTGCACTGGCCAATCACAGCCATGCCATTAGTAGGCATGGCTGTGATGGTTTCTAAGGGCAAACGAGTCAAACGCTTGTTGATTGGCTGCCCTGCAGCATTTCAAAACGCGCCATTAAATCACCGAACTCCAACCCGAACATATAGTGAAATGTTCGGGTCCGGGGTCCAAAAACTGTAATGTTCGGTACGAACCCGAACTGTGCTGTTAGGGTTCGCTCAACTCTAAGTACAAGCCTTCAATAACAATTGTATAATTTTTTACACATGAAAATATACTTCCCAACAGTGATGATCTTTTGTAGACTGTTGTATTTGTTGCAGACTCCTGAGTGATTTGTTTGCGAGTTACCCTTAGGGTGAAGAATCTGCTTATGTTGGCTAGTGGTCAGGGTTTATTATGCCCATCAAAACACTAACTTGCTGTTCCTTTGTTGGCCTGTCTGTCATTACGTAAATAACGTGGATCCAGGAGTTGAGTTGAACAATTTTCACAACAATATTCCAGTAGACTTTGTTAGGATCTTTTCTTTACTTGTATTGTAAAACTATGTATTCTTTTAAAATAAACGTTTTCTTTCTTTAGAAATAATATCTTAATCAGCAATAGAGTCGTTGGTGCACTTTGAACTCTTTTGTTGACTGTAGAGCTTCAATCTATATGAAAATAAAACTTAAAAATATTCCAGTTAGTAACATGCTATATTTCATTAAACATTTTGGCTTATTTGCTTTACATTAAAATAGCATTTAAAATATTATGACTCTTAGCTCATGTCTCAAAATAACTAGACCACTCTTTTGTTGTTAAAATATTATTATTCTTTTTATAAATCTCCTGACTGAGCATGATGAGTAATAAACAACTGATAATAATAATCACTCACTGTTAATAATCACTAGCACTTCATTAGTGATTAAGACCTCTTACTGGAACTGCATCAGTAATCTAGATTTGCTGGCCCTTATAAGTAAACTCTGAAACAACATCATTATAGGCTTGAGCTACTTCAATAAAACTAACAGGCGTGGCCTGTCAAAATTAATATTTTATAAAAGAATTCACAATTCACAATTGATACATATACTTCATCAAAATTATTGACAACAAAATGTATCTCTTGACCATTAAACAATATACTATTTTGTGCCCATTCCCCCTCCCTTCACAAAAAAAAAAAAAATACTTTTGCAGCCACTGCTACAACTCTCTTATCTGCAATTAGACAAGCAGATAGAAAGGGAAACGAAGGGGGGGGGGGGGGGGGGGGGTTTCTGGGGGAAACTTTTTCTCTCTTTCATACACAACAAAAACTGTCTGAATTTATATCTCCAACACCACAGTATGTTTAAGAACATGACACTTGCCAATTCTTTGCACTAATCACTGACGTATGTATATTCTCATATATTAAAAACTTGACTTGTACGTAAAATTGTAAACAGCTCAAAAATCTTTTCCCATGTATCACATGGGGTACTTTGCCTTAATTATAACAAAAACTAGAATGCAACAAACGAACATTTTTAGCATCACGTTTGTGTGTGTGTGTATGTATATTTACTGTATATAAATATGCTAGCTTTGTATTTATTTAAATATGTATTGCTCTCCAGCTGGCAATATGACTTCCCCTATAGTTTGAAAATTAAATTCATATATCACCAACAATGTAAGTAGTGCTGTAAAAATAATTCTGGTCACACCACAAAGATAAAAACAATTACAGTATATGCAAGTTACTGAAGATTATATTGGATGGGCAGGGAGTTTATTTAAAAACATTGATCAATACTTTTCAGTATAAACCAAAAGTTCTACCTCTTCTTGCTATATACCATACGCATTATTACTTATGTCTTCCTTTTCAAATTAATATTCACTTTTAAATCCTAACTGTTATATTCTTAGTCTATAACGTCTTTTCTTTCTTAGTATGTGCAACATGACCTCTGACCTTTTACAAAATACAAAAACCATCTAACTCCAGCAACTAAAAATTCCATGGCCCACAAAGCCTTTAACAGCTTATCTTTAAACATGACTAAGGAACCATCTACTTAGAGAACCCCACTGGAAAAAACCTATATCCCTCCAATAAAGGACACCACACCAGATTGGAGTTCGAAGGCCACAGCGTTTATTTTAAAACCACACTGTGACAAATATAAACTTTAATAACATTATTGACATATAATAACATATATGAACAAATATATACATAAGGCTAATAATACAAACTATTAGCCTTTCCCTTGGCGAGATCCTGTGAGAATTGGCCCCCAAGCGCAATCGTAACATTGTATTCCGGTGGTAGGAAAAACCACCAGCTGCATCCTCCTAGCTGGTGGTATCATTCCCCGAACCACTCCTCAGGAACCTGCCCTGAGGAGATTGTGCACTGCAGCCCATTGGACAGTGCACCCATCGTAGCCCTCCCTGTGAGGGCCACCTGCTCAGGAGCCAATTCTCGTAGGAACCCCTGCCACCACACGGGAATACGAAGCCAAAATCTGGGGAGGGAGGGAGGGAAAATCTCTTTTGTTAAATTGATCGTAATGAACATCAAAAAACTCCCACCTCTATATACTAATCTATATCCCACCCACTTAGGGGAAACTTTACTGGATACCCAGCCTGTCACTCCCAGGAGGACACATGCCTGGGACATGATCAACCACTATACAATGTAACTGTTAGGTAAAACCCATGATCTGATCATGAGTCAGAGTCATGTAGCCCCTTACTGATAATGCTTATATCCAGGGTTATCTGGAAGACCCATGACTGGGCAATAATTAACCACTAACAATGCAACTGATAGGTAAATCTCCTGATCTGGTCACAAGTCATGTAGCCCTTCCTGTTAATGCTTAAATCCAGGGCTTTCTCAAAATTCACTCCTAAACATAGTACGGATAAACGTTACTCAAGTCTTTCTCTGATACAAACTCTGAAATTATACTTAAATCTAAAGCATATCTGTACCTTCAAATATCTTAAAATTAAGACATCTTCTCTTATCTATTTTATCTAAAGTGTTGGAAAATGTGATATCTTATGTTGGGAAAAATCAAAACCCATCTTCAACATACACTAAAAATTCAAATACAAAAGTCCTTCCAACCTACATAAAATTATATACTTGTCAAGACACCTAAATACAAAAAGGAAGAATGTACCCTAAACAAATAAACATTTCTAATAGGTAACATGTAAAACCTGTTAAATGTTTAGAGTCTTTAAACAAGTATTAGATTTATTTTTACCCTCATAATTTTACATAATGCCTCTGAATATGTAGATTGAATCAAAATAAACCTTAATAAAAATCAAATAATATCATTTATGAAATTTTACAGCTGTTATACTATCCACTGGATTGATCACGTATATTTAACATGATGTCCAAGAGAGACCTTGAGTAATATATGACTCTTACTGTTCTACACACAACTATATCTATTTTACTTACTTAAAGATAAAGTTACACAAATACATAAACAAATTAAATCCAAAACAATGCAATTTTACCACTAGTAAAATTATTGACTTTGCCAAAATAAAATAACTCTGCAACTTTTCTACCAAACAATAACACAAAACTGCAGTAACTATAGTTACTCCTCAGGGCCTTTATACCGAACAGAGAACATAACATGAATGAACTAATTTAATATAAAACTTCTAATTACACTCCAGAATATAGCCCAGAAGACCGTCACTCAAAGATCACTCAAACAATTATACTAAAAGGCTGAAAATGCCGTATTTTTGTGAGCGCTCACAGTTTGAGTAATCTAAAAGAGATACGTCCTCTCTAACTTTTACTAAATATAAAACACTTGCTTTTGTAACATCTTTATAAAACCGACTGCTGCTTTGGGGTATTGAAAATAAACCATTGCGCAGACATCAAATAATAAAAATAACCTTAAGGTCTTTTGCTATGCAACAATTGAAAATCATACACATGAATCTTGGGGTCCATGTTGAAAGGATGACACTTATTAAAATACAATTATATCTTATTACTTTATATCAAAGCAATTGTAAGCAGTTGCAAAAATTACTTATGATTCTTATACCTTATAATACCAAGATACAGTGAAATTGGGAATTACAGACAGGAGACTCTAATCTTCAATATATTTTACAGAATGATCTGTATCCTCCCAGATACACAACTTCAGTTCCCAGAACGGTTGTCTTCTAGCTTATATTTGTGTCCTAGCCACACTAGAAATACTTATAATTCTGTTTAACAATGCAATGTTATAATACTCTTACATAAAATTTCTACTATACCCTTAAAACACTGTGTACTGCAGGGAGACAAATCAAACACACCTTATGGCCACAGACACAGCAGTTAATTCTTTATCTGACAATGTGTATGCCATGCTGTTCTGTGGGGGCTCTGAGCAAACAGGGAGTGTTGGATACAGCGGCTCTATCTTAGCTTTCTGTGGGACAAGTCTTTTAGGGTATTTAGATGTACCCTTGTTAATTTTCTCTCCCTTTGGGTTTGCCTTCTTTAATTATTATGACATTATTATACCTGAACTAAATACTGCGGTCACATAAATTTGGGTGTAATAATGGGGATTGTATTGTCATACAAAGGAACATCATTCCTTTTGACTGATAGAAAACTGGTAGTTGCTAAATCACTTAACTTTTGTCCCATTATGAACAGATAATTTTATGCAGTTCATACAACTTAATATACTATTATTATCTTATACTTTAAGTGATTTACCAATAACTTTGACACTTAGCATGCAATTCTTATCTTGCACTTTAAATGATTTTTCAATAATTTTGACAATTAAAATGCAATTCTTATCTTATACTTTAACTTATGTACAAATAACCTTTGACACACCAACAAGTTTCCTAGAAAGCAACACTTGCTAATAATTACTTGTATATATTTTGTACATATATATCTCTGAATAGGTTTTGTTAAACTGTGCAGTGACCCAGTGTCATGCACTTTAGCAATTTCCCAGTGAAATCTTAATATCTATATCTATTATTTGTGTACCAGAAACACAATATTTTCTTATCCCAGTGACAAGTAACATGGTAACATAGTAATTTAGGTTGAAAAAAGACACAAGTTTATCAAGTTCAACCCATCTACCTGTCATTCCAGTGTTTTGATCCAAAAGAAGGCAAAAAAATCACTAAGGAAGCTATTTCGAATTTTGCCTCCTAGGGGAAAAATTCCTTCTTGACTCCAAAAGGGCAATCAGATTTCTCCTTGGATCAATAAGCTCTATTATTAAAGCTTATTCTATTATTAATACCCCTGTATGTTCTGCTTTTCTAAAAAAACATCCAGACCATTTTAATTGCATCTATTGTGGTTGATAGCACTACCTCTCTTGGCAGTGAGTTCCATAAATGTATTGTCCTTACCGTAAAGAATCCCTTCCTTTGCCGTCTATGAAATCTTTGCTCTTCCAGTCTCAGGGGGTGACCTCTTGTTCTTTGACAATTTCTGTTAATGAACAGGTCCCTGGAGAGCTCCTTATATTGGCCCTGCACATATTTATATAATGTGATCATATCCCCTCTAAGACGCATTTTTTCTAAAGTAAATAAATACAATTTTTTAAGTCTCTCTTCATAACTAAGATCCTCCAATACCCTTATTAATTTTGTAGCTCTCCTTTGCACTTTTTCTAGTTCCTTAATATCCTTTTTAAGGACTGGTGCCCAGAATTGTACTGCATATTCAAGGTGAGGTCTTACCATTGATTTGTAAAGTTGTAAAGACTCAAGATGATGTCCTCCTCCCGTGAATCTATACCTTGTTTTATACATGCCAATATCTTATTGGCCCTTGCAGCTGCTGCCAAGTTTGTTATCCACAATGATTCCTAAATCCTTTTAGTTAGTAGTTTTTCCCAGGGAAATACCATTTAACGTATATGTTGCTTTGTTATTATTTTTCCCATAATTATTACACATTGATATTTATACACACATTTAGGTGTTGTCCTGTATATTGATTGGTTATAAATTATGCAGAACATAGCATAAAGTACATGAGGGGGCGTATACATTACACAAGGGGTGTGTGGACAATATGCACTCATATTGCCACGAATCAGAAAACATGAAATAAAACTCAATATAGTCACTCAAGCAGAAAATAGTAGAAACTTGCTTACATATTTAGTTCCTCTTATTGCAATCTAAGACATTCTTACATAAACAGCTAACACCATGATGTCTTATCTAACCTCCTCAGGGACTGTGACCTTTTCTTGCACTTGGTCAAGCAGAGGAATTTATCAACATCAATTTAACCCTTTCACACCACATACACCAAAAGCAAAAACCAAACTGCAAAGATAAATGTGCACAGGTAGGAGTGGGGACAAAAGACCCTGGCCTGACGCACGTTTCGCCACCGCCGTGGCTTCATCAGGGGGTAATTCCCCATTTAGAATGGGGGATTAAACAGACTTTAAAGGGACACCTGCGGGGGGGGAGGAAACACAGATGGTTGTAAAAGTGTATGAATGTGAAAGTCACTGCGCGAAGGAAGGGAGATGAAATGGAGATAATGAGTATAATGTAAAGAGGAATTATAATTTAAAATGAGTGACAAAACACAACACTGTGAGGACAGAACTGACTAGTGGAAATGGGAAAAAAAATTTAATAAAAGGAAGTGGGGTATGTAAATGAAAAAAAGCCCAGATGACTATAAAAGTATATCAATGTGTAATTGTGTAATGACAAGTTGCTTATGAACAGTGATGGAGTGGATATGCTGCAAACGTTTAATGAAAGAGGGTAATAAACTATAGAAAGCAAGAAATTAAAATATAAAATTAAAAGGGTTAATGCATGCCTTAGGAGTATCTGTCACAACAGCACCGTCACACTGTCAATCACTCCCTCCTTACCTGCTCAGAACTCCACAGAGCTCTGTCTCACTGCCTTCTGGGTCTTCTGCAGGGACTCCCAGCCAGACACACAAGCTCCATTAGCAGGCCTCTTATGACTAACCCTAGGTTACTGTTCTGCACATGGGCAGTTCTACTTTCTGTTCCAGGTTCTGCAGGTGGGATACATGGGTGGTCAGAATCTGGTCGTGTCGGTCCTGCCGAGATGCGATACGGTTTAAATCTGCGGGTTCCATAGTTGGCCTGAAATAACTGTAAGGGTGATGTGGAGCTGGAACCACTGTGCAGAAATAGGAATGGCCTACGTAACGAACCCAGGCAAGTGAACAGAATTATTCTGCATAAGGAATTCCACCCTATGGTTGAGGCTCACGTTTCCTTCCCCCAGGACTTTTGCACTCTGACACTTACTAGGATACTGAAACGTAGCCAGGAATAAAACTGACAAGGAGGAAAATACTGAAGCGAAGGTACAGGAGGACAAGGCAGGAGAATGGTCAGCTAGCAGGAATCAAAATCTCCAATTTTTGGCTATAAGTAATTTTGCTGCAATTAAACAATGAATAATAACATTTCTACTTGATTTTGGCCAAGAATACACATCTAGATGAAGCAAAAACGTTTTGGGGGTCTTGGGCAGATTTACCCCACACATTGCAAAAATCCTCCTTACAACCATTCCCCAGTACAGCTTGATAGGTTTACAACTCCACCAAATGTGTAACATATCCCCCCTCTGATCTCCGCACCTCCAACACAAGTCACTTTTGCCTGGGAACATCCTAGCCGTACGTGAGGGCACCAAATACCATCTATTCAAAACCTTATAATGAATTTCAGTTAAGTTTAAACAATGAATTGCTTTGTATGAGGTCTTAAGCGAGTATAACCAATCTCTCTTATTTATATGCAACTTCAAATCTATTTCCCATTTAGTTAATGCAGGAATTATTTCTTCCCTCTCCTTTCTCTTTAATACCGACAAGCAGTTGGTGATCGGTTCCCTACTCTCCTTTTGGGCAATCAATTCCTCTAGGGCTTTAATTACTGATGATGTTCCTGTATATAAGTATTCTTCTAGGTATCCTTTAACTCTTAGATACGAAAATATTTCTTTATTTGGGAGCCTATTTGGTGCTCCAAGATGTTCAAATCTATCATCTTATTTTCTTCAATTAGATCCTCTATTTTATTTAGCCCTCTCTCTGACCATGCTTTTAGATTTAAAATTGCTACATTTGAGGAGATTATTTCTGTTGATATTGTATTCTTGAGGCTAATTTGATTTTTATTCTTGAGGCCAATTTGTTTTCTAAATATGTCCCAAGCCCCGAGGAAATCCTTAATAGCAGGGTTAGATTTTTTTTCTCCTGCCTCTGTATCCTCTTATCTCTTGTTGTCCAAGACAGTTCTTCTAGGTTAGGACTCTTGGTGATATATTGCTAGATACAATACCACCCCTCATTTTTATATTGGTCTTTTTGTGAAATCAGGGCCTGAGATAACAGGCACGCATGATGGTACTTGCTAATGTTTGGAATACCCAGTGCATTGCTTGCCATCTTATTCATCAGCAGCTTGGTTTGAATGCAGGGACATTTGCCTTGCCAGATAAATTTTAATATTCCTGCCTGTGGCAACTCAATGCAAGGTTTTGGAACTTTTAGTGGGATCATATTGAACATGTATGTGAGTTTAGGTAGCAAATATGCCCTAGCAATATTTATCCTGCCGGTCCAGGAAACATTTAAACTTTTCCATTCTTGACATTTTTTGTTCATTTGTAGCAAGAGGGGCAGGAAGTTTAATTCTACGATCTTTGTCAGGGAGGTGGCAATTTTTATTCCTATATGTTTAATTGAGCTCCCCGCCCACTTAAATCCCCACCTCCTGGCCAAAGAATTTTTCCCAATAGTTGTCATAATACACGCCAATGCTTCAGATTTGTCCCAATGTACCCTGTAACCCGAAACCCTGGCATAGCGATCGATCGTATTGATTAATTCAGGGATTGAGTCGCTAGGTTCTTGTAGCGTCAGTATGACATCATCTGCATACATGTTCAATGTCTGCTCCCCTTTTTTTGTATATACACCTCTGATTCCCGTGTTATCTCAAATTTGCACTGCCAATGGTTTGACTGATAAAATGTATAACAACGGGGATAAAGGGCAGCCCTGACGTACTCCATTGGATATCTTGAGCCACTCTGATTTAAAACCACTACTAGTCACTCTGGCCGCAGGATATGTATAGGATGTATGGATGTAAGATTACTTTATCTTTAGATTTCAGTCTGGATATAATTTTTTTTGTCTTCTCTTTTTTAACCTATTTGTTAGTTCTTTTTCCGCTTTGTTTCCATGATAATACCAGCTGTGCTTCAGGTATTCTAAGTTCTTATTAGCTATATCTATTAATAAATTGCTAATAGAGTTTTGTATAGAGGTGATTTTTTGAGTGGTTGAGACTGATGGACTATTTTTATTCATTTGTTCTAGTTGTTCCAAGGCTATATACAGCTCTGCGAGAGGAGCACCTCTCGTCTATTTTTCCCTTGCGCCCATCTTAATTAAGTGTCCCCTCATCACACATTTTTAGGCACACCATGTAATAGATGGGCAGACCCCTTTATCATTATTTTCTTTAAAAAATAGATCCGACATTTCCTTTAAATAATCTATGTTTTAAGCCTTGCGGAGGAGTTGATCATTCAATCTCCAATTCGATCTAGTTTTCACATATTCATCCTTTATCTCTAGCAAAATCATATTATGATCAGACCAGGGGACAGTGATAATATTTATCTTTCTAACTTTTTTCGCCAGGCCTACTCCTGCTGGAATCAGATCGATTCTTGAATACGCAAGATGGGAGCGTGAAAACCATGAAAAGTCCTTTTCTCCTGGATGAAAAACCCTCCATAGATCTAACAGCGAATGTTTTTTTGTTTAATTCCCTAAATCTTTTAGCATTTTTTAATGTATTCTTGTTCTTAAATTTCCCTTTTAGAGACATGCTGTCCATATTGGGATCCATTTGGCAATTAAAGTCCCCTAAGACTATGGTGTTCCCTTGTTTTATTCTATCCAACCTAGCCAACATTTTTTCTATAAACTGCACTGGGGACTGGTTTGGAGCATACAAATTTAATAAAGTATAGGTCTCGTTATTAATTTCGCAAATCAACATAATGTATCGGCCCTCGATATCGAATTCTTGGTACACTATCTTGACCTGTAATTGAGCTGAGAACAAAATGGCTACTCCTCTTTTCTTTTTATCTACGAGTGAGGCTTCACACTATCGTTGGGAATGCCCAATTTCTTATCTTCATTTCCTCTTGCTTCTTCCAGTGGGTCTCTTGAATTGCACATTTTTTGGATTTGTGCTTTTATTATCATGTTTATAAGAATACTCCTCTTTTGTGTGGTATTGAGGCCCCGAGCATTTATAGACGCAAACTTAATGCTATATGTTCGGTGTTCTAGATTTATCCTTTGCCCCTCCACTTCGTCCCTGGCCCCCCATGTCTCCACATCCCTTACTGTCGACACACACACAACAATACATATACATCATCCCACCCCCTGAGTGCACCCGTTCTGGGTGAACTCTGAACCAATGTGAGAAAAAAAATCTTAAGCCTTTTAAGGACATGGGGGGGGGGGGGGGGGTTGGGGAGAGAAACACGCCAAAGAAGAAGAGAAAAGAAGAGAATTTGTTTTTACATATATATATATATATATATCTACATATATATAGGGGGGGGAGGCCCCTTACCCCATAACCTCTTTTCCTTTGTCTCCTCTGCCCCACATGCCCCGAATTCTGAACTTCCCACTTCTTACTCTCCTTTATCCATTGCAAGCATTTCAAATTAGGCTTGGGTGGTCTAAAATGAAATAGACAATCCTTAGGTTTTTTGCCCATGTAAATGTTATTCTTTGTCTCGGGGGCATGTGGGAACATAAGGAAAAAAAAAAAAAACACAAAAAATATCCCACTGTTTCACTAAATTCCTGTTAATCGCTCCTAGGAGCATTAGAGTCATCAGCTTAAGTCCACACATTTCTCAGAATAGTACTCTCTCTCAGCTCGCCTGGAGAGTCGAACAGTTCTCTTCTACCGTTATAGAATATCATAATTCCCGTTGGATATCTCCAAGTATAGCGTATTGCCTTGTTTCTGAGAATGTCTGTGTATTGTGCAAATGATCTCCTCATTTTCCTGGTTTGATAAGAAAGGTCAGGAAAAACTTTGATTTGAGCATATTCTGTTCCTGTCAGATATTTTTCGGAGATTTGTTTTAGGATCTGTGACTTAAAAGTATAAGAGTGACAGCAGGCAATAAAGTCCCTGGGGGCGTCTTGAGGTGTATTTGATGGTTTAATCGTTCTATGGTACCTCTCAAGCCTGTTTGTATCCCTCTCTGGTTATAACTACAGAAAGAGAAAGAAATCCTGCAAATATTTGCCCAAAGCTGTCTGTGTAATACTTTCCGGTATGCCTCTGATTCTAATGTTGCACCTCCTTGATGGATCTTCTAAGTCTCCTAGTTTGGATTCTAGGGCTTGTATTTTTATTTGTAGAGTTTCCACTGCTTGTTTCTGAGTTTTTGACTGTAGAACTGTATTTTTGTAGAATACTGTAGAACTTTCTCCAAATTTCTTTATATCTTGCTTAATGTCATTTCTAATTTCAATTGCATTTTTATCCATTTCTGCTTTTAGTTTGATAAATTGAGTTTCCATTAAGATTTTAAAGTAATCAGCTGGGACCCCCTGGGGATCTGAGCAACAAGAATCAGAATGTTCTATATTGCCTTCCTCGCTTCTAGTGATATTTGTGTCATGGAGCAGTCCCTTTTGGCTTCAGCTGCATCATGTTTGTCAATGGTTGGAGAAAAGAAGAAGGTTAAGTGTTTTGCTTGTTTCTCTTTCTTCCTATATTTCCCCTTAAGTTGATCTTTAGTCTCTGCCACTTTTTTTGGATTCCCTTGATCTGCTGACGTCCCCTTTTAAAGGTAAGTCATTTTGGGAAATTCTGTTTTTTATTCTCCCTTTTCTTTTGCCTCTATCACTTTTGTGCACAAAGGGATTTGGATATTGTTGTTTGAATATTCAGCAGTCCAGTTTAAATAATTGCTATGTTGAAGTGCAATTTTCTAAAGATTGGTTCCCTTTGTGGCCAGATTGACAGAGGGGACAACTATTGTATGGTTAAGACAGTCTTCCCTACAATCGTACATCTCCCTTTCAATACTGCAGAGATCAGCTCCAGTCTATGTAACTCAGACTCATTAATTCATGTGAGGCTATCTTCAAGTGTGGTTCACTCGTTTTTATAAACCTTCAATCAGCAGTTATTGATCTTTGTTACTCATGTGTCCTCGTGCCGCCGAGGGGAGAGCTCCCCCAAACCTTCCCCTCAAGCCCACGGTCACCTGAGTTCTTTTCAGCGATCTGCCTCTGTTGCTCTTCCCGCTTTGAATGTTTTTGACGAGTGATTTCTGGTAAGCACTACGGCGAACCTCACTGTCTCAAGCCGTCTTCAGTGTTTCGTCCTCAGTGTTTCGTTTTTTGATACCAGTAGGAAATCATACATGAGATTCTCCTCCACTCCGTCGGAGCTCCAGCCTCGCCAATTCCGCTAACGATCGCAGCTGTGTGCGTGCTACGTCATTGCGTTCCCCCAGAAAATGTGTGTTTTTTAATTTGTTTATTAATGATCTCCCACGTTGTGCTGAGAGCCTGTGTTTGCTGATGACACTAAATTAGGTAACGTAATACAGACTAATCTTGATGGTTTTGCTTTGCAGGAAGATTTGGACAGAGTGGGGGACTGGGCAGTAAAGTGGCAAATGAGGTTCTATATAGACAAATATAAAGTTATGCATTATGGGAAAAATAATAACAAAGCAACATATACTTTAAATGGTATTTCCCTGGGAAAAACTAATGAAAATGATTTAGGATTAATTGTAGATAACAAACTTGGCAACAGTGCCCAATGCCAGTCACCAGCTGCAAGGGCCAATACGATCATGGCAGTTATAAAATTAGGTATAGGTTCACGGGAAGAGGATATCATCTTGCCTCTTTACAAATCAATGGTAAGACCTCACCTTGAATATGAAGTACAATTCTGGGCACCAGTCCTTAAAAAGGATATTAAGGAACTAGAAAAAGTGCAAAGGAGAGCTACACAATTAATAAGGGGATTGGAGGATCTAAGTTATGAAGAGAGACTTTAAAAATAAAATGCGTCTCAGAGGGGATATGATAACATTATATAAATTTGTGCAGGGCCAATTTAAAGAGCTCTCCAGTGACCTGTTCATTAACAGAAATGTTAATGAAAGAACAAGAGGTCACCGCCTGAGACTGGAAGAGCAAATATTTCATAGACAGCAAAGGAAGGGATTCTTTACGGTAAGGACAATAAAATTATGGAACTCACTGCCAAGAGAGGTAGTGTTATCAACCACAATAGATGCATTTAAAAATTGTCTGGATGTTTTTTTTTAGAAAAGCAGAACATACAGGGCTATTAATAATAGAATAAGCATCAATGATAGAGCTTATTGATCCAAGGAGAAACCTGATTGCCCCTTGGAGTCAAGAAGGAATTTTTCCCCCTGGGAGGCAAAATTCGAAATAGCTTCCTATGGGGTTCTTGCCTTCTTTTGGAACAAAAGCTTGAATAATAGGTAGAAGGGTTGATCATGAATGATGTGTCTTTTTTCAACCTAAATTACTATGTTACTATGTTTACTATGAGACAGGTATTTCAAACTTAAGTACAAAGTAGCCTTAATAAAGGTTACTGGCCCTTTAAAGCCTAAAAATAACACTTGAAATGGTTAACTGTGAATATTATATACAACACAGGTTTTTTATTTATTTTTATTTAATATGCAACATATCAAATATTTTGTATACACTTTTATTAATATTATTTTAATCACACTTTTGGGTTTACATCTACACCCCTAAAATCAGACGTCCTATGTTTCTATCTGTTTGATTTGAACAAAATGATGTCCATAAGCTTCTATATCCAAATTTTCCAACTACTTAGAGACAAATTTCAACAGCTCAATAGCATAGGTAAGGGATGAAATGAAAAAAATTGGACTCTTTCAACCAAATTCTCCAACCTTATACTAAGTGAGGCCATTTTCATCCATTGCTGCATCCATTTCACCATTCAATTCATATGAATGAACATTTCACCTATGTTCATTCAATACTAGAGATCAGCGGACACCTGGATGTTCGGGTTCAGCAGGTTCGGCCGAACTTCGAAAAAATGTCTCGGTCTGTGCTCGAACTTGACCCCGAACCCCATTGAAGTCAATGGGGACACAAATTTTTGGCCACTAAAATGCCTCTAAAAAAGTCCTGGAAAGGGCTAGAGGGCTGCAAAATGAAGTATTCATACGAATAGGTCAATTGACCTATTCGTATGAATGGGGACTCTATTTCAGTTTATAGAAAGCCAATAGCATTACATGTATTCCATAAACCGAAAGTCTATAAACCGAAAGACATTCGGTTTCTAGACTTTCGGTTTATGGAAGACATGTAATGCTATTGGCTTTCTATAAACCGAAACTCTTTCGGTTTATAGACTTTAGGTTTATAGAATACCAATAGCATTACATGTATTCCATAAACCGAAAGTCTTTCGGTTTATAGAAAGCCCACAGCATTACATACAATGTACATGTATGTAATGCTAGGGGCTTTCTATAAACTGAAAGTCTATAAACCGAATTTCTTTCAGTTTATAGACTTTAGTTTTATAGAATGCATGTAATGCTATGGGCTTTCTATAATCCGAAAGTCTATAAACCGAAAGAGATTCGGTTTATAGACTTTCGTCTATAATTAAGTAACTTTGAAAGATACATTTAAACCTTCAGGTTACACGAATGTGAACATTCGTATTACAAAAGTGCCATCTACTGGGCAAACATAACATTAACCATTGAACATGCCATTGAACATACTTTCGTTTTATAGAATGCATGTAATGCTATGGGCTTTCTATGATCTGAATGTCTATAAACCGAAAGAGATTCGGTTTATAGACTTTCAGTTTATAGAAAGCCCATAGCATTACATACAGTAGATTCTACTGGTGGAGGGCGCGTGATGACGTAGCTGACGCTACGCACGCTCCAGGAGGCGGGTCGGTCGGAACGCTGAGGAGTCGGGAACCGAATAGGAGCCATGTCTGAAGGGGCGCTTTCCAAAAGAAGCTGAGGTACAATTATATTGCTCAGCAACAGTGCTGGAAGGACCAAACTGTAAAAGGGGAAAAGCGAAGACTAACGCAAATTGATGCACTACAAACTGCAGAGGAATCGGACAGAAGGAGTAGGGGTAAGCCAAGTCTCTTTCTCGGCGCTTAGCCTCCCATAAGCAGTCAAGGGGCTCCGGGTGGGAATTGTGAACGACAGACTCACATCCGGCGTTTTTTTTTTTTTGTCTTCTCCCAGTAAAGGTAGAGAACTGTCTGTATTTGGCACTGCCTGTGGTTGCTCAGCACGAGTCTGGGAACACTCTCTAATCCCCCTATTTAGAAACTGGTGAGATACAAAATACCCCCTTTTTTTTTTTCTTCCTCTAAATTCTACCTCCTTGTCGGCTTCTAGCAAGGCAAAACTAAGTTTTCTGCCCTAAACAACAAAGACCATAGGGAGGATTAAGCCAAGCAGAGACAATGGCATCAAAGAAAACTCTGGACTCAAAACCTAATAACAGACGGGATAAGAAGGACACAAAAGAATCAAAGGATAAACAGGAAAAAAGGTTGTCATTTTTTTCCCCACATGGGAATAAGAGTCATATCGACCCATATATGGAAGACGCCACTTCCCCAGAGGAAGAACCTCAGATGGTTACCCCAGAATTGCTAAAAACTAGTCTGAAAGCAATATTGGATGAACTGAAAGAGGAGATGACTAATAATGCTCAAGATATCAAGCAGGAACTTCACTGCTTTTCCATTCAATTGCAGGCTGCAGAGGATAAAATGGAAACTCTATCACAACAATATTTAAAGGTTCAAAACACCAATGAACAATTAATTAGAAAGGTCGCCTTATTGGAGAATAAACTATGCGACCTGGAAGATCGGTCTCGCCGCACTAATCTCAGATTCCGCAACTTTAAAGAAACACCACAGACAGAAGACATTAATAGTCTATTAACTGAATTTTTTACATCCCTCGGATTACCTGTAGATGGACATAGTGAACTACTGGAGAGATGCCATAGACTCCCTCGACCAATGAACTTGCCTCAGGATACACCTAGAGACATTATTGCATCCTTTCACTCTTTCCAATACAAGGAGCTGGTCTTTAAAACCGCTAGGCAGAAGAAACAGAAAGAAGGGAAATTTAAAGACATTATTGTTCTCCTAGACCTATCATACGCAACAAGGGCAAAAAGAAGACAGTTTGATGTGGCAATAAGTATCCTCAAAAAAAATGAATCAGATACAGATGGAAGCACCCAGCAAAGCTAACAGTCTTTAAAGACGACCGTACTGAGTCTTTTGACTCACCTGAGTGTATCCAGAAATGGCTCCACGACAAACAAATTTCCTGAGGAGAGACTTTTTTTTTTTTTTTTTCCCTGATTATAACCAACACAGAAGCACCTTAGTACCTTCTAAACAATGAATTGTAGCACAATGAACATTTGGAACTTATTCTAATTTTGATGAATACCCATTTTTTATTTTTTTTTTTATTTTATTTTTTTTTCTTTCCTCCCGATTACAAGCATCACAGAAGCACTTTAGTACCTTACTAAACAATGAATTGTAGCACAATGAAATTGGAACTTACATTAATTTTTGATCTTTCTATATATATATATAATTGTCACAGAAGTGCCTAGTTACGAGACACAGGGTATTATAGAATCAAGGTAAAGGAGATAAAGAGAGAGAGTTCTCTTCACTACAAGCTATATAAAAGCACTCGAACATTCCAGCTAACAAGTATCATAGCACAAATAGGATAGTAGGCACATAAACCTAGAAGATTTTTTTTTTCTTCTTTTTTGTTATTACAACCAATATAGCAACACTTTAGCACTTTAGTAATAATTTAGTGCGGCACAATGAAATTTGGAATATACCAAATATTTTGTTTTCTTCCTTTGGTTATAATAAACAACACAGAAGCACTTTAGTACTTTAGTAATAACGCTTTGTAGCACAAAGAAATTTTGAAATTTACATTTAACTCTGATGAAATGAATTTATTATTATTTTTTTTTCCCCTCTTTTTCTCTCTCCCTTCAGATGCTTTAGTGAGATTTGAGGAATGGATACTATGTACAGAGGAGGGGGATGAGGGGAGGACTTGAATGAGTAATCTCTTTAAAGGATGGATTTGGATTCCCTTTCTCTCTTTTTGCCTCTTTTTTTCTCTCTCTCCCCTTCCCTAGCTTCTTCTCGGCATAAGCCCTAATAAGAAGGAAGGAATGGATTTTATATGCAGAGGGGGGGAGGATAGGAGGACGAGTAAACTCGATGAAGGTTGGATCGGGGTTTTTTTTCTTTTTCTTTTTTTCTCTCCTCAAGTTTTAAGCATAAATCCGACCTCCACTCCCTTTCCGGCCGGCCGGCTGTGCGTAATTTTATGGTTAGACCTCTGGAGAACGGTAGAGTTCAAAAGAGATCCTGGGAGGCCTTTGCCCCCATTGGGTATGAATGTGGGGTGCTTACCAATGACTACATTGGATTTACCCTAGCTGTTGTATGTATGTGTATGTCAGTGGTCCGGGGACGGGTCGGGGGTCAGCACGGCAGTAGCAACTTAGATGGCGATTAACTTCTTCTCTGTGAATGCGCAGGGGCTTAACACGCATAAAAAGAGGGGACTCCTATACAGCTCAATGAATAAGACAAACACCCAGGTGGGCTTCATTCAGGAAACGCACTGGCTGGACAATACGAAACAAAAGTGTGGGGGGGGGGGAAATACCCTATTATCATCCATGCATCTGTAAAAGACAAAAAAAAAGGGGTGTGGCCATTGTCTTTGCTAAATCAGTGTTGGAAGAAATTTTGGGCCAAATTTTGGACCCTGAGGGAAGATATATTATATTAATCTGCAAAATTAACAATACATTATATACGTTGGTAAATGTATACCTCCAAAATAAAAGCCCAATGAGACTTTTCCAAAAGATCATGAAGAAAGTAATGGAAATAAAGAAGGGCCAATTATTTATTGCTGGAGACTTTAATTCAGTGATGGATCCGGAGATGGATAAAAAGCTGGCTAAGAGTGGGACCAGAGTAGACCCTTCAGTCATAAGACAAGCTGAAAAATTACGGCAAATCTGCGGACAACTCGATCTATTTGATTTAGGGAGAGTAAAGCATCCCAGAGATAGGGACTTCTCCCATATGTCCAGTCGGCACGGGTCATATTCAAGGATAGACCTATGTCTGGGATGCACATCGGTGCTGAGGGCGGTTAAAGCTGCGACTCTGGTAGAAAACACTTGGTCAGATCATAGTATTAACCTGATTACCGTAGGGAATAAAACACTGGGAGGGCTGTTTACTTGGAAGCTGAAAGACTTAATTCTGTCTAATATTAGCAATAGAGAACATTTGAATTCTATGGCTAAATCCAACCATCCGACAGAGGTTGGCCCGATTACAACATGGTGTGCCTTTAAAGCCACTATGCGAGGGTATATAATTAAACTGGAGAAGAAAATGAAGAAGGAAGCTGGGCTGTTACTGGAGGAGCTATACATAGAATTATATAAAGCAACCAATGAGAACAAACTAAAGCCACAACCAGAGAACACTATAAAAATCAAAAAAATCAAAGAAGAGATAAACGATAGACTTTATGATAAAGTGGTAAAGTCCATGAATAAACTACTGGTACAAACTTATTATAAAGGTAACCGAGCAAATAAAATCTTATCAAATAGATTAAAAAAACAAAGAAATAGCAGCAAGATCACTAAACTTATTGATAATAATGAAATACAAGTAACCCCGGAGGATATAGGTAACACCTTTAACAAATATTACGAGACTCTGTACAACCTCCCCTCGATAACTGATCCCAACCAAATAGATAATTATCTAGCTAATACCCCAATCCCAAAAATTTCGGAAGAAAAAAGAACTGAGTTGAATAAACCATTTTCCAAAACAGAACTACATGAGGCCATCGCCAGTTTGGATAGCTATAAAACACCGGGTCCAGACGGGTTTAGCAATTATTTTTATAAAATATTTGAGGAAACTATTTCTCCAGGACTCCTAAATGCTTTCAATGAAATTGCAGTAAGCGGGGAAGCGCCTGAGGAAATATTGAGCGCTAACATCTTGCCGATTCCCAAGATAGGTAAAACCCAGACCGACGTGAAAAATTTCAGGCCTATATCATTGATAAATGTAGATATCAAATTGTATTCAACAATTCTTGCGCATAGATTGAAAAGTATAATGGCATCAATAATCCATCCTGATCAGATAGGTTTTATCCCTGGCCGTGTCTCTGCCAACAATGTGAGAAGACTCATCGACATCTGGGACCAGGTAGATAGAACTTGGCTGCCCCTCCTGACCCTCTCTCTAGATGCCGAAAAAGGCCTTTGACAGGGTTGGGTGGGGCTACCTTAGTAGGGTCCTGGAGGCTTTTGGCCTTAAAGGCTGGATTCATAGGGCTATTATGGCCCTATATTCAAGACCAATGGCAAGGACGGTGGGCCCGAATATTACCGCCAATTGGTTTAAGCTGGGAAACGGTACGCGGCAGGGGTGCCCTCTTTCTCCTATCCTGTACATTCTCTCCGTGGAGCCATTGGCTATAAACATCAGAAGAAATAGCGAGATTAAGGGCTTTCCCCTAAAAAATAAAAAAGAAGATTTTAAGATCTCACTATATGCCGATGATGTGGTGCTCACGATCAGCCACCCAAGAGACTCCCTTCCTCCACTGATGGCGGAGATAACAAAATACAGTTTGGTATCAAACTATAAACTAAACGTAATAAAAACTACAGCCATCCCTAAAAATATAGATCAGAGTATGGTGAATGAATTAAAGCATCAGTTTGACTTTCAGTGGACAAGGAAAGAATTTACCTATTTGGGTATCGTAGTAACAACAGATGTGGAGAATATAATGGAAAGGAACTTCATGGGTCGGCTGAAAGAGACAAACCGACAATTGAGGGAGTGGGCCCACTTAGAAATTTCGTGGTGGGGCAGAATAAATACAATAAATGATTATCTTGTCCCTAAGTGGGCTTACTTGTTTAGTATGGTCCCCCTTAAAATACCAGGGCCCTGGCTAGATATGTTGCAATCTGCATTCAATGCATACATCTGGCAGGGGAAAAAAACAAGAATTGCCAAACACATCTTGGCCAAAAGAACCAAGGCAGGAGGAATGGGGTTTCCAAATATTCATATAATCTACCAAGCAAACACCTTGTCACATATATGTAGAATGCAGGAAATGGATTCCGGCTCAGAGCCTTGGTATAGAATAGAGGCAGAAACCTGTAGTTTAGACGAATTGGAAACCCTCCTTTGGACAAATAACTATATTAATATTAAAACTAAGATAAACGGTTCAATTACTCTGACTCAACTAATACAAGAGTGGCAGGTAATAAAGAACCAATTGGGCTTGAAGAATAAGATCCTAAAAACCTCCAATCTTGACTGTGTTCAGGTAAACATAGAAAACCTATCATTAACGAAATGGCAGAAGGAAAAAAGAATTAATATAGCCGACATAATCTCAAACAATGTAATTCTGCCATTTGAACAAATAGCAGATAAACTGGGCCTGAGTGAACGAGATCAATATGATTATATCCGCGTTAAACATTTTTTACAGACTCATTTACAAAAGACGAGTCAAGGGGAAGACAAGGCGGAAGCACTCTTTTCACATAGAAAAGTACATAGAGCCGCCTCTAAGTGTAGACAGCTTTTAGACAACTCCCAGGATGTGGCCCACCCGGTAGCTAAAACTGCTTGGGAAAAAGAATTGCATACCAATATATCAATTAAAGAATGGAATAATTCAATCTATCAGGTTTCACAGTTTCACATTTTTGTATGTTTAATAATTGGAAATAAATGCAAATTGTAAGAAAATGACATAAGGATGATCAAAAGGATAAATTTAAAACGCTATTAAGGGACCTCAATCCCATAGCTATAATAGATCTGAATGTCAAAATAAAAAAATAAAAAAAAACAATGTATATGTATGTAATGCTATGGGCTTTCTGATTGGCTGCCCTGCAGCCTTTCAAAACGTGCCATTAAATCGCCGGACCCCGAACTCCAACCCGAACATACAGTGAAATGTCTGTGTTCGGGGTCCAAAAACCGTAATGTTCGGTACGAACCCGAACAGTGAGGTTCGGGTTCGCTCAACACTATTCAATACATAGTATGAGGTTGGTGAATTTGGATGAAAGAGATGAATTTCAAAAGTTCAATGAAATTCCAATGAAATTCGGATTAATTAGACTCCAATAGGCACCGAATTCTCCAATAGGTGAATTATTTTCCATTCATACGAATTAATATAACGAAACGAAAATAATGAAAGAATTTGGTCTGAAACGAATGCAGCAATGGACAAAACTCATTTTGAAAGAAATGACATTTTCGTCCGAATGGACGAAAACAAAACACAAATTTTAGTTTTGCCCATCTCATACTTGCTTCTCGATCTGGAAGTCCCAGCCCTCCTCCATTCTTTGATTTGGTTGATTGTTTATAAGAGAGTTTTTGGATCTTACCTCTCCATATGAAGTTTCCTATCATCTTTTTATATTGACTGAAAAATGTTTTCGGGATTGTTATTGGGAGTGTTTGCATAAGATACAGTATTTTAGGGGTTAGGTTCATTTTTATCAGATTTATTTTCCAAACCATGATATATTTAGTCTTGTTCATTTATCCAGATCCATTTTTTATATTTCCCATTAATGGTACATAATTAGGATCATAAAGGGTATCCAAATTATTGGTAAGGTCTATTCCTAGGTATTTTATGTGAGTAGATTTTACTTTAAATGGAAACGACTGAGCTAAACCACCAATCAAGTCCGGTTGTATTGACACATTAAGTATTTCGGACTTGGAGAGATTGATTTTATAATAGGAGACTCTCCCATACCTATCTAGTTCTCTAACTATGTTTGGAAGAGATATGCAGGGTCCTTTTACAAAAAAAACAAAAGATCATCATCAAAAGCCAAGACCTTGTGCTGTTCCTTTTCTGTTTCCAGCCCCTGAATGTCCACATTTTGTCATTTTGCATTCAAGAGTGGTTCTAAGACCAATGCAAATAATATTGGTGAGAGGGGGCATCCCTGCCTCCTTCCATTCGATATGGGAACTGCTCGTGCTAGTTGTCCATTTATGCGTACTCTTGCTGCTGATGCATGATAAAGAGATTTTATACAGTTTAACATCATTGGGCCTAAGCCTATTTTTTTCAAGAGTAGCCATTAAAAATGACCAGTTCACCCTGTCGAATGCGTTTTCAGCATTAGTGGATAGCAACAAGGCAGGGACCCCTCCTCTTTTGGCCACATGCATCAGGTTAATAATCCTCGTTGTACCATAACTTGCCTCCTTATTCATAATGAAGCTCAACTGATCTTCATGTATACAATCTTTCAGAATCCCCCTTAATCTCTAACTCAAGATTTAAGATAATATTTTGACATCCGTATATAGTAATGAGATGGGTCTGTAACTTGAGCATATCTCTACATCTTTTCCTGGTTTAGGAATTCTAGTTATGTGTGCCTTTTGTGCTTGTGGTGGTAATATATCTCCCTCTCCCAATGAGTTAAACACTTTAACCATTTCAGTTGCCAGGGTACTAATAAATATATTACAATACGTATTCATGAAGCCATCGGGGCAGGGGCTTTTTCCATTTGATACGTTTTTATTGACCATGCATATCTCCTCCAATGTTATAGGTAAGTCCAAACTATTAATTGTTCCTTTGTCAATGTCATATATTTCTCCAGGTTTTTTGGGACAGGGGCAGGGGCTTTTTCCATTTGATACGTTTTTATTGACCATGCATATCTCCTCCAATGTTATAGGTAAGTCCAAACTATTAATTGTTCCTTTGTCAATGTCATATATTTCTCCAGGTTTTTTGGGATGTCTAAATTCTGTACTTCAGATGTCCAGTCGCTTCCCCTATATTATATAGTTTTTTGTAGTATTTCCCAAAAGCCTCTAAGATTTGGTTAGTCTGATTACACAGCCCCATCTCATTTTTAATTTTCTAAATATAATTTGTGGAGTGTTTTTCTTTTAATGCGCAAGCTAAATATTTGCCTGCCTTCATTTTATGTTCCAAAAGTTAACTTTTTACTATGTTATATTTCTTCTGCAGTTTGGTATTAACCATTATAGCCAGCTCAGCTCTAAGTTTAATTCATTTCTTATATATTTAATTTAGGTTTTTGTTCAATATCTGCTATTTTGTTTATGAGATATAAATATTTTCCATTAAATAAACTTTTTGAGATGTGCTCCCAGACTAATCATCTGTCCCTTAACTACTGTCTTATGCACCTCCCATACCATGGGCAAGGATATCTCCTGAGTTAGATAAAATACTGATCGATTATTTTCTTTAAGTTATTTACATTTTGGCTTACTTTCATCACTGATTCATTAAACTTCCGTTGTGTTTTCGTACAGGGCAAGGGTGGAATCCTCAGATCCATAGTGACTGGTGCATGATCGCTCCATAACATTGGGTCAATATTAGAATACTAAAGGAGAACTGTAGTTGTAAACCAGACAACTGGAATGCTGTTTATAGAAACTAGAAACATATGATAAGACATATTAGTAATACAAATGTAAATACCTAGAATAACTTACTTTTATGAAAGTTCTAAATATAGGTACATAATGAGTACATATTTTAAAATTAACACTATACATATTATATAAATATTAATAGATAGAGAACAATTCCAAATAACCAAAATATAAGGTATATTTGAGACATAGATAAATTTTCAACAATATATTTACAAAAATGTATTACTATACATATATTCCTATTCACAAATACAGAATTACAATTTAAAATACTATATTAAGATAAGTTTAGATAAATAATTAAATAAGGAATTTAAAAAGTCCTATAACATAACCAATATCTGGGAGAGCCTTGTTTGGTTTGATCCACGACTCCCCCTCTGACTCTGTTGTATACTGCTGACCTAATTTCTTAATTTTATTTAAAAAATGTTGTGTTCATCATTTTAATATTACATCATAAAGTAAACCATTCTTTTTTTTAGACCCTCCCATCCCTTTTATATTTGAACATTTCAAAAAACACTAGGAAATTGCGATCTAGTTTTTTATTTATAAATCTTAAATATTCCCTTATCTATTGGACAAATGCAAGATCCATCAAATTCAATACTTCATTCCCGACAATGGACATGCCTGACACGTCCTGCGGTAAAACGAGCGGTTTTCGCAAGATGCTCCTGCAATATGGCAACATTGTAATGAAAAAAAAAAAAGACTTAATTAGCTTAAATCTAGTGTTTAGGTAACAATAGCAGCTAGGGTTACAATTAAATTAGGGTTAGCATAAGGGATAGGGTTAAAATTAAATTAACATATATTAAGGGTTAGCATAAGGGGTTACATTTGTGGTTAGGGTTAAATTTAGGGTTTGGGTTGGGGTCAAAAGGTCAATATAGGACAAAACCAAAAAACACCATTTAACTTGCAAAAACTGCAGAAAAACATGGAAACAAGCATATTTCTGAACTCGGGACAACATTTAGAAACTATTTAGACAGGGGTCTTTTTTAATGATTGTATTTGTGTAAATTATATTTTCGGTCAAAGTTAGAAAAATTGTTTTTTTTTTATTTTTTAATTATATTTTATGATTTTTTTGTAGTAAATTATAAGATATGAAGAACATAATGGTATCTAATGAAAGTCCTTCTTATGATAAAAACAACATTTCATTTGTGTGGGTACAGAATGTGAGAGAAGAAAATTACAGCTAAACACAAACACCCCAGAAATGTAAAAACATCCCTTGTCATCAAGGGAAAGTCAAGGTCAAAATGTCTTGTCACTAAGGGGTTAAAGATACTTACAATGTAAAAGGACTACAAATCAACTAATAAAATACAGTCATACAAATCTATATTAGTCTACACAGAGATGTACTATCCCTCGAAGAAAAACATTTTAAGAATGTAACCACTCCCAACTGCTGGAATTCAAGGTTTACACAACACTATCATGCAGCTAGTACCACAGGCACAATTGGCATCTCTATTCTACTACACAACAGAATACATTTCCATAGATTCAAATGTCCCATAATTTTACAAGTATTGGGACAAATAATTTAATTATTGAATTTATGTGTTTCAAATGGACTCATTTCTACAGGTGTATACAATCAATAACCTAGTTCTAAAGAGCTCAGTGAATTAAGGTGTGGTACTATCAGATTTGGCTCTAGACTTTGTGAGGCCTTAGGTGAAAGTTGAACATGAAGCCCTCACGGACACTCATAATTAAATAAAATGTATTCCAGCGATAATAAAAATGAACTGTATAAATAGCATATTTAAAGATCAGACATAAATCCCAGCAACTAGGAATTCACAGCTCCTAGAGTTTTATGTCTCATAATTATTCTACAAATGTCTATAAAATATTTGGTATAGATAAAAAGTGTGTGGGTGACTAACTCTTATTGTGGTGTCCTAAATGTGAACACTAACACATATATACACATTCAAATTCTGATCGTATACACACATGAGCACACACATACACACTTATATTCTGATCAAATACACACACACTACCATGCACATAGTGTGTGTTTCTGATCAGCCAATGAGTATTAGTATATATGTGTTAGTGTTCACATTTAGGTGACATCATATATACTAGTACTTATATTAATTTGCTGATCAAATACACACACACAAATATTGCAGCACCCACAGGATTTGCCAATGATTATTATTGTAATAGTCCAATAATGTACCCTCAAGTCTTTCCAAAGCACTCTTATTGCATCCACAAGGATTCACCACAGCACCAATACTGCACCCACAATGCCTTGTTCCATCAACTCGTCAGGCCATCTATGTGCCCACACAGCTAGTCAGTCCCATTTTTTGTCCTCAAACACCCTGTTAATGCTATATTTGTGCCCGGACAGCTTATCACTGTCAGCTTATAAGTGTTCCCAAACTGCTAATCACTGTCATCAGTGTCCCCAAACAGATAATCAATGCCACCAGTGTCCTCAAACATGACACTGCCCTCATTATCCTAAAATCGCTTGGCTGGGTCATATCTGTCCCTATACAGCTTATCACACACACTCAGCCAGCACAAACTCATTCATAGACACACTCATTCATAGACAAACTCAGCCAGCACACACTCATTCATAGACACACTCAGCCAGCAGACACTCATTCATAGACACACTCATTCATAGACAAGGCCAGCAGACACTCATTCATAGACACAGTCAGGCAGCAGACACTCATTCATAAACACACATATTCATAGACACACATATTCATAGACACATTCAGCCAGCACACACTCATTCATAGAAAAACTCAGCCAGCACACACTCATTCATAGGAAAATTCAGCCAGCACACAGTCATTAATATAAAAACTCAGCCAGCACACACTCATTCATAGACACACTCAGCCAGCACACACTGACTCACAGACACACTCAACCAGCACATACTGACTCACACACTCTACCAGCACACAGACACACTCAGCCAGCACACAATCACTCTCAGCCAGCACACACTCACAGAAACACTCAGCAAGCACACACTGAAAAAGGGGGGGCTCATTGTTGAAAGTGGCCTCACAGACCATGTTGTGCTGGTGCCCGTTTGCTCTTCCTCACAGCTGAACCCATTAATATTTCTGAATTTCCCCCCTCCTATGCAGTAGGGCAGGAGTTTTGTACCAATGATTTGTACCAACCCATTTGGTTGTTAGGATAAGGGGAGTCCAGTGATGAGATTAATTCCCTGTAAAGAGTGGATACCCCTCGTTTTGGTGGAGTGGATTTTGTGCAAAGATGTCCCATGTATGTCATCTCTCTGGTTAGGTTGTGTTGTAGTTTAAGAGACTGTAACTTGTGTTTACTTTAAGTAGTCAAGAAGGTATATTCAGTATCTGGTAGGATAGAGCTCAGGGAATGTATCCCCCGTGTGTCCATGAGGTTTTTAACCTGTCCAATTCCCTCTAGGTGGAAGACAGATCCCAGAGAACCATCCCTTCCTGGAGGGAAAGCTTTGTTGTACAACACCGGGGTGAGCGGTGAAGGGAACTTTGTAAGTTTATGTTTGGTGTGTAGTCTATGCTAAACTGTCAGTGTACTCTTTATGAGTGGATATTGATGCATCTGGAGTCTGCTTTGTTCGGAGGAAAGTTAAGGGATACATTGTATGGGGATTACGAAAAAAGGGAAGCTGTATACGAGTCTCACTGAAGTCTCGGCAGGATAATTAATGGTTGTACGGCTGTTTGCTGTTATCACCCATAGACAGATAAATCAAAAAGAAGAACGGATTGCGGAGTGACCAGACCATATAATTCCCAATGAGTGTAATTTATTGTAAGATAAATGATGGCTTGCACAGTCCTTGAAACACAGCACACAAGAAAAAATTTGCCTTAAGCGTTTCATGCCGATTGGCACTTAATCATAGGCTACAAAATTACACCACATGCATGCTCTTTAAAGGGCTAGCAATTAATATCATTGCACACACCATACATATATGCTAATGACTGTGATGTCATTTCAAGAAAGACAGAATATTTACATTCAAAAAAGTGCTTTACAAAATTATTAAAACATTAGTGAAGTTATAATAAAGTGAAGTAAAAAAAAAAAGAAAAACAAGTTGCAGGAAATGTTTACAAATAAAGAATTTCTTAAAGGTACAAGTTTCATGAATTGAATACTTTCATTAATACATCTTTATTTATTAATTAATTTCTTTATATTAATTCAATTATTTATTTATTTTTGACCGAACCTTGAACAAAAAGACTTTTCAAAAAGAAGATTTGCAGCAGGGTTGATATTCATGGAGGGATAAGCCAAATGGCAAATGATTTAGCTAAACTAGAAAAATGGTCAGAGCTGTGGCAACTGACATTTAATGTGGACAAGTGCAAGATTATGCACCTTGGGCGTAAAAACCCCAAAACAGAATATAGACTATTTGGTACAGTCCTAACCTCAACATCTGAGGAAAGGGATTTAGGAGTAATAATTCTATTATCCTCATCAGGTTGGTGGCTACGTGATAGTTTCAAATGTCAGGTATTGCTAACCCGCCCCTAGACTGAGGTAGAGTAAGATGACTTAAGTCTGAGAGGTACCATTCGTTATCATGATTTGTTGGGACAGGGTGCCGTTGGCATGGACTCAGGCTGATGCGGAGGTGTATAGTGATGGATCCAGGTCTGTGTGTTGGGACCCATTCCCATTTGCAACAATGTCCGCCACAGGGACTCCTGTGGATAGGAGTAGCATTTTTTGGCCCCTCCTGTGCATGACATATATTGTATTGAGCGCCCGGACCATGTTTTCCTTGGCCCCCCTCCCCGGGACGAAGCACACCTGGTCTGGGTCTATAAGATTTGGGACTAGTGATTGTAATCATATGGCCATCACTTTAGCCAGTAATTTCATGTCTGTGTTGTGCAAAATCAGTCTACAGTCCTGTGAATTTGTGAGGTTTCTGCCCTCTTTAGGAATGACCGTGATGGTGGCAGTCAGTGTGTGGGGGTCGAGGTGTGAGCCCTGTAGGATGGAGTTAAACAAATCTGCCATTTTAGGGACTAGTATCTCTTGGAAAATCTTGGAGATAAGTTCCTCTAGTGATTGTGCTTGCTCGGGTGTCAATATACATGTGATTTCTCCCTTAAGATCCTCCTTCTACAGTAGATATCTCAGTTGTTCACAAATATAGTTATATAAATCAAAGAGGTATTTATGGAACATGCGTGCTATCCCTTCTGGAAGGTAAGAAAGCTTGCCCTGTATAATGCCCCTCTGGCCCTTACCTGCAATTCCAGTGTTTCCAGACATCCATCAAGTCTTATAATGCCTCTGTGATCGCGGAGTACTCCGAAGCCGTGGCCTGTAGTAAGATCTTCTATCCGCGATCGCGGTAGCACGGTAGGCCGAAACCAGGGCCTACATTTTCTGCAAGCCCAGGATGCATCCTCCAAAGTTTACCCCAATCAAGGGGGATCTCTTTACACCTGTAGGAGGAAGGTAAACTCTGCCTCCCCTATCACCAAACCTCCTATGGACTTCAAGCACAGAGACAGAGAGGTATGTGCTAGAAAAGCACACCCCTCTAACATCCAATCAAGTAAGGAGCTTGTCCCACAGAGGGGAGATGGGGAGACCCACAGCACTATAAAAACCCCTCAAACTGTTACCACAGTGCGCCGGTGTTCCAGAACTTTAGTTCCTGTTTTTCCTTGGACTTCAGTGTCCAATTTCCCCTTTTTTTTGCTGTGTTGCAGTACATTTATTGGATTTCGCGTTACCTGACCTTTGGCTTGTCTCCTTGATTATCCTGCTTGCCTGAACCCTGACCCCTGCTTGGATTACTCTACTATTCTTGACTTCTGCCGGCCCTGATCTATTGCACTGTTCCTGACTTCGCTTTTTGGATTATCCTTTTATTTTTTTGTGGCACTCTCGTGCTCCTATACCAGGTTGCTCTGCCTATATACACCTGTGGACCACCTGGTAAGGGTTACTAGCAAGAGATAGAATCCCCTGCTGTATGCTCCAAAAACCTCAACTCTGACAATACACTGGAGCCAGATATGGAGCTTGCAGGGATGGTCGATGCTATCACTACCTTGACCCACCAGCTTACCACACTATCTAACACTGTACAGGTTGTACAAGACAATAAAATGGGCTTACAAGCCCAATTCCAGGGCTTACAACCCATCCCGGTACCACAATCAGTTTTGCACCAACCACATCCAGTACCTCAACCAGGACTTCTTATTGATGGTGCTGCTGCCCCAGAACCACAGGTTAAACTACCTGCTTGCTTTGCTGGTGACCGCAGTCAGTACTGACCATTCATCACCTCATGCAAATTATTGTTTGCACTAAAACCAAGAACATATGCCACAGATTATGTGAAAGTGCATACTGCCATTTCCCTACTCACAGGAGCACCTATGTCCTGGGCGCACCATCTTTTGTATGATGACAATCCAGTACTTGATTTCTGGTATGAATTTTGTCATGCTATGGGTACACTATACGATGACCCTCATAAGAGATCTACCACTAAAGCTACCATGAGATATCTCCTGTCGTCATGTTGAGGATTATGTATCTGATTTTTGGAGGGTAGCTGTCGAGACAGAATGGAATGAACCAGCTTTGCATGACCAATTCCGCCTAGGTCTCTCTGAATCACTCAAGGATGAGTTGGCCCGGATCGGCATTAAAGTAATTGAAATAAATCGGAGACTCGGGGAGAGACGGATGGAACGTACTACCCCAGCCAACCTTCCTTTTTGTTCAGCCTCTACACCACGCCTCCCTATGCACGGCTTATCCACGCCTGTTACCACCACTGAGGAAGCCATGCAATTGGGAGTAACCCGTGGTCAGCTTACTGAAACCGTAAAGTCCAGAAGAAGAAGGATGCATCTGTGTCAGTATTGTGGTAACTCCGACCATCAAGTCTTTGTCCCCAGTTGGCTACTAAAGGTAACCATGTTTATGTACAGTACTCATTGCTCCTGGGTGGCATGACTTCTCATCTGTCTATTCTTGTCTCTCTACAGTGGACACATGACAAGGTACCACAAGATGCCATAATTGATTCCGGTGCCAGTGATTGTTTTGTGGATATCAAAACCACACATTCTAAGAAGAAAGACAACAACCTATTATCATCCTTCTTGTTGATGGCAGTGACATCAGTTAAGGACCTGTCACCACAGAGACTGTACCCATCACTGTATACATCGGAGAGAAACATAAAGAAATACTTAGTTTCAGTCTGGCACACTCTCCCTTGTTCCCTTTGATTCTGGGACTTCCTTGGCTTAAACGTCACAAACAAAAATATTGACTGGTCTACAGGACTAACCACTTTTTCCTCCACTTATTGTAAAGCACAATGTTATCCACAGACTTTGGCTTCTTTTCTTCACATTTCATCTCCTGAGGTCTCTGAAATACCAACACCATCGTGCTTTAAGTAAAGTATTCAGTGAGCAAGAGACCAATAATTACCACCACATCATCCATACGCATGCTCAAAAGACCTGCTTCCTGGGGCACCAATACCATTTGGCCGCATATATCCCCTCTCAGAACCCGAACTAAAGACTCTAAAGACCTACATAGATGACAACTTAAAGAATGGCTTCATCAGGCCTTCCACTTCACCTGCTGGAGCTGGAATATTTTTTGTTGGGAAAAAGGAGGGTGGTCTCCACCCATGTGTGGATTACAGAGAGATTAACAAAGTCACAATAAAGAATAAATACTTCTACCTTTGATTCCAGAATTGATGGATCGTCTCAGTGAAGCTCAAACATGAACCAAGCTGGATTTACAAGGTGCTTACAATTTGGTGCGGGTTAAGGAGGGGCATGAGTGGAAAACAGCTTTCCGATCCCGATATGGTCATTATGAGTATCAAGTCATGCCATTCGGGCTCTGCAATGCCCCTGTAACCTTCCAACACTTCCTTAATGATGTATTCCAGGACATGTTGGATCTGTTTGTCATTGTATATCTTGATGACATTTTTGTTTATTCACCTTATCTGACCACGCATCTGACCACGCATCGTCAACACAACCAGTGTTCTCTCTCGTCTCCAAGAACATGGACTATATGCCAGATTAGAAAAGTTTATATTTGAGACTACATCTGTTCAAATTCTTGGTTACGTCTTAAATAGTGTTGAGCGAACCCGAACCGCACTGTTCGGGTTCGTACCGAACATTACAGTGTCCGTACCCCGGACCCGAACCTGGACATTTCACTGTATGTTCGGGTTGGAGTTCGAGGTTCGGCTATAAACCGAAAGTCTTTAAACCGAAGATCATTCGGTTTATAGACTTTCAGTTTATAGACTAGCCAATAGCATTACATGTATTCTATAAGCCGAAAGTCTATAAACCGAAAGACATTCGGTTTATAGACTTTCGGTTTATAGAATACATGTAATGCTATCGGCTATTCTATAAACCGAAAGTCTATAAACCGAACGACATTCGGTTTATAGACTTTCTTTTTATAAAATAGCAATAGCATTACATGTATTATATAAAACGAAAGTCTATAAACCGAATGTCTTTTGGTTTATAGACTTTAGTTTTATAGAATACATGATATGCTATTGCTATTCTATAAACCGAAATAGAGTCCCCATTCATAAGAATAGGTCAATTGACCTATTCTAATGAATGGGGACTCTATTTTGGTGTATAGAATAGCAATAGCATTACATGTATTACATCTGAGAGTCAAATAGAACCGTCAAATACTGTGCTTACAGCACACTTTGAAAAATTCTAATAGTTTTGGGTGCTAAATAGTACATTTGTGTCTTGTGGTGCACTTCATATCTGAGAGTCAAATAGAACTGTTAAATACTGTGCTTACAGCGCACTTTGATAAATTCTGGCTACCTCCTCCTCCTCCAGTGCCGCTGCCACCTACATTGCCATGGTCACCGCCTCCTCAACCTATGTGTCACATAGTATAAACTGAAAGAGAATACCCTGCACTCCAACCCTCTCTCAAATGGATAATTCTGTTGATCCTCCTGGCAGCCATGCTTTAGATTTAGATTTATGTTCTTCCAAAGCTAAAATCAAAGATTCCATCTAGTGCTATTTTATGGCTCAGCTGTATTTGTAATTTGTATGCATTTTATGTTATTTTAAGTTATTTCCCTATCCACATTTGCTTGCAGGGCACGCTCTACTCTTATCCACATTTTAATTCCTTTTGCAGCCCTCTAGCCCTTTCCATGACTTTTTTAGAGGCATTTTAGTGGCCAAAAGTCCATGTCCCCATTGACTTCAATGGGGTTCGGGGTCAACTTCAGGGTCAAGTTCGTGCACGGACCCGGACATTTTGTCGAAGTTCGGTCGAACCTCTCGAACCCGAACATCCAGGTGTCCGCTCTAGTCTTAAACCCTGGAAGTATCAAAATGGATCTAACAAAGCTATCTGCCATATTGGAATGGCCCATCCCCACTTCAGTTAAGTTTCATAGGTTTATCCAAATTTTACAGAAAATGTATCAATGGATTCTCAAAACACATTAACCCAATCACCCAACTCACAAAAAAGAATATTCCTTTTCTTTGGACCCCCCAAGCACAACAAGCTTTTAACGATTTGAAGCAGAAATTCACCACAGCTCCTATTCTTTTTCTCCTAGGTCCTTTGAAACCATTCTTTGTTGAGGTGGATGCATCAGAAACAGCTATGGGGGCCATCTTGTCTCAACGAAAAGGAGATGATGGTACACTTCACCCTGTGTGCTTCTTTTCAAAACGTCTTTCTCCAGCAGAGATCAATTACAGTGTGGGTGATAGAGAACTATTGGCCATAAAAATGGCACTAGAAGAGTGGCGTCACCTTCTTGAAGGGGCAAATAATCTGGTCACTGTATTCACGGACCATCGCAACCTGGAGTATTTACAAGGAGCTTGCAGACTCTGTCCACAACAGGCAAGATGGGCTCTGTTTTTCTCCTGATCCTTATTGCTCATTACTTACAGACCAGGTTCACAAAATGGAAAAGCTGATGCCCTAACCTGTTTGCATGGACCACCTACAGAACAATAGTTAGACACCATTCTACAACCTGGTCATTTTCTGATTACTCATTCCTCTTTAATAAAGACTCTTAAACAACAATTTAAGGATTACTCTTACCTATCCAAATACCCCTTTTTGACCAAAAAAGATGGATTCCTCTACAAGGATACTCTGATTTTTGTCCCTCCTGCTGTGCGAGTCAAAGTATTGGAAATAGTACATGATCATCCGTTGGCAGGCCATGGAGAAAAAAAGAAAACTTTAGAACTTGCACATCGGTAATTCTGGTGGCCTAACCAAAGAAAGGACATTGAAAAATATGTACGTTCCTGTGATATCTGTGGACGATCCAAAGGGATTAATACCAGACCAGCTGGATTGTTACAACTTTTACCTATCCCCACAAGTCCCTGGGCTGATGTAACTGTTGATTTCATTGTTGAACTTCCACCATCTCAACAACATACTACCATTATGGTAGTCGTGGATCGTCTAACCAAGATGGCTCACTTTATTCCTACAACCAAACTGCCTACCGCAGCCGAAACTGCTGACTTATTTATCAAGGAAATCTTCCGCCTCAATGGCATACCACAAACCATTCTCTCTGACCGTGGAGTAAAATTTACATCACATTTCTGGTTGGCCTTTTTTCGTGGTTTGGGCATCCAAAGACTATTATCATCTGCTTACCATCCTCAAACTGATGGCCAAAAAGAAAGACCCAACCAAACCCTAAAACAGTATCTTTGTTGCTATGTTACTCACCTACAGGATGACTGGCTTTCCCTACTTCCAACTGCAGAATATGCTTATAACAACAGCCTTCACAGGTCTATAGGTAAGTCACCCTTCAAGGCCAACTATGGTTATCATCCTTCCTCTATTCCTCAAATACCTTCTATAACCACAGTTCCACAAGTCACTGATAGAATCCAACTCCTTAATCAAGGATTTACTGTTCTACAAGAGACTCTAAAGAAAGCCCAACAAACCTACAAAGATCAAGTAGACCAAAATTCTTGGGCCCTTTCTCCATCACAAAGATCATTAGTCCTGTAGCAGTTACGCTTCAGTTGCCTACCCACAACTGGAATATGTTTCGCTTCTCAAGAAATGGATACCAGATACTTCCCAAAGAAAAACACCTACTCCTTCACTCCCCATAATCGTGGACAATGAGGAGGAATTCGAGGTACAAGAGATCTTTGATTCCCGTATTAGAAGGGGACGACTTGAGTACATGGTACACTGGGAAGGATATGGACGTGAAGAGAGATCCAGGGAACCAGCTGCCACCATCCATGCTCCCACCTGTCTTCGTGCATTTCACCGTGTACATCCTGAATTTCCAGCACCTAGACACACCTGGAGGTCGCGTATTGGAAGGGGGACCCGTCATGCCCCTCTGGCCCTTACCTGCAATTCCAGTGTTTCCAGACATCCATCAAGTCTTATAATTCCTCTGCGATTGCGGAGTAGGCCGAAGCCAGAGCCTGTAGTAAGATCTTCTATCTGCGATCGCGGGAGCGCAGTAGGCCGAAACCAGGCCAAGTTTCTGCAAGCCCAGGATGCATCCTCCAGAGTTTACCCCAATCAAGGGGGATATCTTTACACCTGTACGAGGGAGGTAAACTCTGCCTCCCCTATCACCAAACCTCCTATGGACTCCAAGCACAGAGACAGAGAGGTATGTGCTAGAAAAGCACACCCCTCTAACATCACCAATCAAGTAAGGAGCTTGTCCCACAGAGGGGAGGAGTGGAGACCCACAGCACTATAAAAAAAAGAAAATTAAAACTGTTACCACAGTGTTCCAGAGCTTTGGTTCCTGTTTGTCCTTGGACTTCAGTCTCCATTTTCCCCTTAGTTGCTGTGTTGCAGTATATCTATTGGATTACCCGTTACCTGACCTTTGGCTTGTCTCCTGGATTACCCTGTTTGCCTGAACCCTGACCCCTGCTTGGATTACTCTACTATTCTTGACTTCTGCCGGCCCCTATCTATTGGACTGTTCCTGACTTCGCTTTTTGGATTATCCTTTTATTATTTTGTGGCAGTCTCGTGCTCCTATCCTTACCAGGGTGCTCTGCCTATATACACCTGTGGACCATCTGGTAAGGGTTACTAGCAAGAGATAGAATCCCCTGTTCTATGCTCTAAAAACCTCAACCCTGACACCCTGCCTATCATGTAGCTTGGAAATGTATGCTTTTTGCTTCCTTTTTCTGAGGGTGCGAGCAAGTAGCCTACCACATTTGCTCCCACGCTCCTGAAAAATGCATCTAGCTGCTACCATCACTGTCTGAAATCTATTGTTCAGCAGCTGTGAAAGTTCCCATCTGGTTATGATTAAGTCCACCAGAACCTTTGTGTCGAAGGCTTGTTTGTGTTGTGTTTCTAGGGAGGAGATGTGCTTTGCTAGGTTCGCAATCATTAGAATATGCTCTTTTTTACGTTTGGAGGCCAGTGCTATCAGCATTCCTTGCAATGTGCATTTGTGGGCTTCCCAAACTGTTGGTAGGGGATATCCTGTGTCGTGTTTTCTGCAACAGTAAGTAAGTGAGTGGTAACGTCTTCACACACTTGTTTATCTGTCAAGAGCGAATTGTTGAGGTTCCAAGTGCGTTCAATCTGTGCTGTTGGGGGGATTCTAGTGTCATGAGCAGTGGGGCATGGTCACTCCACGTGATTTGACCGTATGTAACATTTCTCACTAGTCTCAGTTGTCCGTATGATAGTTAAAAGTAGTCCAGTCTGGAGTACATGTTGTGTACCAGAGAGTAAAAGGAGTAGTCTCTATCCGTAGGGTGCACAGCTCTCCAGACATCAGAGATCAACAGAGATGAAAATTGCATATGCATCTTGCGTAAGTGTCTGGTAGGCGCGTGCCTACCAGACACTTACGCAAGATGCATATCTTGACTGTGGCCAGTCAAAGTGTCTAGCTTAGGGTGCATGGCAGTGTTAAGGTCGCCGCCCACTATTAAAATACCAGCCCTGAAGTCTTGTATGTGTTAAACCATCAGACTGCGCTGTTGACTGGTGTTATGATGGTAACACCAATCTTGTTAGGAGAGTTTACCATCGTGTACGTGGTATTGCCGATTTCTCACTCCTAGTCTCCACAGATATCAATAAGGCGGAATGGTATACATTTTGATATGAGGATTCCCACCCCTCTAGATTTAGAGTCAGGGGAATTGCTGAAATACGATTGGGTATACTTTCGATCTGAGAACCTGGGGGGGCGCCTTCTCTAAAGTGTGTTTCTTATACGTAAACTATGCCTGCTCTTTGTACCCTGAATTCTCGTAGCGGATTTGGCCCTCTTGTTAGGAGAGTTCAGGCCTTTAGCATTTATGGTCTTGACTACCAAGTCATCTATTGCTTTGTGTTGTCTGTTAGGTAAAGTGCCCCGAGCGCTCAAGGGCTAGTGCCTTGTGTGTGAAGTTGGGGGTGTGAGTAGGGAGAGAAGAGAGAGGGATTTAAGCCCTGTTTGGGTAAGGGGGATGGAGTAACAATATTCAAAAATATATGTACAATGACGCAACCTTTCTGTGGTTAGGTTTTTGTGCCTGTTGTAGATCCTGACACTCTGTGTCATAAGTATAACCCTGTGTAAACCATAACAATGCAGTCAACATCAAGATAACAGATGTACAGCAATAAAACAGAACTTATATGCATGCAGATTCTACCTGGACAGTTCCTCCTGTTCGCTCACATCTGATTATTTTCCCACCCGATTCTCTACCATTTGGGACCCCATCCGTCCTTAGATCACACCCAATATGTGAGTTTCCATTCTTTGATGCCCTGAATGTGATGTGCATAGTGTGGGTGTCGGACCTAACTCCCCTTGCCCTCTGTGAACAGTGGTGACCTAGGACGATAAAGCTCCTTGCCTAGCCCTGCATCTATGATCCCTTGTTCCCCAGTTCTTCAGGGGGTTAGTGCAGCTTTCTGGTGGTGATTCTACATTTTCTATTACCCCTAGCAGTGTATCCCTTAATGTAACCACAGCATATCATACATTACATGACCAGAGTACAGCTTAGAGGCACTGTCATCTACCAGCCCCCATCCAGAACCACGGGTCTCTGTTTCCAGATATTATTACAGCAAATGTCTTGATTGTCCATATCGGACATTATTATTAATAATCTCGTCTTTCCATCTTCAGGACATCCGCAATAGCCGGTCGGGGAAATAAGATGGTATAGTCCAAATTTGGCGTGCGTGGTGCTTAGGACAGTCGTCTGGTAGTGGAGGTGCCAATGTCATAAGGTTGGGGATGAATAGAAGTTAAGGGAGGGTTAGATGTGGCATTGCTGGAAGAATTTATGTGGAAGTGTCCTTCTCAGGTACCTTCATTCTTCCCTCTCCAGGTGCTCCGGGGTTGACCCTCTGATCTGCCATATGATGGGTCCCTCTGCCGTCCTCTGTTGTTGCATTGCATCCGAGGGGGTATGGCTCTGACTGCCGGTCAGAATTGTGTCAGCTTGGATTTTGCCATGATGCGTTCTTTCAGGGAGTAATTATGAATTCAGCAGATGTCCATCAGGGGACCTGAGTCAGGCCCTCTGGCTCTCAAGGCTCTGTGAGCCCTATCAATATCCATTGGGGTATCCTGTTGCAGGATAGCGTTGAACACTTTTTTCAGGCTAGCTTTCCCCGCAGAGGGGTCTTCCCCTTCCCTGAGGCCTCTTACCCTATTATTTTGGCACCCTCCTCGATTATCGAGATCCTTTAGAATGAGTCTCATCTCTTGTAGAGCCGTTGTGTGTGTCATAGTAGTTCGACCACCATTTGTAGTTGCAGCAGGGCATCCTCTATCGCATAAACTCTGTTGGTGAGCACTTCTACAGCTCCTCCTTGATTGTTTGTTTAACGTCAGCTACGAAGGAGCTAAAGTCTGCTTTTAAACCTAAAAATTTAAACATTGTTTGTATGTCTTCCTTAAATGCCGCCCGAAACTGTGTCTTAGAGGAGAGCCCAGGCGTACCTTGAAGTACCTGGAGTCAGTCACCTATTCCCTCAGGTTGCGATGTCAGCAAGGCCTGGGTGGCAACATTTTCCCTCAGGGTCGAGCTGGGACTCCTGCTTTTGGGGCCAGGGGTATCCCTGTCATCTGGACCTCTCCTGGATCTACCCATGATTTGGGTAAGTACACTGTATGCTATGTTAAATGCTTTAGTAACAGGAGACTTGTGGGAGCTCAGGAATTAAGCTGCCATTTTTTCGACCAAGGCTAGACCACACCCCATGATCCAAAATAAGGCATAGACCCCTAAGGAAGCCATTTAGAATTCTGCCTCCTGGGGGGAAGTTTCATGTCTTTATTGTCCTTACTGTAAAGAATTCCTTCCTTGTTGTGTATGAAATATTTGCTCCTACAGTGTCTTGTTCTGTGTACATTTCTACATATAAAGTATATGTTGCATTGTCATTATTTTTCCCATAATGCATACTTATTTACATTTGTCTATATTGAATCACATTTGTAACTTACATGCCCAGTCCCCTACTTTGTCTAAATCGTATTACCTTACCTAATGTTGTGTCATCAGGAAACACTGAGACATGGCTTTCAACATAACTTGGGAGATCACTAATAAAAAAATTAAAATGAAGAGGCCCTAAAACAGACCCCTGAGGTACTCCTCTTAATACCTTGATCCAGTTTAAGGATTGTCCTTTTTTTTATAACAATTTGTATTATTTTCCAAAATATATTGACAATGAGTGGTCCCATTCAGATATTTAAAGTTACCATTAAATCCGACATCATTTACAAACATAGAGAATAAAGTGAAAGGCTGAAACAGACCTTGTAAGATTAGACACATTGTAGGGCGAGCCTCTGGACTGTTCTTCAGCCATTCCTGTTCCATTGCAAGACCATGACACTAAATAGGGCTACTGCGAGGTAGGAGACCGGGATCGAGTGAAATCACAGGAAGAATATTGGGATCTCTCAGCGTTCACAATAAATAAGTCATGAATGTTACAAACATTTAACAACAACATAATAAGGAACTACTCAGGTAGTGCAAAACAGAAAAACAGCATATCGCCATGGCACAAACATTGATTCCCTTGATTTGTCACCCATTGTCACCCCTGTCGTCCCCAGTCTATCAATATGTAAGAGCCAATGGATCACAACCCATTAATTATTGCTCAGAATACCAAGTGGTGTAAATTAATGTACTCCTAATTTTGTCTTGAATTGGGCGATCTAACTGCAAAAGGTAGGGGTTCCAGCACTTGAAATTTTTTTTGGTGTGGAATTCATTATCAAGGGTGGAATTTCACCATTCCATATGGAATACATGGTGAAGTTTTGTTTTAAATAATGATAAGGGGGGTGGATCAGGCAGTATCCAGTAATGAATGGTTGTTTTTCTGGCAGCTGCCATGATTAGAAAAAGCATACAGAATCCATGGGAACTAGTGTTTCATACCAAAAATTATGGAAG
The DNA here is from genome assembly GCA_036172795.1 of Pelodytes ibericus. Taxonomy (NCBI): domain Eukaryota; kingdom Metazoa; phylum Chordata; class Amphibia; order Anura; family Pelodytidae; genus Pelodytes; species Pelodytes ibericus. The sequence goes on from CM069861.1 coordinate 66,637,192, forward strand.
CAGGGGTCAGCGGTATAGTTGATAACCGTGTACTTTTGGCAAAGGCAACCACCTGCTTCCAGAAGTCTTGGATGATTTTGCAGGCCCAGAAACAGTGGTACAAGGCTGCCCCCTCTGATTAGCATTGCCCCCTCTGACCCACATGTGGGGCAGGTGTCTGTCACTCTAACCCCCATAAGAAACAAACATTGAGGGGAGGGAAGTATTACTTTACTGAGAGGGTAGTGGATGTATGGAATAGCCTGCCAGCAGAAGTGGTAGAGGTATACACAGTCAAAGATTTTAAGCATGCGTGGGATAGACACAAGTCTATCCTAGCTATAAGACCGGGAACGGGGGACTAATAAAAGTACTCAAAAAAATTGGGCAGACTAGATGGACCGAATGGTTCTTATCTGCCGACACATTCTATGTTTCTATGTTTCTAGTAAACATAGTGCACGATTTTTAGGTGCATTTCCTGGTATATAGGATAAGGGATAAGTTTAAATGACCTGAGAAAGTGGGCAGCCAATGTCTTTGTGTCCAAGTCTGCTAACCGCGAATGCCACCTTCCTAAACCAGTAGTCTCAGAAGTGTGGTCTATGATACAACGAATGTGACCATTAATAGAACTGAGAGAGTGCTTTTTGGTTATGTTAAATGTTAGAAATGAATCCAAATAGTTATCCCAATCCGTGTCACTCAGTTGAGATAGAACTTGTGTAGCGTAGCTTCTGGCTTGTAAATAGTTGTGAACTGGATCTTGGGGAATTTTGTCATGCACTCAGGCCACTTTAAGACCCTAGTGGGCCTTGGGCAAAGCCTTTAGCAGTAAGCCCCCCCCCCCGACCCAATTTTTCTAACGTCACATTGTAAACAAATGTATGCAGGGCCATCTATAACGCGGGGCAAAGGGGGCAGCTGCCCTGGGCCCAGTTACTCCTGGGGGGCCCAAGGCAGCTGTCCCGTGGTACCCCAGGCCCTGCTTGCCATGTTCACAGCGCAATGCGCTTGTGAACGTTTTTTTCTGGAAAGCCGCATCCGCTGGATGAGACGACCGGGAAAAAAAAAAACCTGACACCGGATGTGACGTCACGTCACATCCGGTGACTCTTTCCCTTCTCTGTGCAGGCCGGGACACGGAGCAGAAGCATTCGGTACGTGGGGGGGGGGGGGGGGGGTTGGGGGGAGGAATTACAGGCATCTGACTGGCACAATATTCCTGGGCTCTGACTGGCACAATATTCCTGGGCTCTGACTGGCACGATATTCCTGGTATCTGATTGGCACAAAATTCCTGGTATCTGAATGGTACAATATTACTGGGCTCTGAATGGCACAATATTACTGGGCTCTGACTGGCACAATATTACTGGGCTCTGACTGGCACAATATTACAGGCATCTGACTGGCACAATATTCCTGGTATCTGACTGGCACAATATTCCTGGGATCTGACTGGCACAATATTCCTGGCATCTGAAAGGCACAATATTACAGGCATCTGACTGGCACAATATTCCTGGTATCTGAATTGTACAATATTAAATGCATCTGAAAGGCACAATATTACAGGCATCTTAATGGCACAATATTACAGGCATCTGACTGGCACAATATTCCTGGTATCTGACTGGCACAATATTCCTGGTATCTGACTGGCACAATATTACTGGCATCTGACTGGCACAATATTATTGGCATCTGAATGGCACAATATTACTGGCATCTGAATGGCACAACAATTATGGCATCCTAATTCTCTATAATAATCTTCAAGTGTCCCTGTGTCCATGGGATTGCGCTACTGGGCATGTGCCCCACGGAGAGCCGTTGGGACTTGGAGCGCAGAGACTTCTGTCAGAACAGTGTGCTGACAGGCAGGGCCTGCCTTAGGGGTGTGTGACCTCCCGCCCAAAGAAAAAAAAAATCTAAAGATCCCCCCTCACCAGCCCTCTGCTCGGCATGTTCTGCTAGATCCCGGGAGGGGGCGGAGCTAACCTGCTGAGCGGTGTAGCTCTGCCCCCACCCTGTGAAGCAGAGCAGCGTCTGCTTCACGTGGAGCCACTGGCACCATGAGAAAGTGCTGCTCGGCTCCCCATGCCTGCATTAAGCATGGGGAGCCGAGCAGCACCTTCTCTTGCTGACCTGGGCTCCCAGTGAAGCAGACGCTGATCTGCTTCACAAGGTGGGGGCGGAGCTACACAGCTCAGCCGTTTAGGTCCGCCCCCTCCCTGATCCACATTTGAAGGCAAAGGAAGGGGAGGGGTGGGAGAGAGAGACAGGGGCAGGGGGGAGAGAGAGACAAAACAGGGGGAGGGGGAGAGACAGCTCAGCTGGAGGGGGGAGAGAGAGATACAGAACAGGGGGGTAGAGAGAAAGAACAGAGGGAGGGAGAGAGAGAGAGACAGAATAGGGGGAAGGGGGAGAGAGAGAGACAGAACAGGGGGAAGGGGAGAGAGAGACAGACAGGGGGAGGGAGGGAGAGAAAGACAAAACAGGGAGGGGTAGAGACAGAACAGCTGGAGGGGGAGATACAGAACAGCTGGAAGGGGGAGAGAGAGATACAGAACAGGGGGTAGAGAGAAAGAACAGAGGGAGGGAGAAAGAGACAGAACAGGGGGAAGGGGGAGAGAGAGAGACAGACAGTACAGGGGGGAAGAGAGAGACAGAACAGGGGGAAGGGGGAGAGAGAGACAGACGGGGAGGGAGGGAGAGAAAGACAGAACAGGGGGAATGGGGAGAGAGAAATACAGAACAGGGCTAGAGAGACAGAACAGGGGGGGAGAGAGACAGAACAGGGGGGGAGGGAGAGACAGAACAGAGGAAGGGCAGGAGAGAGACAGAACAGAGGAAGGGGAGGAGAGACAGAATAAAGGGAGAGAGAGAACAGGTATGGGGGAGTTAGAGAGAGAAAGACAGGGCAATGAAGAGGAAAGGGACAAACATGGGATGGCAGAGAGATACATACATGGGGGGGGGGCGCCATGGGGGAATCCCGCACAGGGCGCCGGAACACTTAAGGCCGGCCCTGCTTACAGATTTCTCGAGCAAATTCTCCTGCGCAATCGCTGGATAATTTACTCATTGCGCATGCGCACAAAGTTACAGCTGATCACTCAGCTGTAACTTTGTAAAGACTGCGCATGCGCCAGCGGAGCAACGCTACCCACCTCCCGCCCCCTTCACACCACGCTAAGGTGGTAAGTAACACGGGGGGGACATAAGGGGGCAACATAGGGGCAAGCACCCTGGCGAGGGGGGACCCTTGAGGGCTGCCTCATCTTGATTGGAGTTGTGATCCCCCTGCTGCATCAATAATACAGCAGGAGGATCACAACTCCCATTAAGATAAGGCAGCCCTCAAGGCTCCCCCCCTCACCAGGGTGCTTGCCGATATGTTGCCCCCTTATGTGCCCCCCCCCTGTCCAAATATGTTCTAGCGCCCATTAATTTAACGGGTTTAAGGTCTAGTGGTACAATAATACTGGTATCTTAATGGGCAAATTGGCTGGGGCATATTAATTGTACAATATTACTGGTATCTGAATGGCACAATAATATTGGCATATTAATGGGAAAAATGTCTGTGGCATATTAATGGCAAAATAATACTGCATATTAATGGCAAAATAATACTGGCATATTAATGGGCACATTGACTGTGTCATATTTTAACAGGCAAACTGTCTGTTGCATATGCAACGACAAATTGACTGTGGCATGTTCTGTGGGGAAAAATAACGTACTATGGGGGAAAGTGACAATGTGGCTTTTTTCTGCATGGGCAGTTCAGTGGAACAAAGTGAAACTGTGGTATGTTCTGTGGGGCAAATTTACACTGTAGCATGTGAAATTGTGTGGGTTCAATATGAGTGCAAGCCATGTGCTGTTGGTGCAATATAGGTGCATGAAAAGTGCTGTGGGTGCAATATAGGTGCATGGCAAGTGCTGTGGGTGCAATATAGGTGCACGACAAGTGCTGTGGGTGCAATATAGGTGCACGACAAGTGCTGTCGCTACTCTATGGGGCTGTGTTAAGTCCTATAGGTGCAATGTGGATACAGAAAAAGGGGAAAAAACCAAGAAATGCCACTCTTCAATAACATTTTTATTACATATGAAAATAGTTGAATATAATATTAAGAAGTCCATATAAGTTTAAATGCAACTAATAAGAGAGAGTGAGATGTGTATAGATATTTATAAATATATATGAACACATGTAAGTGCTCTCTAATATTTGTGTATATTTAGGTCATGAGTAGTTGTAGTGCAGTGTTGCATAGTGAGATGGTATACATTTTGCAGCCATTTATACACATTTTGTATCCAAATACACAGTTTATACACTGCAATTATACACATAGTATACACATTTTATTCAATGCAATAAAAATACTCACTGCAAGAAAAGTCCAATTGTGTGTGTGCTTATTTTTTTGTGTGTGTGTGGGGGGGGGGGGGGTAACATTGCGATGGATGGAGTGATTGCATGCAGGGGAGGGGGCAGGGTCGAGGGGGTCCAAGCAAATGCATGCCCAGGGTCCAATAACTATTAAAGATGGCCCTGACTGTATGTACATGTAAACTTTTTAATATTATACGCAACTATTTTCATATCACATTACACTGTTTGTATATATAATAAAAGTGTTATTAAAAATTACGTTTCTTGTTTTTATTCCCCTTTTTCTGCACCCACATTGCACTTAGAGGACTTAACACAGCACCATACAGTACCGACAGCACTTGCCATGCCCCCATATTGCACCCACAGCACTTGTAGTCATATTGCACCCACACAATTTGGCATGCCATAGTGCAGTGGTGTATCTTGATTTTGTGCTGCCCTAGGCAGACAAAATCCGGGCACGCCCCTACCCAAGCTGAACACCCACGTTACACACCTAAGACATGCCCCATCACCTCCATTTCATGACCCCACATCACACATAACATTCAGACTCACATCAAGCTCATACTCCCATCACACTCAGTCACACACTCCTACTCCCATCACACTCAGTCACACACTCCTACTCCCATCACACTCAGTCACACACACACTGTCTCCCATCACACACACTCTGACTCCCATCACACTCAGTCACACACACTGTCTCCCATCACACACTCTGACTCCCATCACACTCAGTCACACACACTGTCTCCCATCACACACACTCTGACTCCCATCAGCACTTACCTTTCCCTGGTGGCTAGTGTCAGGCAGCATGGTCCCTCCATGCTGCCTGTTCGGCTTTCCGGCGATTGTGCCGTCAGGTCTCGTGACCGAGCGCGCGTATGACGTTAGCGCGCCCGTCACGTGACTGTCGGCACTTCCGTGTCACACGGCTCCCCGTGCAGCCTAGCAGGCAGAGCGATGGTGAGGGGGGATCTTTCGATCCCCTTTCACCTCCGTCTCTGCCTGCAAGCGAAGTCTTTTTCTTTTATTTTTTTAAAGTGCCGGTTTTTTTTTTTTTTATTTTTTTTTTTTTCAGTGCTGGGGGGGGCAGTGCCACTTTCCCCCATAGTACATGTTATTTTGCCCCACAGAACATTCCACGGCATCATTTTTCCAATTAAAATAAGCCACTGTCAGGTACCAATTAACATGCCACAGTCACTTTGTCATTAACATATGCCTCAGTGTGCCTGTTAAAATATGCCACCGTTTATCCATTAAATATGCCACAGCTTGCCCATTAATATGCCAGGGTTATTTTGCCATTAATAAGCCACAGTCAATTTGTCCAATAATATGCCAGTATTATTTTGCCATTAATAAGCCACAGCCAATTTGTCCAATAATAAGCCAGTATTATTTTGCCATTAATAAGCCACAGATAATTTTCCCAATAATATGCCAGTATCATTTTGCCATTAATAAGCCAAAGCCAATTTTCCCAAGTATATGCCAGTTTTATTTGCCATTAATATGCCCCAGCCAATTTGCCCAATAATATGCCAGAGTTATGCTGCCAATAATAGGCCAGTATTATTTGCCATTAATAGAGACGATAAATTATAATCGTGTAGATTCGGTATGTTCCATTCAAAAATATATCTTGGTTGTTGAAGTTTGGTGGCACTATTCTGGGACTCCTCCCTTCCCACAGGAAATCTAAAAAATGGTAATTGAGCAGTGTCTCACCTTTATTTTACTTAAAATTATTGCCTGAAGGGAATGTAACAGACGCGGACAACTAACCATTTTAAGTAGGGCTGCCCAGCCCAGCAGTGTGATATGCAATGGTTTCCTGTTTTTGAGCTCAGTAATAACCGTTTGCATTGATTTTTTAATGTTGCAGGAATATAAAGTACTAATGTCTTTAGGGATGGTTACGCCTGGATATTCGATAGAAAAGGTGTTCCAATGTAATGACAATGGTGGCATGTGTTTTGGCTTTCTCCTCTTCCTTAATTTCAGGGCCTCCGATTTAGAAAGATTAATTTGAAAACCAGTGATGGTTTCAATACTTTGGAAGAATTAAAGAATCAGTGGGAGTGAATCTCAGGGATCAGAGACGTAGAGTAGGAGATCGTCCACAAAAGCTTTACACACAATGGCGTGCACAAAGTATGGGGTCTAAGGCTATGTTGTATAAAAGTGGGGACAGAGGACATCCCTGGATGACCCCCCCTGTACATAGTGACCAGGGATGAATCATAATTAGTTAGTAACGCCTTCTAGCGTTGATAACAGATGGGAGGATAGTAGGATATCATCTATCCTTTAAGCCTAATCATGTGCTCTCGATGTGTGGGAGTATTGTCTAGTCGTAGGATGTGCCACTTTCCATGGATCTACTAAGTATAAGCTACCCATGAAGTTTCGGAGGAATGTTATCTCATCAGGTCGATCCCAAGTCGTTGTCCCTGTCCTGTCCAGTAAAGTATCAGCAACAGAATTAATCTCCTCCTAAAATAAAACTGGTATTAGTAAGGCATATTAAAGAACGATTTGTTAGGTTTATTAGGTGCATAAATGTTGATAAGACAATATCTGATATCATTTCTTGTTAGATCCAGGATGAGGTACCT